>JAIUWE010000114.1:0-61868 GCA_022750525.1 Halotydeus destructor | reverse complement strand
ACCAAATGAGGATACTCGTGCGAGTCCCCAAGATAGCTACTCTGGGAGATCAATATGAGTCCGATTTGAGTGCCTCAGATATGCCTTGAGCATAGCCCAATTTCCAGTGGAATGGTACCTCCTATACTCAGAGGCATTCCTATCGACAGCGAGTCTAGAGAGCTACTCTGGGAGTCGATATGAGTCGATTCAAGTGCCTCAGATACGCTCCTAGATGCCACTTTTCCATTGAAATGGCACCCATATGAGGATGCTCGAGCGAGTCTAGAGAGCTACTCTGGGAGTCAATATGAGTCGATTTGAGTGCCTCAGATACGCTCCTAGATGCCACTTTTCCAGTGAAATGGCACCCATATGAGGATCTCGAGCGAGTCTAGAGAGCTACTCTGGGAGTCGATATGAGTCGATTCAAGTGCCTCAGATACGCTCCTAGATGCCACTTTTCCAGTGAAATGGCACCCATATGAGGATCATCGAGCGAGTCTAGAGAGCTACTCTGGGAGTCAATATGAGTCGATTTGAGGCCTCAGATACGCTCCTAGATGCCACTTTTCCAGTGAAATGGCACCCATATGAGGATCCTCGAGCGAGTCTAGAGAGCTACTCTGGGAGTCAATATGAGTCGATTCGAGTCCTCAGATACGCTCCTAGATGCCACTTTTCCAGTGAAATGGCACCCATATGAGGATCCTCGAGCGAGTCTAGAGAGCTACTATGGGAGTCAATATGAGTCGATTTGAGGCCTCAGATACGCTCCTCCTGAGCTACTCCAGGACTCAATATGAGGCTATCTGAGGTAGGTTATGGACTACTTTTTGACCATATTCAGCGTCTGAGATACGCTCCGGGAGCCCACTCTTGCAGTGTGTTGGCTCCCATATGAGTCTTCCAGCGCTCCTATTCAGCTACTTCAAGAGTCAATCTGAGTCATTCTGAGATGAGATATGGGCTACATGTTGAACATTTTGCGGGTCTCAGATAAGCTACCAGACGCCACTCTCCAATTGTGATGGCACACACCTGCAGGTATAGAGGGGATCCTTGAGCGTTTCTGGCGAGCTGCTCCGGAGTCAATCAGAGGCAATTCGAGATGGGTTATGAACTCATTTGTGACCATATCCAGCGTCTCAGATACGCTCCAGGAAGTTTTCCGCAGTTTCGCGGCACCTTTATGAAGATCATCCAACGGGTCTAAAGATTTCTGTGTCGAGCCTTTTTCCCTCATTCGAAGATAGATTATGGACCATTCTATGACTATCCAAACATTGAAAAATCCAGGCCTCTAGAGGTCCTACTGGCAATGTGATGGCACTCCTACGAGGATCCTCTAGCGGTTCGGAGCTAGTTTTTGAGCCAATACGGGTAACGGACGAAACTTTCATACAATCTCCTAGGAGAAGAAAAGCGAGACAGATGTTGACATCCTGATGTTAATATATTGATAATTTTGTTGGACACCTCCGACAATATCGATAGTATCGCTGGAAACAGGTCACATATGGTCACGTGTCATTGCGTAGTTCCTGAGATTCTGACTGAAATGAACCTTGTATGCGACACTTGAGGCTGTTTTATGATCACTGGCATCAATACCTGAAAAATGATACCGAAATGTAACATTTTGAAGTAATATATTTTACGACATGTTTTGCTTGTTTTAGTCACATATTTGGTATGGTTTGAATTCAATATTTTCGAAAGCTTAGTAATCAAGACAAAGGTCAAAATATGTAAATTATGGGACTCAAATTGACTCTGATCTTCTAACTAGCCAGGCTCGAGTCACATAGAATGTTTTTTGAACCGTTTCTTCGATTACTTTTCGTGATTGATTGCAGATTACACACTAGCTCTAAGCGTTTATGAAGGTTTTCTCACCATTCAAACTTGTCTAATCTATGTGAAATTCGCTATTTTTGATACAACAGATGTAGTGACATATTTTCGCGTTTTTAGCCCCATGTTTGATAGTATTTCACCAACATATCTACGAAAGCCTATTCATTAGTCGGGCTCGATTATGGAGCTGCCGACCGTTCGAATCGAGTCGTGCCGAGTCGGCGACTCGACCCGAGTGTCTTGGCACATGTTTAATGCACAATCCTACTGAAGGCAATTGTCTCTTGAATTGTCTTAGTCATTTTCTGATGTTGTTCGTCTTCGTTATAACAAACTAGTGGGGAAGTAGTCTTTCTCGTTGTTTTGCCTGACAAAGACTAAGCCTTCTGTTGTCTTTGTCTTTTCTGTGTCGACAAACGAACAACACTACAGAGCGTTGGCTTAGCAACTCGAGTCGGCTGAAGCGCGCTCCCCTAGCGGTGAACAGTGAAGACAGGAAAGAGAGGGAGCGAGAGAGACAGAGAGAGAGACGGCGAGGGGAGAAAGAGCGAGAGAGAAGTAGAAGGAAAAGAGCGGCTTTCTATTATACTTGTATTATAAAAGGTGCCTCTCCCTCTTTGGACTGTCGGTGGTGAAATTCTTCTTCTCAAACATGGCGTCCAGCAAAGTGTGCATGACATTGGTTCTAGTTGTATGTTCAGTGATAAATTGTGTCGTTAGTGAAACTGTGCTCGACGCCATCAACGCGGATGCCAATCTAAGCAAGGTAAGTGAGCTAGAAGAAGAGGGGAAGGAGAGCGAGAGGGAGAGAGAGAGAGCCAAGCTATAGAACGCAACCACCGGCTTCCATTTTGAAAACGCGTACACCGGCCGTTACTTGCTCTGGCCTCTCGCTATCTCTCGCGCCCGCTGGTTTGACTTAGTTAATTGTGCTAATTGCTGCCGCGTATTTCGTTGAATCAGTTCCGCGAAGTTCTCGATCGTGATGCAATCAGCAAGATTATGCTGGCCTCTCGGACGGCTACAGTGTTCGCTTTCACTAATGACGCATATGAGAAGGCCTCGGAAACGTTCAGAGACACGAAGTTCGTGGCTCCTCTGCATATAGGTGAGTGGCGTATATTGTCCCCTGGCCGCCCGCCCGCCGGTCCCTCTCGGGGCGTTGTTCAGTGGCCGCCTTCGTTGAGTGCAAAGCGAGACTGAATGCTGATGTTCTTTTTTGATTTTTCTTTTCAGTTGGCCGAGTGCTGAGCAAGGACCAATTTCCGTTGACATCTCTGACCTTGTTGCAACAATCACCGCGAGTAGTGTTGACCACCAAGTCAAATGTGAGCTCAGATGACCGCTTGTCCAACAGCCTTGCCCACTCCCACTCGGGCCAGAAAGAGTATTTTGTGAACAACGCCAAGATCATTTCTGAGAAGCGTGGCTTCAAGTCGGTCGACGGCGATGATCAGGTCCTGTTTGTGATCGATGAAGTTCTAGAACCGTTCATACCCGACGGCGGAAACCCACCCAATGCTAAGCAGTTTATCCAAAAGGAAATCACTTACAAAGGTTCAGCCATTACATCCAAGTATGACGTGTTCGCCTCTCTCATTGGTCGCCACAAACTCGGTGACTTATTCTCTATGGAAGGAAACCACACCTTCTTTGTCCCATTGGTCGGAGACAATGACAAGAGCCTTCTGAAGAACCTTGACGAAGTCGTAGTTCGAGCCCATGTCGTACCCAATCAAGCTCTATACCTGAGAACATTGGAGCCTATGACCGAGTACAAGACAGGTACCTGGGATGATGATAACCAGGTGGTGATCTCTCTACCCATGCCACCGGAACTCAGACCAACTACCAACCGTATTCAGAGTAACACTCAAAAGGTGGCCGGAACTCATCACGTAGGATTGGTTCGAACAAATGTCATGCGGGCAAACATTCCCGTATCGAACGGCGTCGTTCATCTCATCGAGAAGCCACTCATGATTGTTGACATCTCTATCTGGGACTTCATTGAGAACAACCGTGACGGGCAGATTTCCAAGTTCGCCCAATTGGTGCAGAAAACTGATACTGTGCTTACTAAACTGCGAAACGCTAACCGAGACCTGACCATCTTCGCCCCCAATAATCATGCTTTCGACCAGCTGGGCGAAGAGAAATTCAGTCAGCTCCTTAATGACCCCAAGATGTGTGAAGAGCTAGCAGGACTCCACATGGTTGAAGGGACCGTCTCTACGGAAGATGTGCGGACGGGAAAGACACTGGATAGTCTGTCACTGGACGGCAAGAGAAGTTTGTACTTCCAGATTGCCCAGTCGGCCTACAGCAGCAAGGTGTTGACAGTGGAGGGCGGTGGCGTCAATGCCACTGTCATCCAGGCTGACATCGGGGCCACCAATGGCGTCATTCACATTCTGGACAAAGTGCTCGGCATTCCATTCCAGACCGTGTTTGAAAAGCTTAAGGACGATTTTGACCTGTCAACCACGTACACAGTTGGTTCTCACCGAGGCGACTACTGGAACCGCAAGCTGGCCGACATGACGAAGAAGTTCACATACTTCGCCCCCTCGAAGGCGGCCTGGGCCGACCTGAAGGTACACATGCCCTCGGAATACAAACAGCTGACGGAAGGCATCCTACCGGTGCACGGAGAACAGGTGACTATTTGCTCTAGCGGCCATTTTGTCTTGTTGTTGACACTTGTCATCCATTTGTCTAGATTCTCGAGCGACTGCTACTTGTTCAAACTGACCAAGTGTTGTCGAGTGACCAGCTGTCGAGTAAAGTTGGCCAAAGCATCCGAACTGTTCGAGGCGAACTCAAGGTCGGCAAGACCGACAAAGGTAAGCTTGTCGCTCTTCCTGTTTGCATAGCCCACTTGAATTTTACAGCTATTTGTAGAGCGAGAGAGGAACAGGAACTCCTAATGTAGAGCGACAATTGGTTATATGTCATTTAGCTCAATGATGCCTCTGCTAGACTTAATCACGTTTGTTGTGTGACCTCTTCTATTTGCTGAACGGCGCTTCTCCCATTCCTCTCTCGCTCCCTCTCTCTCCCCTCTGTCTATCTAACCGTCATCTGTTCGCCGTTTGAAAGCGCTGCACATAAATTGGCCAAATGCTAAATGCTCATTACATTTGCAGGAGAAATAACGCTCTCTTGGGAAGGCTTGGAGGCTAAAGTTACTCGACCGGATGTGCATGCCATCAATGGAGTCATTCATGTCATCGACAAGGTGCTCATGAAGAAGCGAGACATGACCACTTCCGGTGCACTCTCTGCCTCCGTCGGCTCGCTCACTGCACTGACCCTGAGCCTGGTCGTGGCCTTTCGGCTCTAACTTGCTGTTGCCGACATAGACATCTTTGTGTTTTGACGACAAGAGGAGAACAACCAACTAAACGCAACATGACGAGTGACAAAACTATTTCCGAAACAAATGTTTGAAGCCCAAGTCATCGGTTTACAGCGACACTCATGACCAACAATTCATAATCCCGTGTTGGACTAATTAGCAACAATCAACGAATTGCATTCTTCTCCCTCTCTGTCATCATCCCTTCTCTCCTGTGCACCAGCTTTCATAATTCAGCTTATTATTTAAAACAAGCGAAAATAGTGATCAACATTCTTAGTCTCAAGTATTAATTGCGTTGAACAAGTGCTTCGCAAGCTAACAAAGAGTCTCTCTCTCATTCTCTCAACGACATCATCAATCAAGGGTCCACCATTTTCGCATTTTCACTCTTGACCGGACATTCTTTTATATCTACGCCAACCTCAAGCTCCTCCCATTTGCTCCCTTCTCTCTATCGATGTGAGTCATGGCATTGCACTAGCATGACGCAACAATACATGGAAATAGCAGAGATGACATCAAGTCGAAGAAATGCTATGCCTTGAAACAACAACATTTATGCGTCAAGCTGTGCATATGAAGTTTTTCAAGTCACGTGATTCGTGTGGAAGCCTCACTCGCTAGACACCATCTAAATAGAAGGAGGAAGAGATGCGACGCCTCTGCTAGTTGGCTTTTCTCTCAAGTTCATTCCTGATCATCACCCACTGACAAGTCACGCATCGTCTCTCGCTCTCTCGCATTCTATCGATATTGATATTTTTGCAAACAATCTCAAGAGTCACTAAGCATTCATTTGAGCTTTCTCTAATTAACGGCCATAATTAATAACTTCTTATTGTGTGAGCCAAGTTGAGAAGGAAGAGGAGGTAACCGAATCTCTTGACAAACCCCAATAATTCCTCTCGCCCTCTCGGCCTCTCATTTTCTTTATTTCCTCTACTGTATGCAAACTTGCTCTCGCTGTCCGGAAGCAGAAATTTAAACTGTGTTTGTTCGCACTTCCGTAATTAGATCACTATTTCAAAGTTTTTTTCCTTCTCTCTTTTTTGCTCCATCATTGTTTTAATCTCAGTTCAGTTTGAAAATGATAAAGTTTTGTTCCTGATAAGGTGTCGTTTTTGTCACATGTACACTTGGTTAAGTATTGAAAGCAAATGCTCGTCATTGGCAGGTATTTGCATAATCAGTGTTTACTTTGACAGGTAATTGCTGTAACAGGTAAACACATGTGTTGCTTGACAAATGATGTAATTGCCAGTGACTTGCAAAAAGGTGCGCAAGTTACTCTAGAACACCTTGTTGCTTAGATTGGAAGAGTAGCCGTTGGACACGATGGGCTTGAACGATGACGACGATGACCTTTGGTACTGGTTGTTGCCTTGGTAACCACTGGCTTGGCCTTGAGACTGACCCGAGCTGGAGGGGTAGTTGGAGCTCAGGTTGGACGGGTTGTAGGATGTGGCAGCGGCTTGGTATGTTTGACCGGAAGTGGCTGACCCTTGCTGGTAGCTAGAGGGCGCTGAGTTGCCATAGTAGCCCGAAATTGGCTGGTTGGCCACTTGGTTGTTTCCGGTAGAGGTGGAGCCGGCCCAGTTTGAGTTCCAACTGGAGCCGGAGCCCACTGAGCCAGAGCTGGATGGGACCGAGGCGGAGGAAGGCACCACGATGGGCTGGTAGGCCGAAGCAGCGGCAGCCATTAGGTTGTTACCACTGTTTGAACCAAAGTTGAGCCCGGCTGACCCAAGACCAGCTGAACCGAGACCAGCGGCTCCAAGGCCGGAAGCGCCGAGACCACCGGCTCCGAGGCCGGCGGCGGCAGCGGCCGCACCGAGTCCACCGGGGCCGAAGTTGAGCGATGGCTGCCTCATGGCGTACGAGGGCATCATGTTGGAACCCTGGGCCATGAAGGAAGGGGCACTGGAGCGGCCGAAGAAGCTGTTCATGATGTTCTTGAGTCGGTTGGTCAGCGATGACCTTCGGCCACCCTGCGACGGCCGGAGCATGGACAGCCAAGAGCCGGCCGAGACAGCTGTCTGGGGCAAGCCCGAGGACAACATGTTCTGGTATAACGAGGCATATGGGTAAGGTGCTGCCCCGCCAGCCCCGACGCCGGCCCCTGGGCCGAAGGCCATCTGGTTCAAGGCGTCGCTCTTGGACACAATCTGCCGACCTTCGGGCGAAGAGTCGGGCGGTGAGGTGCTGATGGTGGGCACGGCGGCCGCAGGGTCGGCCGTCTTGTCGCCCACCACGGTGGTCAAGCCGATGGTCAAGAGAAGGCAAATCTAGACCAGATGACACATTTAGTTTGACGAGCGGTTAGCGGCGTTGCCATGGATACTTACAGCACTGAGTTTGCAGTTCATGATGTTATCGTAAATAATAATAATTTAATTAATAAATAGCAATAAATAGATGAGGAGAAAATTAAATAGGAATGACGGAATGAAGAAGATACACACTTGCTGCGAAGACACAAGCGATGCCTTTCCGAGACAACAACTAACTCTGACCTGAGACAAGAAGTTAATGAAGCCAGACTCGAGGAGCCCGAAAGAGAGAGGGAGGCAGGGCGAGAGGAAGAGGCTCTCAGAGGGAGAGGGGGGAGAGGGAGAGAGGGAGAGAGGGAGAGACCTGGCGGTCAGTTCCACGGGATACGACAGTTGGTAATAATAAGGTAGCAGAGTGATGCGGTGATTAACGGTTACGAGTGGTACGAGTGCGTACCATTCGGCTCCGAACTGGCTTTCAGGCCACGCTCGGCTATTCAACAGACAAGGTCAGCCCGGAGAGGATGCATCTCTCTCTCCCTCTCCCTCTCTCTCTCTGCCTCTCGCGCTCTCCATCCCTACTTTTCTGCCCATAGCCTGTAGGGGGAGAGGAGCTCTCTTTTTCTCTCTTCCTCTCTTTCTTACTGGCATCTCGTTTGCTATACTTCTACTATGCTTCCTACAAGCTAAATGGTGCCGTTTCAGCACTCGTCAGACATTAAGTTTGCCAATGACGTCATGGCCGGCAAAGAGAGGGGGAGAGGGGAGAGGGAGGGAAGAGCGGGGACAAAGAATGCGCTGGTCGGATGGGCTTAGCCTTTGGCTTACTTAAAGTGTGTCAATGCTGCGCAACTAGAGAAGTCACGAGAACAGTCATCAATGACGTCAAGCGCCAAACAGCAGTGGCGTACAAGGGCTCTCAGGGCCCGAAAGGGCGTCGCCGTAATGTGATCTCCTCTTCTCGGTTTCCATGAAGATGGCCCACTTAGCCCTCTCGGGTCCGAGGGCAGCTGCTCCAGTCACGACCACTTTGTGCCAACCAAGCTTTCCCTTGTGCCCCAAGTGGCGTCCTCTCTAATTGCCAAGAGCGGCAACTTCAAAGAAAGACACAGCTCATGATTCGATTTCATTACACAATAAAGACGCGACGGTCCCTAATTACAGTAAGAGAAATGTCTCTTGTAATATGACAAGCTCCTTGGTCTGTCATACCTCATCTTCCCATGGCACTAATTTGCATCCACCATTTTATATTTAGAACAAACTTTGGCCAGCTTTTCCACTTAGTGACCTCGTAAATACAAATCCCCTGGCGGCGTTTTTTGCTCTCATGCTGATTTACGTTTATGTTCTTTTTACTCAGCTGTTTAACAAAAAAAAACGAAACAAGAAATCATAATTAGAGAACTAATTTTATAAACTGCCAACTTTCGCTCAGATATGAAAGTAGACAACTGCGAAAACAAGGGATTCTATTAAAAGATATGTTTTCCGTATTAATATTTCTTCACCAACGTACCCTTAATGTCATTTGATTGTTTGCATTGAACGGAAAAATTTATGATAATGCATTGTTCAGAGATTTCAATTCAATTACGAGACAGTCCCCTATTATTCAGGGGTTGCTGGTTGGGAGTGAAAAGTGATGAACCTGAAAGTGCTCATTACAATGCCATTAAGTTATGGCCGCAGATTATTTTGAATTATTTTTCGCCGCCTTACACATGGGTTGCTTTTGTTCTCTTGTTGGAAGTATGTTCCACTCTTTCGTCTTGATGGGACACAAAAAAGGGAAAAGTTTCACCATTGTAAAATTGTAGAAAAAAGTCCAAGGACAGGTTGAGTTTTAAAAGAAGGCGCACTAGAAACATTTTCTTTGGCACGTGTTGTCATTTGTTGCCATTGAAGAGCAAGAGAAAGTCATCTCTCTTCCTCTCCTCTCTCCTTCCTCCTCTCCTCTGTCTCTTCCTTCTTCGCCCTCGGTATCGTCTTTCTCCATCACCTCCTCGCCTAGTGTACAGTGCATGTGTACGTGACTTTGCGTGATTTGTGTCCCAGGCATACAGGCTCCTTGCGTGACCTCGACCGTGAGCAGCGCTTCTTCCCTACGTGATAACCTTTTGTCATCCAAAAATAATTTGCTTCACTTTGTGCTCAATTCAGCAAAAAAAGAGACATAGTTTTAAATGAAAAACATAATCAGTGCGTTCGGGAAAAAAGTATCACTTGAAAGACGTCACACTTAAATCTGTCCTACTCACTATTCACTACGTCGGCCATATTTTCATGAGACAGGAAAGCACCCCTGATCACGGTCGAACATACCTCAATGTGACCAGCTTTAAGGGCTCAATCGAACCACAGAACCCCAAGAGTGAGGACACCATTGATTTTCCATAGGCACCCCTTTTCTGCCAACATACCATATCTATAATATTATATCATATCTCAACCGTGTATAATTTCACTACAAGTTGTGTTTCGAATCAAATAGTTCACCATCATGTCTCCAGATTTGAATGGCAATGTCCAGTCTCATGGTCAAGAGGGTCAACAGGATGAGCCAGTGACAGAGGGACCCAAGAAGCCAACCGACCCTTCAATTCAAAATGGCGCCGTGAATCCGGGCTACCAGGAAACGGAAACCGAAGGCCAGGTGCCCGTCTCCGTGACCACCGCGGTCACGAAGCCACGAAGGTCGGTCCACATCAGTGACACCATAATGGAAGACGAAGACATGATGAGTGACTCGTCACATTTAAAAATGGCGGCAAAAAATTTCCCGGTCGACGAGTGCGAAGAGTTCCAAGATGACCGCGCTCAGCTGGCGACCCACAGTGACAAGCAACCTGAAAAGAAGATGTCCGACCACGAGGTCAACATTGACCTGTCGTTAGTCAGTCCGGGAAAGGACACGTTTAGAAGAGTGTCCAGTGGCGGCCTCAAGTCGTCCCTGAAGCTGCCAAACCCGGAACGGGACCGGGCCCGGGCCAGCGAGATAAGGAGACGGTCCAGCATAGTGGAAGTGATAGTGCACAAGGCGGCCTCGTACCGGGGCATCCTGTACGCCATGCTGTCCTCGGTGTTCTTCACCCTGACGGCCGCCATCGTCAAGTACCTGAAGGACGTGCACCCGGGCCAGACCGCGTGCTTCCGGTTCCTGGGCATCCTGTTGTTCACCATGCCCCTGGTCATCCAGGCGGGCGTGGACCCCCGCGGGCCCAAGGACAAGCGGCTCTTCCTGATCATGCGCGGCCTGGCCGGCGCCTCGTCCGTGTACCTGAGGTACTCTGCCCTGCACTACCTGCCCATCGCGAACGCCACCATCATCGTGCTGTCCATGCCGGTCTTTGTGTGCATCTTCGCGCGCATCTTCCTCAAGGAGGCCTGCGGGCTGTTCCACGTGGTGGCCATCGGCATCACCCTGGTGGGCATCGGCTTCACGTCCAAAGTGAACGTCCTGGTGGGCATCACCTCGTCCCTGGGCGTGGACAAGGAGAAGGAGATGATGGGCCTGGTGTACTCCATGGCGGCCACCCTGGTGGGCTCGTCGGCCTACATCCTGGTGCGCAAGGTCAAGGAGGTGCACCACTCGGTCATCCTGCTCTACTTCGCCTTCGTGGCCATCATAGAGACGTCCATCATCACGGCCGTCATGGACGGCTTCACGTTCCCCGACTGCGGCTACGCGCCCTGGTTCCTCATCACCCTAGCCGTGCTGTCCTTCTACGCCCAGCTACTCCTAACCAAGGCCCTGCAGATCGAGGAGGCGTCCCTGGTGTCGGTCACGAGGTCCAGCATGGAAGTGGTGTGCGCCTTCATCTTCCAGATCATCTTCTTCAAGAAGGTGCCCGAGTGGTCAGCCTTCATCGGCGCCCTACTTGTCTCCTCGTCCGTCCTACTGACCACCTGCCCGAAAGTGGGTCTTCTCGCTGCCCGAGGGCCACTGGGGCAAGCGCTACCTCTGGTTCACCACCAAGTGACCAGCTGTTCCATACTGTTCTAGCCTAAAGACGCGATGACACTTTGGCCGAAAATGGCGTCTTCTCTGTTCGTTTTTTTTGTGACATTATCAATTTATTTTTTCCCCTTTGCAGAATCAATAAATATTAAATTTATTTTCAACTATTTCTGGTCTTGAAGCCAATACATGTGTGCGTGAGTCACAGGTAAGCCTGTGAGGCGCTAATTCAGTGGCCACACCGAGTCACGCGAAGGCCAAACATGGACGCCCATCAAACACAGAATGGAACCATATTAATAAGACCCTTTCAAAGTGTGACCGCTTTTGCAAGAAAGGTATTTGACGAGCTGTCGAGCCGAAGGTATTGTCATGTCCTTGTGAACATACTTGTTCCATTGTTGCATGGGTGATAAATAGTGGCTTTAATCGATTCGACAAACCCAGTTGCGAAACAGTTTGCGAGTCACGTAAAGAGTCAAACCATGGTCAAGTCGACAGCCCTCTGTTTCCTTTTAGCCATGGTCAGCGCCATGATGGTCAAGCCCAGCCTGGCCGGAGACCCTTGTGCTTCGGACATGACTGACGAGCGCTGGTCAAAGTTTGACAACTGCGGCAAGAAGTTCATGGTAAGTGGTCAAGGGTTGTCCCAGTCTCTGATATGGGCCTCTTATTTGTAGCCGGACTACAAGGCCATCCACGACAAGTGGGCCGGCTGTTTTGGACAAGCCTACTCGGTGGCCGCCGACAGGGTGCCCACTAAATTGGCCGAAGTGAAAGCCATTGCGTGCAGTGATGTTAACAAGGGCAATAAGGGCAAGGTAAGAGTACGAATGAGGCGCCATCTAGTGTCGTAATGCTAATTACTGTCCCCTAGTTTGATCAGTGTTTCTACACCGGACCCATCCCAGACTTTAGCAACGACATGAAGGTGAGCTAATTACACCCTTGATTAGCGAAGACTCATCACTTTCATTTCAGAAATGCGTCGGCATGGCTTGAATACCTTCAACTAAATAAACATTACATTATTGCAGCACTTCACGGCTTTTATTCTAATGCTCTCTTCATGGCGTAAAATTTAACGCTACGTTATATTCATGGTGGTGTTCATGCATTCTAATCTAGACTTCCGGATACCTGTTTAGCATCTTAACTGTAGTTGGCTTTAAAGCAATCAAACATGGTCAACAAAACTGCGGCTCCGACAGACCTTAATACAGGGACATGCAAGTCTCTGAAAAAGGCGCCAACGCCTTGATATCTCACAACATCCTTTACACACTCGATCGAATTGTTGTAGTGAAATGCATTATAGGGGTAGAACTGATAGATTAATCTTCTCCTCACGACATCAATCGGATGTGTCAACAGTCCACCAGAGGTCGACACAATTTGTGCAATTATGTAAGTTTCCAAGAGAGGAAGCGTGACTTGTTTCGGATCACTAGTCTTGTTGAGCTCGTGCAATCTTCTACTCTTGACAACAGTGAAACCACCGAAATAAACGGCACGATAGATGGCCGCGCCAACCAACGAGCAACCCAGAGCTCGGTATATTCCCTTGTAACCATGAGAGATGTACCACTTCTCCACCACATCTTTGGTGCCGGGATACATTCGCATTTTGGCCATATCAGGTATCAAGCCGATGCGAGCCATGTCTAACGGATGGATTATTGCTTGCGTAACCAGACCAGTCAGTACGGCGGCCAACACGCTACGCACGGCAAACTCGGTGCTGTCAGGACGGTCAGCCACTGGCCGAGTCCAGCGAATTTGAAGGTTTTCATTTAAAGCCAGCGCAATTAAGTTGGTGGGCACGTATCTTGTCAGTGCTGTGCCATAATTCTGAAACACGCTGCCGAAGCCACCGGCATTTGGACGAAACATGTGCTCAAAGACGTTCAGCTTGTTGTCTGGTTTGAGTTGATTGACATGAATTACATTGACAAGCTGATCCAGTGGAAGTGTGACTAGTTTAGTTAAGGATGCCGCAATCACGGCCGCCGGTCCATCTCGGCCAAATTTCTTGGACAGCGGAAATTTTGAAGTATTCCAGTAGTAGTCAGTTCCCTTCCACTGGGTCATGTCCACCCATGACTCAATCCTTATCCCCATGCTATATATTAAAGAGGAATAAATTGCATCAAACAGGAATCACAATGTTTATAATTAAACCGCTACAGCTGTTCCTTAGATAAGACAAACTTTAGGATTCTTAGTGAGAGGGCGCTAGTTCCGCCTTGTTAGCGCCTTCTCACTCGACTTAGGATAGGATCGCGGCTGAGATGTTTTCGCAAAATCGCAAGCCATTCGATTGTCGATTGTATTCCGTGCGTACACGAATATGAGGTTGTTTGTTGTTCTGTGGCTAGTTTCTAAAACTTGGGGTCTCGGCATGTGTCGTGCAATAACAGAATAAGTGGTCAGTTAATGTAAGATTTAAATATAAAGCAGTGTATTCTTATAGCTATTGCTTCATTTGTTTTCACACTTGATGTCAAGGCCCTTCCTATGAACCTCTCTTATTCAGAATCAGTAAGTATTTGATCTGTTCATTCTGAGTCGAATTCTCCATCTTGATTAATCTGATATCATTTCGAATCTTCTCTAGGACTGGAGGCACTCGGTTGTCATAAAGTATCTCATTCGTGTTGGAGCGGCTGCGAGCCGCCATCTCGCTATGGGTAACCAGTTCACTCTTGTGTCTCACTAGTTGCTTAACCTTTCTAATCACGTTGACAGGATTTAAGGCGAAGACCGATATGCCGAGCCAGGTGCCCAAGCAACTGAGTATGTAGAGGGCGAACTCGTTGAAGACAACCCTGGGATGGTGGTGGACGCTGAAGTTGGGCTGCCGGGGCAAGTCGATGCGAAAGTAGATGCTGTCGTCACGTGACCCAGTCACTTGTTGTTCCGTGAGCGTGAATATTTCCTCACAGTTTGGTTTTGAGCATTTCTGGCGACAGAGTATCTCGAAGCTGGCCATCTTTTTGCCAATGGTTTCATTTTGAACGTCGGGATTGGTGACGATTTTGTGATTACTGTCGAAGAGCGTGTTTTCGGGAATGATGACGGAGAAGGGAAACTTTGAAAATTCTGACAGAGACAGATTGATCAAGCAATCGGAGTAACAAGCCTGTTTCCTTGGAAACACTAGGTTCGGCATTGTGTAATACGAGCAATCGGTCTGGTATGGTGCCATCAGCAGGTGGTTGCCTATGTGAGAATGCGAAAGGTGAAAGAAGTTCTTTTTGTCCTTTCGCTTCTCTGATAAGCGCAACAGCTGAGGAGCAAAGAAGATGCTGACGTCAGGAAAGGTTTCGGTTCGATGTATGATTGGGACGAGTAAGATGGCGTTGTCGAACTCGCTCATGTTGAAACCCATTTCGAATGACATGCCTGGAGATGACATGGATGAAGCAACGTCAACGTATCTGTATGAAATCGAAGAACTGTTCAACCTTGGTTGCATGCGATAGCACACATATTCCTGCACATAGAAACGGTTGACTTTGAAGATATGATTACAGTCGCGTCCGAAGTAGTCCCTTATCAGTCTCTGGCCAGGGAATCTCAAGGTGCACTTGTCGAACAAATTGTGTATGCTTGGGCTCGCTTCGAAGAGGCTTTCAAGTGTCACCAGTGTCTGTATCTCAGTTATCATGTTGCTCTTCAGTGGCATGTCTGTTTTATTGGCCCTCTCCTTGACAATGCTGATGTCTACAATGTCTGCATACCGCCAGCAAACACTGAATGCCGGTATGTCCACTATTTCGGGCACTTCCATGGCCAAGGCCGTCGACGTCATGTACTTGAAGTAGGATGACGCTATCTCGCCAGCTTGGTTGAAGAAGCCCAGCAAGCACAGCATACCGAACACCCATGTGGTCACCTGGGGTAGCTGCAGACCTGATTAGAACAAACATGGCGGCCAAGATGTACCCTACTTACTCGACTTCTCCACTTGTCAGCCATTTTGGATCCCGCTCGTGACAATGCACATGTCCAACTGTTCTGCTTGATGGCATATGAGCGAAAATCCAGTTCTGTTTTCAACATATATAGATTCATACTGACGTGACAAGTTGACCATTTTGACGGATTGCGCGTGTGCAGATTCAAAATCAATTAAAGACATACATGATTGATGAGTGTGGACAAAAAGAAAGTTATTTTTCAAGTAAAATCGATTAATCGAACGGCATTCTTAATTACCGAGAAGAACGTTAGAAGGCTATCAGTGGTGACATTATTATCATGTTTACTCTCTAGAACAATGCGAACTTTCTAGTTCGGAGGCGAGTCAGATTTATAAATCGTCAACTGAAGACCTCGGTTTGGTTGTCATGACCACTGAATTAGGAAACATCATAGAACATTTGTTTCGTGACTCGCTCAACACTGGGTGCAAAAATGTCCCTTTCGAAATGATTGCCGTGAAGCAATCAGGGAACCTTGTAAAAAATCAAATCAAGGGTGTGAATTAAATGACAAAACTAGTTAGATTTGGAGCAGATCAGAGTTTAGTTATTGCGCTCCGGCTATATCCGGATCCGGAAGAAGCTTTGAGGCTCACAGGTGTCTGTTAAAGATGTCACTAGCAATTTGTATCACATCAACGTGGCTCAGATCGATTTCAAAGCCGACGATTCTATTGCACCGCACTGACCTTGAATATTGTACAGGTATAAAGGTAAGGTCTAGAGCATTGTAACTTGATTGATCAGAGAGGTCAATCGGTCTCTGTCTCTCCAGCCATCGAAGTAAAAGAGTGTATTAAAACAGTTAAAGTTGCTTAGTCATGGCCGCCACCATTGGTCAAGCCTAGTCAGGTTGGTTTTGATGACCCATGAAACCTGGAGGCCATAGGGGAGCCTTGGGCCCCGATGTGTTGCCATGCGACCTTCAGGTCCGCCTATAAAAGTTATAGCACATACCAGCCATGATAATTAGTTTGAAGATACAACCAGACCTGATCAGATATGAGAAACCTTTCCCTTTCCAGTGCAATGCTACTTGTTCTCCTAATGATCACAGTGTCCACAACACCAGCTGTCGGCCAACTAGTTGCCAGAGGTCACTTCGGCCCGTCTATGGGCCACAGATATGACAACTGCCCCTGTCGTCTCACCTATGGCTACCTCCGCCCCTCTCGGCCGCTGTTGGGAAGAAGAGGTCGCCAAGTTGGCTGGTGAAGAAAGAAGATACTACCGCTAGGTGGCGCTGAAATTACTGCAAGCTTGCAAGGTCTATATTTTAACGAGCTATTTCTCGCCCAAATGTATTCGTAATATGAACTCACGCATGACATCCCATGTAATCCCTGTATCTATGTTGGCACTGCAAAATAAAGCTCTGTTATCAAGACCACATTCATTCGATAAAAAAGCCCCATAGACTGATTGCGCAGTTTGGAGACAGTCCCTCAGGTGTCCGTTCTCTCATTCGTCATTCAAGCTAAATATGTGCCATCTATGCTTGAGCGTATCATGTCCTACTAAACATAGTTCACGCTATTCAGAACATGCAAGACTGATTGTTTGCCTTGTTAATGGTATTAGAGCCTAGAGGAAAGGGAGAGGGAGAGGGAGAGCGATGCGTATTGACTGACGTATAGCCGCTGAGAAAGGGTCACTTGTATCAGGTTGACCAGCTCTGAGGCTCGATTGCTTGCGTCTCCCTGAGAAAGTAATTTGCGATAATTTGCTCTTCGCTAATGACTGACCACTACTCGTACACTGGGCGCCATGTTTTCGCCCTTTTCGCTTTCCAGACCTTCGCTGGGAAACCGGATATGACGAGAGCCTTCCGTCCACAACTTGTTAGAACTGTCCACAACTGTGTGTGAACCGTTCGAAAAAGCTTCGCCGTAAAAGGTTCTGTCGCTTAGGGGTCGTCAATGAAGAAACACTGAATCGATGGCTCTAGTTCATGATTTAGTGCATCAAGATCATTTCTCGCTCTCCTCCTCCTCTCTCCCTCCCCTCTTGCCACCTTCCCTCTCCTTAAAGTCCTTCTTGAACGCTTTATGGCCATCGTTATTGGTTCTCAAACTGTCTAACGATTTCTTCAGCATGATTTGTTCTATTTTCAAATCCTCTCAGCTTCCATATAGGCAACAGCACAATAAGAATAATAGTAATGGGCCAAAGCCTCTTTGCCGGAAACCGGAAATGGTGCATCGGCACAAATATGGACCTAATAAACACTTTTCCAACTTTCTCGTGTTACTGATGTCTCTCTTATCGAGCAAAACAAGATGGCCGTCAGTAGAAGGGCAATGTTTAAAGATACACGTGCGCTGGTCGTAAAAATGAACCGCATAGCGTAATGGTCAGAGCAAGATGGCCGACAACAGGTCACGGAGTCACAGGCACGTGATGATTCGAGGAATAGAATGTTTTTAAAAGTTCGTTCACGCTCGAAAGAACAAACAAAGTCGAATTTGAACCAGAGTTCGAATGAAATCATTGTAACTTTGTTGACAAAATTAGCTCGAAATTCATTCTATTTGACAAAGATAAAGATTAATGAGGCTGCACATTAATCTTCATCATAACGAGCGAAATGTTAAGCGGCAGAGAGGGAGAGGGAGAGGGAGGGAGAGAGAGAGAGAAAGACTGTCCTTGCCAATAATGGCTGTCCTTGTGTAAGCAAAACATTTTATATGTGTTTAATTTTATGATTTAATTGAATTATATGAAAGTTCGTCTTTGTCCTTTTCTCGGATAGAGGGTTCGCTCTCCCCTCTCCCCCCCCTCTCTCTCTCCGTCTTTCTTCCTCAATTAGTTCCTCTCTTAGTTCCTCTCTTAGCTCGTAATGCTGTTCTTGAGACTGCAATTATAGTTCCGAGAGGAATAAAACCAGTTAATGACTACGAAATCAAAATGTCTTCAGGCTATTTTCGCGGTAGTCTTCCTAAGTATTAATGACAAGCTCCCCATAGTCTTCCACTGATACTTCTCGCTCGACGACTATTGACTCATTTAGACTCCGAATGGTGACGAACCGGAATATTATGTATCCATGATATGACGTAATGAGAGAACACATTACTAGTGTCCGAAGCATGGGACTGATGACCGAAAAAATTGCCCTGATGTTGCTAATCACCTTTCTACATATAGACATGTATTCCAGCTGTAGATTGACTGTCGTCATAATCATTCGGCAGATTAAGTCGTCTTTCATTGAATATTTCAAAGACGTACAAATGATCTCTCTCTCTCTCTCTCCTTCTCCCCTCTCTCCCCTCGCCAGTGGCAGTACAATAATAAACTACTTTTTGAGGGACGTGAGTAGAGGGATAAAAACAATTTACGCATGCGTCATGTCAAACTTGACATAACCTAGAAGCCATGTGAGCTGAGGGAGAGAGAGGGAGAGAGAGAGGAGAGGAGAGAGCGATAGAGGGAGAGAGGGACAGAGAGAAAATCAGTGGCTTTTCTATACTAGGCGGTGCAGTGAGAGGTGCAATTCTTATAGACGAGCCTCGCTTCGACCAGATAATGTACTCGACTTCGAACCTTTCGAGTCGCTGAACATTGTGAACATTCGAAACATTCGTCTTGTCACAACTTTCTCCTTGCTGGTTCCTTTGTCACTCGCTTTCGAGTGTGAACAGTTCACCGAAAAGTTCAATTTACGTTGATTCAAAACATATACTTTGCGACAGTGTCGCATTTGTAAAACTTAATTCAGTTCTCATTGTGATGATCAGTGAACTCGAACAAAGCCATGTCACGTGTACTACTAAGTTACGCAACTTCGTCTCCATCTAGAACTGTGCGAACACATTAGCGAACATTACGAGTGCCAGAAAAAAGTGTAAGATGTGCTGAAAGTGTTCTCTCGAGCAAATTGCAACATTAAAATATCGTGAGATTACATCGGCAGTCGTCAGCGAAAAGTAAAACATTAATTGTTGCCAAGTGACAATTAAGTTAATTGCGACAATGCTCAACGCGAGCTCCCTTCTTTCGATGGTCGATGTATCGGCCGACATCGGGAACAGTTCCTTCAACTCGAGCGCAAGTTCATCCGTGGCCACCGTGGACATTGGTGGGCTAGAAGTGGGCGACGAGCAGCCCTTTCTGGGCACCAGGGACCCCCTGTCCACGGTGATACCCATGACCATCCTGTACGCGGTCATCCTGGTCACCGGGCTGTTCGGCAACATCTGCACATGCGTAGTCATCGCCCGGAACAAGTACATGCGGACGGCCACCAACTACTACCTGTTCTCTTTGGCCATTTCGGACCTTCTACTACTCATGCTGGGGCTGCCCCAGGAGATGTACCAGCTGTGGTGGCCGACGCCATATGCATTCGGCGACATTTTCTGCGTGGTCAGGGGTCTGTCGTCCGAGACGTCCACCAACGCCTCCGTGCTGACCATCACCTCGTTCACCTTTGAGCGCTTCTTGGCCATTTGCTACCCCCTCAAGGCCCACACCATGTCCAAGCTGTCAAGGGTCATCAAGCTGATCGTCATCATATGGCTCACCGCAGCCCTGGCCGCCATTCCGCTGGCGGTTCAGTTTGGAGTCCAGTACGTGGACGACCCGGTCACCGGGCTGGCCGTGCCCACCCACTGCACCATCATGTCGCCCATCAGGAACAGCTTCGAGGTGTCCACGGCCATCTTTTTCGTGGTGCCCATGACCCTCATCCTGGTGCTCTACCTGCTCATAGGCATCCAGCTGAGACGCTCCGAGTCCCTGTCGCGCCGAGGCTGCAGTTCCAGTCCCACCAAAGAGTCGCTAGGTGGCGTTCACCGCGGTGGTCAAGCGGCTCAATCCCTGCTGGGCACCCGGGGCACCATGAGTGTGTCGGGGCGAGGCATGTACCCAAAGTTCAAGGAGCGCCGCTCATGGGATCGCCAGAGCCACGGGCCGCAAGCGGGCCAGTCGCGGCCCGCTCCCCACAGTCATTCAGTGTCGTCAAGGCGAGCCGTGGTCAGGATGCTGAGTGAGTACAGTCACGTGGGACATGTTCACGGAGTTTTTTTGTCAAACACAAAAACCCCTGATTTGCACGATCAATTTTAATCTAGTCACGTGCAGCTCGAGTGTAATGAGTTTGCTATTGCTTCGATTAGCGTGATTCAATTATGTGTCGACAAAACTGGTCGACTAGGTCTTCGGCCCAAGTCTTCGCTCAATAGTCAGCGCTGTTCGAGACAAACAACGTCTAAACTGTTTGGCCTAAAATGCTGGGTCTTCCCAAATTACAGGTTATTTAATGCTTAAATATTCACGGAATACACGACTATTATTTTCTCATACATTTTCATTCAGTTAATTCTGGGTTTTCACTGAATAATATTATTGACAGTGTGTTTTCTGTTTTGTTTCGCTGACTTGAACAAAACGATATTCAGACACTGGCGACATTTTTATGCGTCTATTGTCCTTGAGAGAGGAAGAGCGAAGAGGGAACAGCGGAGAGGGAGAGATGAAATAATTGTTTCGTAACACAGTGAAGGTACGCCATTGTCTTGACGACAAATTAAAAAGCCGGAAAGTACATTCTCAAAGATACATCTACGAGAGGAGAAGGACACAAAGAGGGCGCCATTTTGCGCAACTTAGTAGTTTGAAGTTACACTGTATGTAGACCAAAAAAGGCAAATATAATTTATCCTCAAGTCGGACATGATGGATGACGAGATACCTGAAGCTATTCCCTTCAATTTAATATATCAGTTTTCCACTAAGCATCGTATCTCCTATGTGCAGCTAAAAAGAAAAATCTTTTCAAGCTCATAGACATTGACGTCGTTGCCAAACTCTTCTCTCTCTCCCTCTCTCCCCTTGCTCTTTCCTCTTCCCCTCTCAATCTCCCTCTCCAGCCTTTGTGATGATATTTGGCCTTTTCATCTTCACTGTATCTTCTAGACAAAAATGTTGACAAAATTACTCTACTTAGACGAAATGCATGTGCTGTTGCTTTCCGCTCTCCCCTCTCTCTCTCCTTCTCCTCTTCCCTCTCTCCCTCTCCAAGCTCTTTGCTTCTAGCGAAGTCTATTCTAATTCTTATAGTACGATACACTCTAATAATGACACAGAAAGACCGCTGAATACATTTCTTTGAACTCACTACATATCACTGAGCAAATGTGTGTCAACTGAGGTATAAAAGTAATTCATAACTTGGCCACTGCAGCGCTGTCGTCGCCTAGATTTTTTCACAACATTTTGGAGAACGGCTCTCTCTCCCTCCTCTCCCTCCCTCTCCCTCTCTAGCCGAGACTTGTGAACTCAGAAAAAGTCAAGGACGACTTGAAAGGTTATGTTCAAAACCTCTCGAACGGTCCCTTGAAGTGTTTCATGGCACAGAGAGCTCTTTAACTGTCTCTCTCCCTCTCCCTTCCTCTCGCTCTCTGGAAGGTGTCACGTGAAGTCGAGTGACACATGACCAGCTTTGAAGTACACACTAACCGAAAAGCGATGTCGCTGATGGGATATTAATTTTCCAAGCAACGTTTTGTGTTGCTTAACACAAGCCTTAACTATTTTCCTGAAATCTATCGCATGTCCTCTCCCTCTCCCCTCTCCCTCTTCCTTTGAAGCCGGTCTCTCTTCCTCTCTCCCTCTGTTGCTCTCTGGCTGACTTATAGCAGCTATTCACTGCCAAATATATTTCACTTTCACGAGAAGATATTCATTAACTCAGCTGACAACTTGACATGTCGACGCCCTGAACATTTCTCCTCTTCCCTCTCCCTCTTTGCTCTCGGGCGCTCTCCTTCCTCTACTTTCACTTTCTCACGACACACAAAGTTCTAATGCTCGAAACCAAGTCAAACGTGAACTGTTCAAAGAAAAGAGAGACCATGAGTGGCATTTGATGATGCCTTACTCGCGGCTCTCTTCTCTCTCTCTCTCCCTCTCTTTCGAAATCGTTCTAGAACTTTTTCAAATTACTCTCTCTCTCCCTCTGGTCTTAATTTTTTAACCGTCTTAAATTTTGCATTTCACTTTACCTTAATTGGACTCAAGACAGGGTTTAGTTCCGTGACGATGAGAGACCTTTCCGAGGTGTATCGCTTGCGTGACACTTCGTGTCATGAACGTTTCACGCCGAGTTGCCCTTTTATGGCCGCTTCTTGCCCATTGGCGCTGACCTACAGAGCTGGACGAGAGGGAGAGGGAAAGGGACAGTTCAGCCTAATGTCTCTACTGGCAAGCTGGAGAAGACTTAAGTTGCAGCTCTTATTCGTCGCCTAATGTGTTCTAGCCTTATGAGTTCTGTCATCGCGAACATCTTGACTACTCTCGAAATACTAGAACTGTTCGAGTTCGTACCATTCAGACAGCTGTGCTCGCCCTCTAACAAATTACTTTCGCCTCTGCCTCCTCTCCTTCCTCTCTCCCGTCCTCCCTTTGCTCTCCTACGCTATCTGGCCATCCATTGTGTGTCATCCATCTCAATATCAAGACTCTTGAGATATATTTATGATATCTCGAGACCAGATTGATTCTGAGAGCAGTCATTGACGTTAAATTAAATATCTAGTCAATCAAGGGTGAACAAGTTAAACAGCTGACATGAGCTGCATTTCATTGACTTGACTTACTTTCCTCGAGTTCTAGAACACTGCCATGTCGAATCGAATCTTCGCCAATGTCCTCTTATATATCAGAACGGCCAACGTTCGGTTAGAACCAGTTTAAACAAAATCCGAGAACTGCTTGCAATTTAGAGAATTTTTCAGCGATTTAGTGAAATGTCATCTCTCAGCATTCTTGGCGACTGAAACATTTTGAGCATATGAAAAAATATTTGCGAGTTTTTTGGCCCTTCGAGAACATTGTGACCCATATAATAGAACCTTTCGAAAAAAGTTGACAGCGACATCTAACGTAAACGGAACACTAAAAGCTTTCAAAGACAAAAAGTTAAATGTGAAACTATGGGTCGCATTTAAGAGACAGTCCCTAACTTCTCTCTCGTTCTCTCTATGACGCAGTCGCAGTAGTGGTGGCCTTCTTCGTGTGCTGGGTCCCGTTCCATGGTCAACGGCTAATGGCGACCCATGTGACGTCACCGACGGAGCTGCAAGTGACCATCTTCACCATCTTGACCTACATATCAGGGGTGACGTACTACGTGTCGGCCACCATCAACCCCATCCTCTACAGCATCATGTCGCTCAAGTTCCGGCAGGCCTTCAAGGACACCATGGGTGCCTGTTGTGGCCGCAACTCGGCCGCGCGCAGGGGTCAGGGACCGTTTGGTAAGTTCCAGTCCACGTCCACTTCCAGGAGAGGCACGTTCGGTTCGTCGACGCACTCAAGATACGGTCCCCACCGGGACTCGGTGATCACCGGGGCCACCTCGTTGGCCGGCTCGTCCCTGAGGTCAAGCCGGGGTCACGCGAGCCGCCAGGCCTCGGCTGACCACTCTGGTCACGTGATTGGTGACGTTCACAATGAAACGGAATTAGCTAATTTCCAGAACTCTCTGGCCAATGTCATCAGGACCGGAATCGGACCTAGATATTCCAAGTGCTCCACTTCCGGTTCCTCTGATTCAGGCCTGAGTAGAGACAATTCACTTCTATGTTAGTCAGCTTTCACGCGACTGTTGAGAGCAGAGGGGAGGAGAGAGAGAGAAAGGGAGAGAGAGACCTTCGCTCACGTAATCTTTCTTTTAGAACAGATAAAAAAGGAACGCGCTGGTAGTTTATCACTCGCGCATCGTTTGATCTCTCTCTCCCTCCCTCTCCCTCTCCCTCTGAGAAAGATGTTCCGAGTTCTAAGAACCCAAAGATTAGCTCCGGAGTATTGGATCGAATTAAGGCGTAGGTTGCATAACTGTCGAGTGAAGTTTAATCAAATAGTTGCTTTACTGTTTATCTCATCAATTTGCGTAGTCGTACTAAGAAATGGAAAAGTTCAAGCAAGTTTCCCAAAGCTGATATGATTTGATTAAATGGCGTTCTCATTTCCCTAATTAAGCATGTCTGTCGCTCTGTGCGCCGATTCACGTTTTTAATTAGAAACAGCACTTAAGCCCCTTGAGATTAAATGTCCTGATTGTGCTTCGAAAGAACAAAATGTCACATTGTGTATCCTGTCCTATGAACCTTTGTCTGTCACTGTACCTTCGAAATATTCAAGGGCTTTGTCTAAAACTGCACATATGTTAGTCTCATACATATTCATGATACAATTTGCTTTGTCACCTTTCATTTTGTCCGTCACAGTATTCGCTAAAGCTAATTATCACAGATTAAAAGGACGCTTTGGAACGGAAAAGTTAATTCATGCATTTTCTCTCTTTCTCTTCCAAATCCCGTTTCATTGATTTTGTTCCTTTCTCTCTCTCTCTCTCTCTCTCAAAATGGCGGCCAATCTAAGACTGGAAAATAGGAAGTGATGTGATACACAGTAATTACGACACCAACGCAGTACAAATGAACCGCATTTGATATGTTCAATCAGCTAAAATGTCAAAGCCAATGCCCGTACCTAGCTGCTCGCCAGAGAGCGCCATCTAGCGGCGGTCGCCCGTCAAAGCAATTTGTCTAAGTTCCAATGCGATATTCGTCTCCGTTTTCATAAGAATACTCTTCAGGGTTAATCCCAAGTTGAAACTAGGACCGAAACTAGATGGCGCACAAATCGCACTGCACAGGTGCTGGTTTACTTTTGCCGGCAGGTTGCTATGACAATAAAGACTGGACCTGGGATTCTCATCAGCCACAATTAACAGATTGGATACTCAAGAGAGAACGAAAATTTGATACACGCGTTCTTAATTTCATACGAGTGTAGGAGTGAATGACACTCTTGACTAATCACAAAAACGATGTTCTTGCATAATGAAACAAAAAGAGTGAATGTTAATCAGTAGAATGCATTAAATCAATTTTGACTTTCTGACAAATGGAGAAATAATGGTAACAACGCCATATTATTTCTCCTGAATATGTGGATAACTAACATATATTTAGCGAGCAGTGATTTAAGGGAATTATACTCTTTCATCAAAATATTGAGCCTTTAATTGTCGTATACATGATTAGCGTCCTCTTCGTCTTGCCATATAGATGTAAGGATGCGACTCCTGTCGGCATTATGCTCTCAAAACGACATTGTCAACCGAACGAAATAATGATGTGCTCTCCCTCTCCCTCTCTCCCTCCCCTCTCCTTCATATCTCTCTTCAATAGAAACGGAAATGCCATAAAAAGGAACCTCTCGAGCAAGTATAGTTAGTTTCTTTTCCTAGACTCCAGCTATTTCTATGCGACTTGAATGCAGAAAGAGAAGCAATGCATAAAACTCCTTTCAGCTCTCTTTTTCTTCGCCCTCTCTCTCCTCTCTCTCTCTTCCCTCTCTCCTCTCCCCTTTTTCCTCTCTGCACCCAAAATGCAGTCATCTGGAGCTACTGCTCAAGCTCTCTGTGATGTGAAATAGATCGTGAATACCGCAGATTCAAAAACATATCGCAAAGAAACAAAGCCGAGCGCACGCAAGTATCTCTTCATACTTCTTCCCCTTGAATAGTTTTCATTGGTTGAAGAGTCATTTTGAATAAAAGTGGCGCGAAAATGAGAAACCGTCAGCTGATCAGCTGATCGGCAGCTCAACGGCTTTTGCAAAGGAGTTGTTTTTAGTGCTTCATTCACATTCAATTTTATAAATTCACCAGCCATTTATCTCTGGTTTAGTCGCCATTTAAGTATACGATATTTCTGACAGTATCATTGTCGCTATTAGTCGCAACTAGTAATCACCTGTTGTTCTTGATTACCTCAAGACGGCGAGGAGGGAGCTGTAAGTGCCGGAAACCACCTGTGCGTGAGTCGTTTCCTTGCAGAAATTGGTCACGCACCGTGCAACTCGATTACGCCATTTTGTTGGAGAGAAGAAAATGTTCACCTTCCACTTCTTTTGATGCACTGTGATTGGCTTGACATCACCAAAAAAAAGAGAAGGAGAAGAAAGGGCGACAAGAGACCCGTGACCACGTGTCATTGTGTCATTGCTGCGGAAGCTCAAGTGCAACTGCTCTTCTTATTGACCACCAGGATTCCTAGAGGTCTAGTCACGCGGAACTGAACAAATCAAGGGCCATGTCTCTTGGCACCGACATGGTAGTGACTGTGGTAGGGGTCATTTATCCCGCTTTTTATACTTACAAGTCACTCAAGAACAAGACCAATCAGATGCGACTCATTTGGCTCAGATATTGGGTGGCTTTTAGCTTTTACTACACCATATCCAACATGGCCGACTATGTGCTGTTCTGGGTTCCTTTTTACGAAATGTTCAAGTTGGTCGCTCTGTTCTGGTTGGTGGCCGCCAAGGCTTCAGGGGCCAATATACTTTACCTATACGCCATTGATCCGCTAATCAAAGCGAACGAGAAGCAAATCGAGTCATTGATTAGAAGACAGCAAAAAAGATTCACTGAATTGTTTTGGACGTTTGTGTCAAGATGCGGAATCCAGTCATCGGCCTTTATTTTCACGGCCTTCAGGAGCCAACTAGTCAGTTCTATTGCTTTCCGTAACCAAGATGGCGTCGACGGCACGAATGTGGTGGACTTCAATTCGGAAGACGAGGAAATCGAAGCGCAAATCATGAGGCCACTAGAGCTCGGTCAAGCCGGTGACAATCGCTCGAATGACCTCGAAGTATTAAGTGCTGAAGATGACACCGAGACGCAAAACGCGTCTATACAGTTAGAATCATGTAACAATAATCAGGAAATTGTTCAGTCGGTGAAAGAAGAGATATTGCTCTCGCCTAGAAGTAAGCGGAGAACACCCAAGGTCAAGGTTTCGCTTCAACGGAAGAGCAAGAAGAAGAGAGCTTCCTCTGAAGACACCGAATGACATGCTCATTAATTATACCGTTTTGCTAATTACACAATTATCAAGTATTTGAACTCCTGGATATTTCCCGCATTTTATCAAAGTACAGTAAAGAAAGAAGAATGAAGAGCCGCAATTACCAAATTTAGAACTTCGCTGAACCGAGACTGAATAAGTCAAGCTCTCCGAAGGAAGAGGAGAGAGAGAGAAGGAAAGAGAGGTGAGAGAGAACAGTTAAAATTGATTATGGAATGATTTTCAAGGAAGTGCTAGTGGAACAAACACAATTTTGATTGATAATCACGAAGTTTTGACAAGCGTGAAAAAAATGTTGCCAGTCAAGGCTGAAATTGTTGTCACCGGAAGTCTGAGCCTTATTCCTGGATGACATTTCCGCTTTGTTTGGCAACTTGTATGCTCTGGAAGGCGAAAAGTATGACATTCGGTGTAAACAATTTTCAATCAAGCTGTGACCCCTTCGTGTATCGGCAAAGGTCACGTGGTACAAAGAAATAGACTGACTGAGAGAGGGAGGAGAGCGAGGGAGAGGGAGAGAGGAAGCTACCTTTGCTGAAGCAATGGTAAACGTACCGTGACCATTTCTATAAACAGGAACATGAGGGTGTATTGTCTGCCTTCTCATCTCTCCATCTCTCTCTCTCCCTCGCTCTCCTCCTCTCGCTCTCCGTTGTGTATCGTTTTTACGGGATGTAGAAATACACGTTGACCATAACCGCGAAACAAATGAATGAGGATGAGAATAGGAAATGTTTTTCACTTCCTTTTCAGATAAACAGAGAGCGAGAGAGAGAGAGAGAAGATTTTTCTGATGATAGAAATGCCGTACTAACTTTTTTGCAACCATCATCCGAAGCTTCTATTGTTTGCCTTCACTTAGTTGTGTACGTATTTACTTAGCTTCAGATGAAAGAGATGAGAGAGGGAGAGAGAGAGAGAGAGAGAGAAGCACAGAGATTTTGATTACCAGAGCTAAATCTTAATGAGTAGCAGGGGATCATTAAAACTAATCAAGGCACGAGTGTTGTCATTAGTCTTCGTCATTATTTTATGATGACATTAATTAATCATATCTCGCTCATGAATAGAGAGTGAATCGGGCCAGTCTTCCTCTATGGCTTCTGCGCATGCGCCGATGTTGGACCAGCTTTTGAAGGTCAGGGGTCGAAGACCAGAGTAATGTGCTACCTGTAGTGATGGGCAGTCCGCTAGACACCAGTATTTAAACCAAGAGCACCATTAGGATTTTAATAGGCAGCCATCAGTCACGCGGAAGTCACGAAGTACGAAACAAGCTCCATGACTAGTTAACATATCCAGCGTGCCAATTGATCACGGAATTTCGTGGCCAATTAAAACGCTTAAAAATGGAGTCGACCATTTTGTGTAAATTGAGATGAATTTAATGCTAAACATACACTGAACGTACAATCACCCTTTACTTCGCATCTGAGTCCAAGCTCGACGAACACGATTTACTAATTGCTCCTCGAATCTGTCCAGCGAGTGGTCCACTTGATAGTGTTTGACATAATTGTCAGAGCAGTCTTTGGACATTGTACTAGGACATTTGGACCTATAGTGGTTGAGTTGAGCTAATTGCGTACTAATGAGCGCATTTCGGGCCATGGTTGACTTGATGGGATTGAGTGCGTAATGATTGAACACAGATAGCGTTTGATTGGTTGATATGAACGACTTGACGGCGAAGCCGGGCCTTGAGTAGTTGGACGACTTGACATTATGTAACAGCATGTGGAATTTTCGCCTTGACGCCATGTTGGATTTGTTGGCCGCTCGGCCATAGTGGTCAAAGAAGTAGACATTTTGCACCGAGAACGAGGCGTACCTGTCCCGGGCCGAGGGGTCAAGTTCAAAGATGGCGTCCAACAGCTGGGACCAGTTTGAGTGGACTTTGGGCACGATGACCTCGTCTATGTCCAGATTGACGACATATCTGTGGGTGCGCATGTGCCGGTAGAAGCAGTCATTGTATGGTACAAGCTCGAGCCGTCTTTTCTGCCACAGGTTGTCACCCAGAAAATGGCGCCTCTCCAAGGGGTCATTTGGCAGTTGACCGGGCAGAGTGAGCGGCGATACGGAGACGGTCCCTTTGGCTTGATAGTGGCGTAGAATTTCACGCACTCTCGGGTGGACGTTGAGTATGTAAAAGCTTATCTTATCGGCACCCAAGATAGTGAGCAACTCAATCCATTCAACTAGCTTATCAGAGATATCATTCTCGTAATCTAGTCCCTTGACGCATACTGCGAAGTCTTTCTGGTCCCGCGTGACCCTGTCATCGATCACGTGACTAACAGGAAGCAGTGTGCCGAGTTTTTTGTCGCACGTTTTGTCCGACGAAGACACTGATATGGCAGATATTTTATGATATAGGTGTCGTGGTACGGGACACGACAACAGGTAAGTTTTGTACAGAGTGACCGACGACCCCTTGGGCCAAAAATTGGTCCACAGCTCAAGGGGGCGTGCCTTGACCACAGTCGGCGAATGGTGGCCAGTCATTAGAGCTTTCGCCAACTGGTCAACCTGTCTCCGCAAATTGGTCTCCCTAATGGTCAAGTTAAACGGGTCGTCGGCATCCCACGGCCCGCTAATTGGCCCGCTGATCGACCCGTTCACAGCGGGCCACAAGTAGCAAGTTAACCGGGCATCAAGGGTGTCCCTCACTGACGAGATGAGGCGTACGTAGTGGAAATGTTGACCGCGAAACTTGTACCTATCATCATAAAAGGCAGACAAAAGGAAGACATTGTCGTATCTCACTTCCTGCCACAGCTGGGAGTCCCAGTTGACGGTGTCGACTTGCGGCGGAAGACTATGTTTACATGTGTGTTCTTGGGCATGGGGCTCCAAGTCTTCACTGAAGGCGCGTATTGTCTTGACCCAGCTGAGGCCGGAAGTGGCCTTGACCCTTTCGGGCCCGGGCACGTCCTTGAGGGCACTGGGCAGCCTAGTCAGGCTTGTTTGGTACCAAGTTTGAGCCGTTTCCTTATCTGACACTGATAAGAGAAGATAACTGAACACTAGACTCGATATCGTCACTGAGAAGAGGCAATAAAGGGACTTCAAGCGACCATGTTGCCCCATTGCTCTCCGGTCACATGTGATGGTCACGCAGCTCGCTCACGAAGCACTCCGGTTCACATTTTGCACTGAAACGAAAGTTGGTAAAGTTTGCCGTAAAAAAGTGATGACCTAGATGTCAACACCTACACTTTGTTGACCATAAAAGAGACCGATGGCCAAATATGGTCATCAAAGGTAACTTGTCTCCCTCTCTCCCTCTCCCTCTCTTTCTCTCAACATCTTTCGCATGTCTGACAAAGTTGGGATTCTGTTTCACACACATGTCATACTTGACTGGATATCTTTCGCTCTCCCTCTCCTCTCTTCCTCTCCCTCTTCCCTCTCGGTCTAGACCCGCCCACAAGGAGCGGCCCGGCTGAAGACTTTCTTCGGGCTTCCGTCTCGCACTGTAATAATATAATATTAGTCACATAGTCACACTTTGCTAACCGCCATCTTTAATGGTCAATGGGCGTCTTCGGATACAGAGGGGAAGAGGGAGAGCGAGAGGGAGAGAGGGGGAGAGCAACATAAATTGTTATAGTCATGTCGTGTGCAATATAGTTTTCTGATGTGAAAATGTTACTTTTTATGCATATGAGAAACCTGTCGAAAGGGAGAAAGAGACACATTCTTACCTGTGTAGTATATTTTTTTATTAAGGGGTCGTGAGAAAGATAGACGCCATTAGCACAGAGCAAGACCATTGTTAGCTTCATGCAACTTTTCCTTTCTTGCGTTTCCCGTCAATGAAAAAAATATATGATATACTTCCAGATGTTCATATTGCGTGTGCACATTAAGGCTAGAGGTCCTCCTATGGAGCATATGAGCCTCCCTTTCTCTCCCTCCCTTCCTCTCCCTCTCTTTCGGTACGAGGCTGATGACCAGGTACTCATTAGAGGAGAGGATGGTACGAGTTATATAGTGCGGCCCGACTTGTACGAGTGACTATCATAGACTAATATGCAGCACTCATTATAAATTGATTGCAACACATGTAGGATAATATCAGGGGATCTTTTCCAAATTGCCAAACAACTAAGAGAGTATTATGCATTTCGCGCCCATTACTTTTATGTTCCATGACTATCGCCAATATATTCACGTTGATAGTCTCGACTACATCAGATCCGGTACCTAGGGGCTTGTCGTACCATTGCCGCGTAATATTACCGCTCTCTCCTCTCCTCTCTCCCTTCTCTCTCTCTCTCCTTCTTCTCTCTTCAACGCTATTAAGATGGAGAATAAAACTAGAGGTCATGAAATCATTTCTGAATGAAAAGAAATATTTTTTTCTGAGAAAATGAAGTTCTTCTCGGGCCGTGATGAATCTTCTTTAGGATATACCTTGAGAGAGAAGAGAGAGAGAGAGAGAGAGAGAGCGGGAGAGAGAAAATAGAGGGAGAGGGAGAATGGTAATGGAGATTGTTGAACTTTGACTCATCCTCTCGAGTGTAGGAAATTGTATTATGCTATTGTATGGCACAATATTATATCCTTCACTATCTCTCTCCCTCTCTCTCTCCCTCTCTCTCTCCTCTCTCCCTCTCTCTCCCTCCATTTTTCGTTTGTGCTTATATTGCTTTCGCTCTCTCATAATATTATATGTATTGTACATTGTTATAGCAAGGAGTGTGGAGAGACAAGATGAAAGTGTATTTGAAAGAGAATGTACCTTCACAGATACGCTGTGTGTGTGCTGGGGAAAGAGGGGAGAGGGGAGAGATGAGAGGGAAAAGGGCGAGAGACACTAGACAATGAAAGTAGGAGAAATTGAAATTTTTCAGCTAAAAGGAAAAACATATAATATACCTTTCCATGTGTTATGTGCAAGAGCGAAAAGAGAGGGAGAGAGGGATAGCCGGAGAGACAAAGAGAAAAAGGTACGGAAGCCGCCATTGACCGAAAGGGGAGAGAGGCAAAGAGAGGGAGAGGGAGAGAGAAGAATGGCCGCAACTCGGCTATTTATGTGTACTTTACAAGCCATTAATGGTGCTTCATGGTAAACACAAATCGCAACTACGTAACCTTGGAAGTTTTACACAGCCTCTCATATTAGAGCGAGAGGAGAGAGAGAGGGCGAGAGGATACTGAACCGTCCTTCCAAAACCCACAATGGACAAATTTGTCTCTGGCTTCGCCTCTGCTTTTATATCACTCTACCTGTGAAGCTAAGCTGGCTGTGAAAGACAATCCATGTCAGAACACATTTAAGAGATGCCATCAACCAATGTACAACTTAACACCTCAATGCAGTTCTCACATTAACGATGCTAATGAGCAACAATGTATCTAGGGATCGTTTCCTTAGTGCGATCCATTTAATTGCTTTCGTGACCCTCGCGTCGTGAGTCGGATTCAAAGCAGTTCGTTTTCGGAATACTAATGCCTATGAGAATATAGAATTGCATAATCGAACCGAAAGGTTGTTCATTGCACTCTAATTACTGTTGGGTGTCTAGACGATTAAGAGATTGCAAGACAACTCAATCTGATTTAAAGCTCGAAGCTTGCTTTCTCCGCATCCTTTCAAATTGCGGACAATTTGAGTGTCGAGAACAAAATGATCAAAGGTCACGCTTCCGTGACCAGGCTCTTAATTGATATGCCGAGCTACAAATCTTTCTCTGCCGCTGAACTTAGACAACGCCCCCTCAAGCGCGAATCAAAGTTCAATGTCTCTCTCTCCTCTCCTCTCTCCTCTCTTTTCCTCTCCCGACGGTAGGTTGGCATCGTTAAAATTAAACTGTACATGTTACGGTATTTTCCATTCACTGAATTAACAACTGAATTAGCGAAGCGGACAGCCAGAGTCCCTTTCTGTCCGTTGTTCATCCCTTTGATGAATTACATCCTAAACATTTGTAAATGATGGCATTGTCACATCTCTCCCCCTCTCCTCTCGCGCTCTCCCTCTGTCCGCATTGAGTACTTGAGGTGGCAAAGTGTCAGACGAAGTCAGAGCAAACAGTCAGACGAGGCAGTATTTTCGATATATATCTCATACATATAAAGTATATGAAGGAGTCGCGAGATACAATCAAAAAGTGAAACCAACATCTCAATCAGCTGTTTCTTTCGCAGACCAAGATGAACGTTCTTCAGCGCCAGTTAGTGGTAACGCTCGTCCTATGGGCCACCGGCGTGTGGGCCACTGGGCAGGTGTCCTTCGGCCTACGCAAGTTGGCCTACAGCACCAACCAGTTCGGCCTGGACATGATGCGGGCCCTGGACCGAGATGACCCCTCGGCGGCCCTGTGCCCGGTGTGCATCTCGTCCTCGTTGGCCATGATGCTGGTGGGCGCCCAGGGCACCATGGCCAACTCGCTCAAGCACGCCCTCTACCTGTACGGTATGCAACCCAACGAGATACACGGGGCCTACTTTGACATGATGAACCACTTGGGCGTCAATGTGCCCTCTCAGCACCCCCACCACCCGTCCTTTGGACATGTCCACGGTGGGCCCAATGCCGTGTACGGTCGACGGGCCGGCGTCTACTCCGGGGCTTCCGTCAGCACTAGTCCTCTGATGTCTCTGGCGTCGGCCAACGAAACCGGAAATGACGTGAACTTCCTGTCCAATGTTTATGTGCAGAGAGATTACCCGATCAACTATCACTACCATCTTCTACTGCAAAGATACTACAAGACAGCTGTTCATCCCTTTAGACTTCCACTACAATGGCGACGAGACAAGGTCTCATATCAACGCCATTGTCGAGAAGCAATCGGCTGGAAATATTAAGAACATTCTACAAACCAGTGCGCCGTCGCAGTACACCCAGCTCCTCTTGCTCAGCGCTCTGAGCTTCCGGGGAACGCTGGACCTTGATCTACTTCCGGTGCACCAGCCAATTCCAGCCATGCAGCCAGTGGCGCCACCAGCCTCACCACCGCTCTACCACCCAACCCTGGGTGGCTTGTCGGGTCAGCCCATTGACCCCTTCTCCGACTCGAGCAAGCAAGTGTGGCTTCAGTCTACGTCGGCTCGGATACGTCACGGCTTCCACTGGTATCTCAACTGTACCACCGTTGAAATGCCATTCAAGGGCGGCCTCATCACACTGGTCATGATGATGCCTCATGACCCCAGCGGCCTGGAGACCCTAATGACCAAGCTGTCGGCTCAAGTGCTCACCGATGTCATCGGCTCCCTAGAGGTCAAGCGGGTCAATATTAGGGTGAGTAAAGCCACGAGACCTTCTATCGAACAGGAAACTCAACTTTCATTCCAGATGCCACGCCTCCAAGTGGACAAAGGCCTGACCAACTTGACCTGGACATTGTCCAACCTTGGACTGGCGGACCTTTTCAAGCCTGGCTACTCGCAGCTCTATGACGTCTCCGATTACAAATGGCTGTCCGTTTCCGAAGTGGTCCACAAAACGGTCCTGGACATCAAAGAGCAGTCCGCTTCCAGTCCGACTCCCTTTTTGCCCGTAGCTTCTACTTCCGGTGCTATGGGTGTTGAAAATACACCACCCGGAAATGGAAATCCCATTAAGCACCTGATGTACAACCAACAAAAGCCGCCTCTTAGTCATGGTCACGGTCAAAATACATTTTACACAATGAACAGCATCAACGGCTCACCTTCTCCTCTCAATGTCCATAATCAAAATGGCGCCGAGAAACAGAATGGCTTAACGGTTAACTTTGATAAACCATTCATATATTTCGTCTTTGATAATGTGTCCGGCCTGGTTCTGGTCATGGGCAAGGTGGGCATGGGCCATCCGGCGTCCAACTACAGGTTGCCCGGTGTTCAGACACATTAATAATCATTTCTAGGCCAGCTATACGGGAGACCAAGTAAATATGCCACAAAGCGAATCATTGTAAGCAACCCATTAATGCAAAGGATTAAAACAAAGTGAATAATCCAGCTTGAACACAAAACCTAAACAACTTTTGTCACCTGCGCCATCTAGCGACAGAAACAGCGATGACAGCAATGGCGCCTTTCGTTGTGTTATGCCGAATTTCTCAGAGTTTGTTTAGGTTCTGAGTATTATGGCGTCTAGTGAGATAACAGAATGCCGTTTTTGTGGTCTCTCATTTCTTTCCTATCAGATTGACTTAACGACGACTTTGGAAGCTTTGAACAAGTGTGAGGAGGTTTGCAGCAAGCTGTCAGAGAAGCTGAGTGCAGCTCTGAAAGAAATCGAAGTATTCAAATCAAGAGAGAACGAATTCAACTCGGAACTTGATCGTCTCAGTGATGTAGTAAGGAGATATGAAGAAGAATTTATCAGCAAAGACGCTAAGATCAAAGAGTTGATGACGCAAAGCACATCTTCGAAGGCTGTAACGAATACAAAGGAAAGTATTGCCAGTAGTGGTATCAAAGATACCAAAGCCAAGAATGTCAGTACTGACAGTACTGGTATAAAAGCATCTAAAAGTGATATCAAAACCGTTGATTTGGAAAAAGAGAAACTTAAAGGTCAGACCAGCATAAAGAAAGATAAATCATCTATAGCCTCAGAGTCTAGTTCGAAGAAAGCCAAGCATTCGAAACGATCAAGGTCACCAACCATTACACCTAAATCATCACCGGAAATTGACAGATCATATTCGCGACATCGGACGGAGTCTCGTGACTATCCGCCATCGAGGAGACGTTCAGGTTCCCGGCATAGAACTAGGTCGCCTAGTTCGAGCTACCGGCCACGGCCGCGGAGTCCACCGAGAGGTACGGAAGACCGGGGGTTCAAGCGTAGACCTTCAAGCTCTAATCACCGGCCGAGATCCACGAGTCAGCACAGAGGTGATCAAGAGCTGATTCCTGAATGGCAGTCTACGGTTAACAATATGAAACAGCTGATTCATGCTCATCAAATCACTCTGAAGCTATTCAATGGCAACGACATACTTGATCCGGACAGAGCACTCCAGAAAGATTTAGTTTGGTTAACAGAACCAAAACTCATGTCCAGAACAAACTATGAACTGTTCAACGAGATGCAGATAATTGTCGACTCCGTTGGCTCGGTGATCGAGAAAAGACCCAAGTTTTATCTAGCAGAGCGAATGGACTACGCTGAGTTCAAACTGAACGTTGAAGCGATGCTACGTCATTCCCTGGGACTCAATATGTCACCAAGCCAAGTGGAACGAGTGCCTAAATTTACGCAGCAACTCAAGGCAGGAAAGGCGGCCTTGCCACCGTTGACAAACAAACAGCGTCAAACGGTTTACAAGATGTCACAGGTTATACCAGGCATAATCCAGTCTTTCGCTCTTGTGGCCGACTTCGCCTATCTTGGTATAAGTGAACTGATTACATCTTTCATGGAATATTTCATTCACATCAATAACAAGCTACACGGTCCATTTGATTCGGATTTACATTTTAAACGGAGTGCCATAGAACCCCTGGATAAACTGGAAGACTATATGAAGAACTTTGCTCAGAATTGCCGGGCAAACAAAATAGTTTACAGAGACCAGACTGGTGACATATTGGACAGAGTTCAGCGAAAGATCGCTCAAATTCGACACTTCACTGAAACTTTAATGAACGGAACACTCAATGATGCTAAATCTGGTTGAGTCGATTTCATGATGTGTGAATCAACGGACCATGAGTCAACGTTAAGGGAAAGTCAAATTGTTGCCGATCAACTTGCTAACCATTGTAAAAACTGTCGCTATAACGAAACGAACCATCAATAATGAACATATTCAAGCATCGAAGTTTTGATAATCAAATGCAAAATACATGTTTGGGCGAAAAAGTCTCGTGACCCCTAAGGTGCTAATTAAATCCGCGTTCAAACTATCCTCTCGCTATGTATCACTTGACCTACTCATTGCTGACCTCATGATCGAAGGATCTTTTCATTCAGTTACTTGTAGCTCAGTTCAGCAGACCGTCACTCGTTCTGTCTATCAGGAGACATCTGAATAAGATCTTACGAAAATGAATCGTAACTGATATTTCAGTCAGTTATCATGAGATAAGGAACAGAGACTCAGTGTTCCAATAAAAATCATGATGGTATGAATGCATATCGAGTAACTTTGCAAGAGCAATTTAGGAACATCTCGAAAGCCAGAGGCGTTTCTCTCATGATCCGACAACGCCATCTAGCGAACGTTTCTTCCGTTACAGACTATGTTGCTGGCGTTTATTGTCGGTTGAACTAATCCAGCTCATCATAAGAAAGTGTCTCACCGGTAAACATTGTGTTTGATATCTACGGTTGTTTTCAAACTCATATAGTGCAATTGATTTGATTATTGTGAATTAAAAAGAGTAAAACCATGTCTGAAGAGGAGCATGTGGAAGTCGTCAAGATTGACAAGTGGGACGGATCTGCCGTTAAGAACACACTAGACGACTCTGTGAGGGCAGTTATAGTCGACAATCTGGGGTCAGTATAAATTGCGAACGAATATTAATATGACTAACTAGATTTGTTATCCTCTAACTAGATACAAAGAATGTCACAAACTGATGGATATTCGACTGGTCATATGTCTGACGGCCGTGGGAGCCGCCATGTATGCACTTGCCTGGGACTTTCTGAATCCATTTCCTGCCTCAAAGCCTGTCCTGATAGTTTGCGTAGTCTCGTACTTTGTGCTCATGACCATCCTGACGATTTACACTACGTTTGTGGAAAAAGGAATTTTCTTGCAAGCGTATCCTGGTAACGATTCGAAGTCAAAGTGGACAATTTCTTCGTCCATGAAGCGATTTGACGACAAATATGAACTTTGCCTTGAAACAACTAAGGGTGGAAAAACTGTTGAAGCTAATTTGATTAAATCAGTCGCCGAGTGGTTTGACGAAGACGGCGTTTTAGTCGAGGACAAATTCCAGCAGGAAGTTCTCAAGTTGCACGACTCACTGTCAAAGGAGAAGAAAAACAAGTGACTCCAAGTTGAGACTCAACTTACACAGATTGAATCTGAAACATAGGCACCGGAACTTGTGACCCAAAAAATATATTAAAAAGGTAAAACATTTTATATTGAGTTTCTTTTTGCCATTCGGCATGTTTACCGAATAAACAACAATTAGTTGGCTAATTAAATTATATTAGTATGATTAGGAGTAGCTGCGAAGTTTCTTCGAATTCATTCTTGCGCGAATTCAAGTCGGACCGAAAACTTTTCGCGGTACAATTTCCAGGTCTTCTCTTTATGCGGATTGTCTAAATCTTCTCGCTTAATTGTTAGTGTCATGGCTTCCTGGTCAACGAAGGCTGTGTTGAACCAGAAATAGAAAGCGCAATCTTCGTAAGCTCTGGGGACCGTCTTCGAAGAGCAGTTGAATTTGAGTCGAACGTTGCCAATCAACGGCGGACAATTTCTCGGAGTTACTTCCAGAACGTCTTGCACGGCATTGTAGTCGATTTCGCAATTGGTTCTAGAACCAAAGCCCATGGCGAAGGTCGACTCACGATCGATTCCTATAGTGCAAGTTAAATCGGAACCATTGCCAGCACCGACGCCAATGAGTGAGGTAATCTTCAAATTCTTCAAGACCAGTGGAACCTTATTCGGAATTTTGCCACCGTACTGATTGTGGACTTGAGTGAAGTAGTCGATGTAACGAGCCTGAGAAGGTGTTTCCACGCCCTGGTACTTAGAACCGATCGTCTTATCAGTCCGCTGCTCGCCAAAATAATCGAGAACATTTTTCGAATTGTCGAACTGTCCGTCAAAGATGAGCCAAGCACATATCATAGTGCCAGTCCGTCCTTTGCCACCTTTGCAGTGTACAGCAATTACATTCGAATCATCTTGTCCTAGGAAGGCCTTCACGTCATTGACGAACTCAACCATCTGTTCTAAACTGGGAACATTGTGATCGTCAATGCTGTATCTGGCCACAGAATCATGGAAGAAGCTGGACTCATAGGACTTTTCGGCGCACAGGTTGTACACCTTGTAATGGCCAGGACCGTGGACAGTGTCCAAGTACTTGGCCACGTCCTTGATGTTGTTGCGATAGAGAGCCATCCGGCCGGAGGAAGGAAACGACATGCCGATCACGTTCTTGGTGATGTATGTCATGTCCAAGTCGAACTGTCCTTCGCGAAGCCGACGCTTATTTTCCGAGACGACATGACGAATGCCACGCTGAACGTTTCGGGGCTCAGTGTAAATCACTCTGATCAGCCTGATTAAGACGAACACTCGCACAAAACGACCCAAGGCCACCAGCTTGGCAACGCCGGTCACACCGTCCAGCAAGTGATATATGGCGGTCACGACAAAGGACATCACTATGACCACGAAGTCAACCTTGTTGTACCAAGCATTGAAGAATGGCTCTATCCTGTCAAGGGACGATTCGAGATTAGTTGGATCATCGTCTTCATACGCGACTCACCTCTGAGAGTACATGCGCAGAGCTAGTTCGATCACGAAATAAGTCACGAACAGCATGGCTACATTGTCGTAAACTTTTTGCTCGTCGTCATGATCTTTGGGCAAAGTGACATCAATGACTAGAACTGTACAATCGGCAAGAATCATGAAGAGGGAAAATAGTCGAAAAAATATGTGTTCTAAAAAGTAGCGAAGTTTCTCACGCGTCGTCAAGTCGTCCGGCGAATCGGCGTATGAAGGAAAAGAGTCGTACAGAACTTTTCCCTTTCGGCCAGAACTTGCCGCCGGCTGACCTTCGGCATCGGCAACAGGACCTTTAGAACCATTCGACTGCCCTTCGTTCAGCTCCAAGTCAATGGTACTAAACTGCGACTCACGGTTAGCCGGGTTCGACTTGGGCGACCTTGACCGCGTTGGCGCAACGTCCGTGATGTCCACGCCATGCTCCATCGGTTCGTAATTCATCTTCAGCTGCTTTGGCACTTGACTAAATCTAATCACAGCAATTTATCACTTGATTAGCTTCTGAGATCGCTCAAGATGAGGAATCAACTGGCCATCTTGAATTAGCGAATCGAATCGACCACAAAATCAGCTACCGTTTCAAACTGAAATGCGATTAAGCTAAACAGTAAATTATGACTGAAGCTGAACACCGAGAGGCAAAGGAGAGGGAGAGAGCAAAAAATATACAAACCGCGGCTTGCAGCCTCGGGAACGCCCCCTCTGAGCAGAGCAAGTCTGCAAACAAGTTTTAACTTCAAACTGAATTTAGCTTAACACACACATAACACAGTGTATGTGCAACAGAATCAACTCCCATCGGTGTGAGCTGCGATTAAGGTAAACACCCACATCTTTCAATGGCTTGCGCTGTTTCTACGGCAACTGCAAGTCCTAGTGAATCACTCCTTTCCTGTTTATATAGCTCATAACGAGAGACGAAGCAAGCTGTTATAATTTTGAACATCATATATTATCCTGAAGCGTTCACTGCACTTCAACAACCAACGGGTAAACTTTACAGTCAGTCGGAGCATAAAAAGACAAAAAGTGCGTCGGCCGGGAATCGAACCCGGACCTCCCGCGTGGCAGGCGAGAATTCTACCATTGAACCACCGACGCTTGTGTTACTTGGTCAAGCAATTTAAGCGCCCGGAGCGTCTTCGCTTCAACTTCACCAATTCTGTTGAAACCTGGAGGCCTCACATTTTCCAAGCGAGTGATACTTGATATTATGAAATGGCTCATGGTCTCTTGATATGTCGAAGAGTTCACTTTCTCGACAACTTGTACAAAAATATAGCTGATGTATTATTCGTCTTTGATTCTGTAGCTGGAATAGTCTTCGCCATAATTGGGAATGGAACTTAAGTAGACTCTCTGTGAGGCTTCTTTGTAAAACTTGGTTTCAGAGTTACAAGTTAAATCCAGTCACATGTTCGAGTGCTTAATATCTTCGAATAGTGTCAATGTTCAAACTCGGACAGCCATTGAACTGTTGCCTGTTTTTGTAGCGAAAGTAGCGGCCAACTTGCCGATGAGAAATAAGTTGGCCACGAACATCTTCCTCTCGGTCGGTCACCACGACTCTCGGTGATCTCACTCCGGCAGCTGAACTGATGGTGGCAACACTTGAACCTGGACGCCAATGGCCGCCGCCGACAAGATGGCCGTCATTTGAAAGTTTGTTCCTCAGTATCAGTTTTTGGATTTCTTTATCCTTCTCGTCGATAATGAACTGATGCCTCATTTTCTGGCGACTCAATTCTTCCTTGGTCTTCACCAACTCTATTGTTAATAACTGAAGCTGGTGAGTTAACTGAATCAACACGTTCTCTTTCTTATCCTGGTCCATTTTCTAGAGAACTAAAAAACGCGAAACATTCAAAGCCTAAGTAAATACCGCACTGTGCCTGATACCGAAGGACGCCACTAGATGACTCTGCGTGAACAATGTTTTTAATTTCGTTTAGGGAACTTTTTCCTCCGAAGAAGAGCAGTAACTTGACGAAGTTATGTCGAGATTGTCTTCTTTCTTTCATCATATATTTTTGCAGTTCTTGGCGGAAACCTTTTTCATGCGAGAGGTCACTCGATTACGACAGACTAATATTTTTGTCTTATCTTCTTCACGGAGACAAGTCTGCAAGATGAAAAACTTATCACAAATGGTTCTGATTACATTTTCAGGCATGTGTTCAGGTGTTGCTTTGTATCTCATTGGAGTTCGAAGCCAATCAATAGCTTCTAAGACATTGTTAGGCAAATCGTTTCCACGTTTCAGTAATTTAGTGAAAGTTACGTCTCGATTCACAATACTACTCATCTCCTCCAGGAGCTCGTCCGAGACATATTTTCCAGATACAGCTGTCGAGGCAATCTTGCGTTTTTTAAAAGGTGGCTCCATCACTGAATTGACTTTTCGGATAGTGAAAGTTTGGCCAAATACTGATCGCATTATGTCGAATACAGCTTTCTCAAGAAGGTTCAATTCGTCCATTATCTGAGCATCGTCGTAAAACCATCTCTTAACCGGAAGTAGACGTGTTGTCAAACCGAGGATTCTCTCCGATTTCTTTATTGTCATGAGTATCGGTTCTGGGGTCGGACGATAAAACCAACTCAATCGACACCGTATTATCGCCGGCAGGTTTTCGGTGTTCAGCAAGCTCGCGAGTGTCTTGTTACTTAATGCCAATGATCGAATTCTCTGCAGACATATTTGCATTTTCGAGTCTTGAGGTGATGAAACTGTTTCCCAATTGTTACTCGTCTCATTACTACTGAGAATTCCAGTAATTCCCGATGAAGTCACTTCACTGATGTTCAATAGTTGTGTTTGGTGTTCAGCTTCGTTCAGCTGCTTTCTCAACTCTTCGATCTCTGCGTCTTTTTTGCTCACTTCTAGCTGATAATTGCTGATCACTTGAATCATGCCATCAGCCAACTTGCTCAGCTGTTCTTCACGTGCTTTCGACTCTTCCAACCCTTTACTCAGCTTATCTACTTGAACAGCCAAATCCGTGTCAACGGAGAACTTCTTCAATTTCCCCATTATTGCAACCGAAAGTTTCAAAGCATTAGTAATTGCATCCGTTGGATCACTGTATTTGGTTCCAAATGATCAACTCAAATATAAACACGAAATTTAAGTGACGAAGAAGACCAGTAGATGGCAGTTCGCTCTACTCAAGCGGAATATTTAAACACCTAACTGCACATGTCTCACATGTTTATTCTCAATTTTTATCATTTAGCTGATTATTGCAATTTAAATTGTACACTTGTAGTTGATATCAGTAGTTTACTTTGCTGATTGAAATGTGAGCTGTATTAGACAGCTATTCAGTCGTCTTTACATTTGTTTCGCTGGCAGTCATCGCAGCTTCCAGCTCTAGGCGAAAACCTTTTCTCAAGCAAGAGTTCACTCGATTAAAACAGGCAGATAATTTTCTCTTGTCTTCCTCACTGACACAGGTCTTCAAGATAAAAAACTTTTTACATACAGCTCCCGTTATGTTTTCAGGTAAGAAGCATCCATTTGGCTTGTATCTATTTGGATTCTGAAGCCAATCAATAGCCTGTAAGACCTTCTTCGGCAAATCGGTTCCACGTTCTAGCAGTGTCTTAAAGGTTTCATCTTGTTCAACAATACTACTCGCCTCCTCCAGGAGTGAATCCGACACAAACTTTTCAAACACAGCTGGGGCTTCCATCTTGACTTTTTTGGAAGGTGGCTGAACCACCGAATCGACTTCCGGGACAGTGGGATCTTTACCAAATACTGATGCCATGATATCGAATACGTCTTTCTCGAAAAGGTTCAGTTGTTTCACTATCTGGACGTCATTCTTGAGCCACTTTTTAACCGGCTTTAGATTGTTCTTTAACCGAGAAATTATTCGCGAGTAGTTTGATGGTATGTTTCGTGTGGTAGGACGAAGAAACCAACCCAAGTAGCACCGTAATTCCGCTGGCAGGTTTCTGCTATCCAGCAAGCTCACGATTGTTTCATTTCTTCGAGCCGACGATCGAATTCTTTTCAGGCATATCTGCAGTTTTGAGTCTTGAGTTGAAGCAATCGTTTCTTCGTCGTTATCCGTTTCATGTCGACTGAGACTTGCACTGATTGCTGATGACGTCACTTCGTTACTTTTAGATATTTGTACATCGTGTTCAGGTTCATGCAGTTTCTTTCGTAATTCTTCAATCTCCGCATCCTTTTTGCTCACTTCTAGCTGATAGTTGCTGATGACTTGAATCATGTCATCAGCCAACTTACTCAGCTGTTCTTCACGCGCCTTCGACTCTTCTAGCTCTTTACTCAGCTTGTCTACTTGAACAGCCAGATCCGTGTCAACGGAGAATTTCTTTGTCTTCGCCATAATAACGACCGAAAGGTTCAAAATAAAAGTAATTTGTTTGCTCGATCACTTCATTTGGTTTCGACATAAGAGCGACCGACTCGGATGTAAACACAGAATTTCAGTTACAACGAATGTCGATAGATGGCAGTCCCCTTTACGAAGCGGGATACTTGAACATATTTTTCACGGTCTTCTCGTTTAGAAATCACTGCTCCTCAGGTTCGTGCAGTAATAAGTTGTACCTCATTTGTCATTGAAAATGAATCATTGGTTTAATCTATCGCTAGAGTTTTCTCAGCGCTCTCGGGGCAAAGCTTCTCTCACGTAAGCAACCACTTTATCACGACAGGAAGATAATTTTTTCCTGTCTCCTTTCTCACAATAATTCATCAAGATGAAGAACTGTCGACATATAGCTCCGATCATATGTTCAGGTAAGTGGTTTGGCGTTTCCTTATATTTCGTTGGGTTTCTAAGCCAATCAATGGCGTCTAAGACATTCTTCGGCAAACTGGTTCCAGGTTTTTGCAGTTTAGTGAAAGTTTGGTCTAGATTAACAATACTACTCATCTCCTTTAGGAGTGAATCAGAGACATACTTTTCCCCTACAACTGTCGCAGCTATCTTGACCTTTTTTGGAGGTGGTTCCACCGCTGAATCGACTTCCGGGGCAATGGGATCTTCACCGAATACTGATGCCACTATGTCGAGTACGTCTTTTTCAAAACGATTCAACTGATCCCTTTTCTGAAAGTCAGTAATTAGCCACTGTTTAACCGGTCTTAGTTGATCTTTCAACCACAAAATTATCTCTATGTACTCTGATGGCATGTTTAGTCGAGTCCGACCAGTAAACCAACCCAATTTGGTCTGTAATGGCAACGGCAGGTTTCCATTTCCTAGCAGGCTCAAGATTGTCTTGTCACTCAATGCTACTAGTTGAATTTTCTGACGGCACTCTTCAAGTTTTGAGTCTTCAGCTGATTCAGTTGCCTTTTCGTCACGAGTAACCTTACTGACAGTTGCACTTAACCCTGAGGACGTTACTTCAGGGCGAGTTTGCGCTCTGGCAGCATTCTCAGTACTTTTCGAAATTTGCTTTCTGAGTTTATACTCATCCAGTTTCTTTCTCATATCTTCAATCTCTGCATCTTTCCTGCTCACTTCTAGCTGATAATTGCTGATCACTTGAATCATACCATCAGCTAGCTTGCTCAGCTGTTCTTCACGTGCCTTCGACTCTTCCAGTTCTTTACTCAACTTGTCCACTTGAACAGCCAAATCGGTGTCAAGAGAAAACTTCTTGCCCTTCGACATGACATGAGAAAAAACGTAATGACACAAGAGTAGATTTTCTGTTTAATTTTCTTCAAGCGCCATAAGTGTAAACAAAATATCAACGTGACGAGAAAGCTCACTAGATGGCGCTCCCATTTATTTTTTATCCGCCGAACATGAGCCGAAGCATGATGAAATTAAAAATGCGCAAAAATATACATTCAAACTTAGACTTGCCAGTTGAAACTATTTCGATAAAACATGGCAACAAATTGAATGGTGCGTCGTACCTGTTTTCAATTCGTGTCACAGAAAAGGAAAAGTACTCGACAACGGCCAGCAAAGAGCTCTTCCTCATGCTGAGCAAAACCGCTCAATATGGCAAATTTTTCGCGTTTGACTTTGCAAATACTTTCAGAGTTTCTGTGAGCAGCTAAGTTGAAGTTCTGTGGATTGCGGAGCCACCATATCCGTTTCCTGGGCGGCAGCATCGCCGGCATATATGAACTTCATCGCGGCGAGCACTTCCTGTTCAAACTGGTTGATGTCCAATACTTTCCGGACGCTACTCACAACATGCACCTTAACCGCCTTGAGATTCTTTTTTATCCACTTAATTTGGTCCTCGTAAACTAATGGCATTTGTTGCGGCGTCGGATGCGCAAACCAAGTCAGGATGTTCTTCAGCTCTATCCGCTCGGCTTTGTGCAACGCTTTGGTTTCCAGTAAACACGAGATGGTCTTGTTACTCGAAGCTATCTTCTCAATGTTGCGAAGGCATGTTTGCAATTTGGATTCCGGATTTGACGAAACTTCGTCTCTGTCATGATCAGTATCATTCTGACAGAGTGCGTGCAGTCCTGAGGATGTCACCTCAGGAAGTGAAGTTAAGCTGCTTGAAGGTTTGACATCATGCATCACGTTTACTTCACCTTCGTATGACTGGATTTGTTTCTTCAGCTTTGCAATTTCTTCCCCCTTTTTTATCACTTCTAGCTGGTAATTGCTGATCACTTGAATCATGTCATCAGCTAACTTGCTCAGCTGTTCTTCACGTTCTTTCGACTCTTCCAACTCTCTACTCAGCTTGTCTACTTGAACCGCCAAATCCGTGTCGACAGAGAACTTCTTCCTTTTCGACATGACTTGAGAAAACGTAATGAAAGACGAGCAAAGGCTTCCGCTCAAATTTATTCGAACACCATGCAAATGTAAACAAGAGATTCACTCGAAAGAGCTCACAGTAGATGGCGCTCAAAAGTATGGCATGGAAAAGTATTCAAGAGCGGGAAACAATTTGACGATGGTTTACAAACGCTGTTTCAATTTATTTTCGAGATTTTTTTCTTTTTCGCGTAGAAGAGCAATGAGTCTATCACGACAAGCAAATAATTTGTCCTGGTCTGTCATTCTATTCAAACTCAAGACAGCGATGTTTTCCGTTATCTTTCGCATAACATTCTCAATCGTAATTTTCTCGGTGGATTTAGTGTGACCAGGATTACGGAGCCACTTCATAGCCTGTAATTCAAGCTTTGAAAGTGTGGCCCGTCGTTTGAACAGCTCAGAGATAGTCTCGTCTTGAGTCGTGATACATGTCATCTCTTCTAAAAAAGCTAAAAACAAATTCTCTCGTTCTTTTTTAGTGCCGAATCTTTCCTTGAATGACACATAGGGAGCGAGTTCAGTCTTTTCGAGAGGATTAGCCAGATGTGATTCACGGCCAGTTAAATCGTCAGCAAGTAGTGATGTCAGCAGTGTCACTACGTTCTCTTCAAATTGGTTGAGCTCATTGACTTGAACAGCACTCAAGGCATAATCTTTCAACAGCCCAAGATTACGTTTCATCCACTGAACTTTCTTCTCGTGATTCGATGGAAATACATGTTTTGTTGGGCGCATTAGACAACACACGTAGTTCTGCAGTGGCGGCGTCAAAGTTCCACTATGTCTCAAGCTCAGCAGTGTCCTATTCTTCGATGCCATCAGCTGAATATTTGTCAGACATAATTGCAGTTTCGATTCTGTAACTGGCGAGTTAGTCTTACTATCGATATCTGTCGCATTCTGACTGAGAGCTGAATATATTCCCGATGATGTCACTTCAGAACAAACCGGTGAGCTACAACTGCTTCTAAATTCAACACTTCTAACCATTTCCTCGTCAATTCTATATTTGTCAATTTCTCTTTTCATCTCTGCAATGGCTGCATCTTTTTTGCTCACTTCCAGCTGGTAATTGCTGATCACTTGAATCATATCATCAGCCAACTTGCCCAGCTGTTCTTCACGTGCCTTCGACTCTTCCAGTTCTCTGTTCAACTTGTCCACTTGAACAGCCAACCCTGTGTCAATTGAAAACTTCTTCCTCTTCGACATGACTTGAGAAAACGTAATGAAAGAAGAGAAAATGCTTCCGGTCAATTTTATTCAAACACATACAGATGTAAACAAGAAATTCATTGAATAGGAAACTCAGTAGATGGCGCTCAACAGGTTAACGGCAAAGGAGAAAAAGTTATGATACATTGAGGAATTAATTTCTTCTCGTAATACGAATACAAAACACTTAAAAAATCACTTAGTAGATGAAACTTCACTGTCCGCGGTTTTAATTCTTGTCAAGTTCTCTTTTCTTGCGAAATATAGCAGTCAGTCTATTACGGCAAATGAGCAGTTTCTTTCGGTCTCGCTCACAAAATTCACTCAAAACGAATATTTTCTGGCAAATGGCTTGGCAAACATTCTCAGCTCTGTGTTCAGAGGAAGACGCATCTCGAAATGGATTGCGAAGCCAATCAATGGCGTCCAAGGTGGCCTTTGGCAGAGTAGCGCTCTGTTCGCAGAGACCGGCGATAGTTTCATCTTGCATCACCACATTGCTCATTTCCTGAAGTCGAGACTCCGAGACTATTGTTTCATACTCAATTGAATCCCGCTCACAGTAGTATACGTCCGGCGAGACAACCTTGACCTTCTTGTAAGGAGGCTCAGCTGCGTCGACTTCCTGTACCGGGAAATGGTCTCCGAATACTGTTGCCATTAAGTCCAGTACTTCCGTCTCAAAATGGTTGAGCTGGTAAACTTTCTGAGGGTCAGTCTTGAGCCACTCTTTGGCCAGTTGTAATCTTTCCTTGATCCAGATCGCTACTTTCGTGTACTCTGACGGAATGCTTAGTCTGGATGGGCGCACAAACCAGCTCAATCGACTCTGCAATGGCGGCGGAAGGTTTCCGCTGTCCAGCAAGCTCATCAAGGTCACGTTTCTCAAGGCAATTGATTGAACCATGTGGAGGAATATTCCAAGTCTTGATCCGTCAGCTGCCACAATGTTCTCACTGTCCAGAGCCATATTGTTTTCGGTTTGAGTTGCACGTGTCTCTGATGACGCCACTTCAGAGCTGCATGGTGAGCTGCAACCACCTGAAGTCTCTTGACATTTGATCTCTTTCACTCTAGATTTATAAATTTCCAGTTGTTTTCTCATCTCTGCAGTGCTCTTATTCACCTCTTGCTGATGATTGTCGAACACTTGCATCATGTCATCAGCCAACTTGCTGAGCTGCTCTTCACGTGCTTTCGTCTCTTCTAGTTCTTTACATAATTTGTCCACTTGAACAGCTAAAGCAACTTCGACAGAGAACTTGCTCATCTTCGTCACATTGATTGTACTTTAGCAATCGAGAAAACCTATTTCCGTTCAGCCCACTGCCACAGTCGATTTAAATGTCAACACTAAGTCTTGGTGATGAACGTGCTCAGTAGATGGCACTCGAGGTTGCGAGTTTCTTCTAAAAATGTTCAATCTCATTCAACCAGAATAAAATTAGTCACGACAGAAATGTAAAACTTCTCAGAAATGTGTTTAATCTTTTTCGAGAGTATTCATTCTCGCCCGAAAAAGTGCAATGAGTCTATCACGACAAGCGACCAAATGGTCGGTGTGACATTTACTGTAAGAACTTATGAGATAAATTTTCTCAACAATGGCAACGACTACATTTTCAGCTCGATTGTCATGAGTCACGACGCCCAGCGGATGACGGAGCCAATGAATAGCTTTGGATACATTCTTAGGCAATTCAGTCCCTCGTTCAAACAGTTTGGTGAGCGTTTCATCTCGATTCACAATAATGCTCATCTCGGCCAGAAAATCGAAGGCTATTTTGTGTCTGTCCTCATTGCCACTTAAGCTTGATTGGTTCAACTCTGGACAGCTCATTCTAGGCTTCTTCAAAGGCGGTTCCTCAACCATGGCTTTCAGTTCCTCAGCTAAATCGTCAGCGAATAGGGATGTCGTCATAGATACAACATCTTTCTCAAACTGGTCAATATCATTCCTTTCGACATCACTCCCAGCATATCGTTTAGCCTGTTTCAGAATCATCGTCATCCATGTGATTTTTCTGCTAGCCGCTAGTGGCATTGAATGTCTTGTCGGACGCATAAACCAAGCTAGACGATTTTTCACAGAGTGTGGCAGTATTCCGTTGTCCCGTAGGCCACAAAGTGTCTCGTTCTGTAAGGCCATTTTCTGAACATTGTGTAGAAATGCTTGTACTTTGAATTCTTGAGTTGACAAGATGGCTTCACCGTGATTAGCAACCTCATTTCCGCTGCGAGTTGCGCTTATTCCCGATGAAGTTACTTCCGAGCTTGCTGGCGAGCTGCAAATGTTCGACAACTCTTTGCGTTCTATAACTTCCGCTTCATACTTGTCTACTTTTCTTCTCAACTCTACATTCTCTGCTTCTTTTTTGCTCACTTCTCGCCGATAATTGTTGATCACGTGACTCATGTCATCAGCCAACTTGCTCAGCTGTTGCCCACGAGCTTTCGACTCTTCCAGTTCTTTATTCAACTTGTCCACTTGGACAGCCAAGTGAATATCGACAGAAAATTTGCTCATCTCCGTCATTGCATCGCATATACTTCCTTCTAATTAAACTAACTACTGAATTTCAGTTAGAGACGACCAACTCAAATATTCATACAAAATTCAAATAATGAGTAAGCGCACTACTAGGTGGCAGCTCGCTTTATCTGCGCGGGAAACTTGAACAGCTGATTTGTCAGTAAACATGTGTCGAGCTTTAGTCTCAAGTGTTTATAATAGCAAACTAGTTTATTTCGTCAGATGTGTCAACGCTAATTATTGTAATTTTTTCGTTGTCCACAAGTATAACCGCTGCCGTGTTGTCTTGTCCGCTGTAGTTTGATGTCGAGAAGATGGTGATCACTTTGCTGTTCATGTGGAACTTGTATCCTTTTTTAACTAATTCGTGTCCTCTAATTATGTGAGTATAGCCGTTGATTGCCAAGAAACGTTCTACGGCTTCTTCGGTGTAGTAGTAAGCTGTACCTCGTTTGTTATTAACAATGAATCCTTGATTTGCAGTTGGACGATTAATCATGGAGTCCAGCTTCTCAAAGTCAACGCGGTTCATTGGGTCGTTCCACAGCATTTCCCAGGCAGAGGGCGCTTCGAGCTGGGGTTCTTGCAGGGGACATGGAATGGTCTTTTCAATTTCGTCAATCTTAGTACCGGAAAAAGGAATGCCGCCATGAGCACAGAAAATGTTCTCGTCGATGACCGCCGCCACTGGAAGTCGGTCAAAGAACTCATTTATCTTTTCGAATATCTTCTTGCCAATTTCTCTGTCGTACTTGGTTATGCATTCTCGATAGAAGGTGAACATCTTGGCAATGCTTCGAATCTCATGGTTGCCACGAAGAAGAAAGAAACGATGCGGTGCCAGAACTTTCAAGGCCATCAAATAGCAAGTACACTCGACACTCCAAGTGCCACGGTCAACATAATCACCTAGAAACAGGTATGATGTCCCATTGACCCAAGGTCCTGATGACCACAGGTTTCTCTCATAGGTCATCAGGTCGCTGAAGTTGCCATGAATGTCACCGAGAATGTAGACGGGAGATTGTACTTTGAGTATGCGAGACTCTTGAGACACAATTTCGCTGGCCAGATCGACGAGATTGGAAATGGTGTCCAGTGCTTGTTTTTTGTTACTGAACCAAGCTTTGGCCGATGCTGATCTAATCAGCTCTAGTTTGTTTTGATCTAGATTAGGTATTGGATACTTGCCTCTGCTGAAGAAAGCCAAGTCGAATACTCGAAGGGTAGTCAGAACCCGATTTACAGTACAAGTTGGATTGAAGATTATGTCTCTGGAATATTCTTGCCATGGATCGGTATGTTCTGGTGTAACTATGTCGGTGGAATTCGATGGCGAATCTTCTTCGTCATCATCTTTGAGCGGATCAATTTCAAATGGTTGAACAGTCCGTCCATTCACGTCAAGCTTCACCGAGAATGGTTCAAACTTGTACCTCTTGGGTCGACAAGATGGACATATGCCAGCTTCGCGCTTGCGGCCGAACATCGCCAGTGCATGAGAACCGGAAATGGTTTCGTAAACATTCTTGTCATAAATTGCTTGCAAAATGGGAAACGCAGATCTGAACAACAGTTCAAGGCCACTAAATTTCAAAGAACCAAGTAAAGTCCTTCGAGTCACTTCCACTAGAACCTGTTCAGTCACAGCTTCGACATTCAGCTCTTTTTGGACACTCATCAAACAGTTCCAACGGCTTGTCGCCTCCTGTTCTACAAATCCAGCGTCCACTGGTTTCCCTTGAGTAGAAATATCGGTGACCATCTTCAAAACGTCGATCTCACTCAAGACACCGTCATTGTCACTGTCGTAAAATCTGAAGATAAATCGAGTTCTCTCAGCGGCGAGAAAGCCTTCGTGTACTGTTGAAGCTTCCATCGCAATTAAACCAAAAAGGAATTCTCTAAACTGGATAAAGTTCTGTCTATTCGACGAAAAGGCATTGAATAGTCGAGTCATTTCTGTTTCCTTTTCGAAACCAATTCGAAGCATGTAATTAGCAAATGACGGCTTTGTCATTACGAAGGAAGGGAAACAGTGTTGCAAGTAGTCACCGTAAATCTTGTTTAAATCTTTCAACTTGTAGTTTGATTGTCTGATTAATTGATGTTCAACACTTTCGGCCGGAACTTCGGGCGCCGGCAGCAAGTTTTCATACATCTCTTCAACGCTGCTCTGCAGCACTTCCGGTTCTTCACTAATCATGAAGCTGGCAGCAATCAACTTGGGTATCTCTGGTCCCCACAAATTGGCAACCTTGCCGTCAACTAAATCACTAATTGGAAGCCATTTAACGGCCTCGTCTTCGCTGCAACATATCCAGCCTTTGTCATTCATTTCGGCAGTTGACGTTACGCCAACAATTATTCGAGTGATAGTTCTCATCACTTCCGGTAATTGGACTTGCTGCAAGTGCAGCAAATGAGGTTTGGTCACCGGAAGCGGAAGCAGTTGGCTCTTGCCATGGGTTAGACACGTGTCGATGAAATTTCTTGAAGCAGTCAACCAACTGTCTGTGCTGGTCAATGGAACACACGGCAGCCAAGTTCGATTGTTTTTAGTACTTAAAGCAATGTTCTGGTGGACATTACATGTGATCAAGACAGCACAGCAATCGTAAATGTGGTCATGGTACTGATCCAGTTCATGGCCAGCGTGACCTTCTTCCTTTTCCGGCACCCTTAGCTCTGACTGGTTCGACCCTGAGAGGGAAACAAGTGACTCTAAACTTGAAGTTCGCGTCACAGCAAATCCAGCCGGCTTGGTCTTGGGTTTGTTACTTTTCTTCTTCTTATTGTCAACCATGACTGATTCGATGACAGTTGGTGAACTAGTTTTAAAAAGAGGTCAAAAAATTTACTTTGAAGAGTAGGACATGAGAATTCCAAAGAGGACTGCGTCAAGTAGCGCGCGAGGTGATAGCACACAGGCCAGTAAGTAAATAATTGCAGTATTGCAGTTTAGACTAAAAAAGTTCTGAAAAATACATAAAAAGCTCATAGACTAAAATATTCAGGACGAGTATTCATCTTTGTATTGTTGATTAACCGAAGTGCACTCAATTAGTCCTGCGACCATTGCATGGGCGCTTCTTGGTCCTTGGTGTTTCCGGTTCTTCCCTTTCCCTCTTGACATGGCCTCTGACCACTCGATTGCGCAGTTCACATTCAAGGCAAACCACGCTGGCACTGGAGTTTCTTCGAACTGATGAGCTTCGCTCGGAGTCCAGCTCGCGAGTCAGCTGGAGATTGCGTCTCTCCAGTTGTTTCATTTGTTCGTTCCGCTTATTAATTTCGGCCATATATTCATTGAGAGTTTTCTCGAAACTCAACACTTCGACATTCCATGAGGCTTGCTTGATTTTTGCTTCATGCTCCAGATTCCTCACGGATATCTCGTGTTCTGACTTCCTTTTGTGACACTCGATCAACTTCGCATCTAACCGGGCAACCTGGTTCTGTAGTGAATGTATCTTGCCTTCATCTTCGCGAGACTTCCTATCCTTGTCATCAATACATAGGTTGGCCTGATGCAGTTGGTGTTTGACTAACTGAAGCTCTTGCCGAAGTGGCAACAGTGTCCGGTTCAGTTTGTCCGCAAAGTTATGTATTTGGTCTACTATCGTAGATTGGTCCACTTCCTGAAAGCTTGTCTCTTCGTTATCAGTTTCCAAGTCGATGATAACTGTTTCATTGTCACTGCAATCACTCATTTTGGACAGAGTTAGAACAGATAAGATGGCGAATGGTTAGGAAGACAAACGTGTTTTGCAGAGAAAGCCCGCTCACATTCAAAACCCAGAGGAAGGGGCGTCACGCTTACTTTCTAAATTCTCCACGAGCTGGCGCTGCGACTCGGTTGCTAATTTAGGAAATAATATGAAATTAATTGCAATTAAACGACAGCATCATTTGCAATCTAATCAGCTGTGTACAAGTTCATTTTTCAAGCTCGTGTTCAATTTTTTGGGAAAGAAATGCAGTACAATTCCGAGTGACCTTTGACTCTCAGGCGTGCCTTATCTGACTTCGATCAGTCTTCCCATAGAAACAAAAGCTGCGCACTCTCTCTCCCTCTTGCTCTCCCTTTTCCTCCCCCTCTCGCTCAAGTGCCATCCCCTTATTTCTAGACATTTCTATAAATAGCACAGCAACGACGCCTTCGAATTGCATCGTTCTCCTCTCGCTGCTCGTTTCAGTGTCACACAGTATTCTCGCTCTCACTTCGCCATTTCGAAGTTTCGTTCTGTTCTCAAGTGATTCAACTCAGCACTTTCTTGGACCAAAGCCAATTAGTATCAACTGACTGTGGTTACGTATGAAAAATTCAAGATTGCACTGCAAGCTGAAAGTCAACAAGTTAATTGTAACATCCGTTAGAAGTTCCTGTTGGTCGTTCAATTGACGAAGAGCCATAGAACAGTTCACTTGGTATTCTACTTTACTACTGAACCGACAAACTCAAGCAGAAACAATGTTGAGATACATGTTAGCGTCGGCCAATGGTCCGATGAATCAAGAATCAAGTCTTAGTCGAAGTGGCTCAGCCACCAAGATGGCCGCCAAGTCTGGCGGCTCCATGTGCGGCCTTATGTCCACCTCCAACTTCCGGGTCAACCTGGGTCCAGGGCCTCTGTGGTGCTCCTGATGTCCCTTCAACCAAGCCAGCAAACAACACTAATTCTTCATTATCTTCACCTTCAGTCGAGTTTCATGGTCACAGCAAGCCTACCAACGTTGCTGATCCAGTTAGTCTAGTAGAACATAGTTGTGCAGATCGATCTCCAGTATCGACCAGCTGCAACAAGAATGCCAACGGTTCAAAGTCGACCTTGAACTGTGCGCAGTCTCACATGGCCGCCCAACAACAGAACTCTAATTCGCAATCACCTAGAACTCCAGCTCTTGTCCTTGTCAAGTCGGACTCAAATCTGAACAGCACTGGCAGTCAGAATGATGACGAATCGAACTGTCCAGCACCATCGCAGTTGTCGCAATTAAGTGAATCAGAAGCCGTTAATGTTACCTTCACTCTGGCTATTCCTGACCACAATTTAACCTGGCACGGACTCATTTGGCGTCGTGACTTGTATCTGCACGTTCCGGCCGGCATTGCAATTGATCGTTCGAAAGAGGCTTTTGTCACCCTGCTCGAATTTGCGGAAGAGCAATTAATGTGCAAATCAGTAGTGGTTTGCTTCGCAAAGGACTTGCCAGAACGAAGTAAGTACTCTTAGAGCCAACCAAGTCTCCATCTTTCCAGAACGCATTTATTGATTTGCTTTGTTTGCCTTCTAGACACTCTGATGCGCATGTTCATGTTCTTCGGCTTCGAATTGTTGGCTCCGAACCATCAGCTGGTTCTGAAAGATGCACCTGACGACTCCATCTACATGGCTTATCAGATCGGCTAAAGTATCTTGTCTTCTCTTTCTCTACTACTACCACCAATTTAATTACAATTTACAAATTACTCTGCTTGAAGTTCTCGCCGAATTGTCTCGCGTCACATTTATGAATTATTATCTTCTACTCTATCGAAATTGCTCTTTCTTCTCTCACTCAATTACCGTTTCTAAGAAAAGAGATCACAACATCCTGGCAAGCCTTGTGAATGACGAACTGAATTTAACTGTTATGAAGCTCCTCCATGAAAACCTAAAGAATTATGTGATGAATTTGCTGTTTATCGGAATAAAACAAACATTATATTGTTGATTGTGCACTAAATTAGCTTCATTGCGGATGTGCAAACCTAGTAGAGGCTGTCTTCGCACACTTGGGATGACAATTAGTAAACTGCGTCTCAAACAAGCAAGTCAATCACGTGATGACTGTTTTCTGATTGTCGTTCAACTGACTACGCTGTGGTCCGGCTCTGATAAGATTAGATAAGATAACAAAGTGCACTGGTTGGCTTGAAGGCAAACAAAGCGAAGCTGCAAACTCGTGATTGCTTAAACAACGGAAACTTTCCGTGGAACAATTAACAGCTCCAGCTGAAACTGCTTTGCCAAAGTCAATGCTAAGAACGCAATTTACGGAATGGCTTGCACAACATCTCAAACAATGGTTCGAAGCGTCTACCTGTAGTCTGGAACTTGTCCAAGGTTGACTGTTCAGGAATGGTAACATCTCTAGTTAGTCACGTGACTCACGTTGCAGTGCAGTCACACTCACGCGGGACTAGGTGGGTTGTGTGAATAGATAATGAGCAAAAGGAATGTCGTTTGCACTCGAGTAGGCGACAACTGGATTTAGCAGTATCAACTCACGTCAGCTATAATCTTTTAAAGGTTTTTTATGATTTACACTGATTACTTGAGGCTATTTATATGTGACACAATTAATTCAGCAACAATTAATTCCGCTAGTCAGTTGAAACAAGTGTAAACCATGCTCAGGTTAATTGCAGTACTCCTGTGCCTTGGGTCAGTTTTATCAGTAGTATCGGATGAAAAGGTCAAGGTATCCGTGTATTATGAGACGCTGTGCTCTGATAGCAAACAATTTATAACACGCCAGCTGTTTCCGGTTTATCAAAATTTGTCCCAAATTATGGACTTTGAACTCATAGTGTACGGAAACGCAAATGTGAGTTGACGATACTATCGATGTGTTCGATTGATCGATGCTATCGATGTCTCATCAACCCCACTTACTTCCGTTTATTGTAGTACACGGTTCTGTCCAACGGCACAATCAATTTTAATTGCCAACATGGACCTCGGGAGTGCTACGCTAATTTGGTTCAAGGCTGCGCCATTAAGAACGGTGACATTGACGCCATATTGCCATTCATAAATTGCGCCGAGCTTGGCCGCCACCCAGACACAGAGCTGCAAAAGGTAGGGCCCAGCTAAATTGTTGTCACAATCACCGACTGATTGCTGATTAGTGCGCACTCGAGTCAGGACTATCGTGGCAAAAATTGACCGCTTGCAGCTCTTCGGCCGAGGGTCAGCAAATTTTGGCCCAAAATGGCCGCCGGACAGATGCCCTAGAGCCACGACACAACTTCATCCCTTGGATAATAATCAATGATGTGAGAACAATAGCCTTAATTGAGTTTAACTGTTCTAATGACCACTCAACAGGTTTATTCCAAAGTGAATCAACACATGGCCCTCGTTAACTTGAAGAAGTTAGTTTGCTCCACGTTTAAGGGAAAGAACAAACCGAGTGCTTGCAATTAACTTCAAGTCAGCTGTTCTTGATGAACTTTCTCTCTGTGTGTTTTAAATTGATGTAAATGCTAACTCATGGTTTGTGTGATACAGTAAATCTCTTGTGCGGCATATTGTAATATTATGCTATTTACGCATGCGCAATAGTCAGTGGATTCACCATGGGTCCATCCGGTTTCCCAGTCATATGGATGAACCCTGTGGGACGATGTCGACGTCCAATGATTGCCATAATTGCAATAAACTGAAGCGCACTTCAAACTTTGTCCAGCTTCATGTGCAAAAAGAGGCGAAGACTAAGAATAAGAGACGCGAGCGCCACCTAGGATGAAAGTTCGCCTGGAGGAGGAGCTATGGGCAAAGTGGGTGGGGTTTAGCACTCTTCAGGGAATAGCATAAAATTTATATGTTTTTGAACTAGATGTTGATACGAACCTACTCCACTCTTTGGCTTTATCAGGAAACGTAGGGAACAATCTAGTTTCTTACTTTGAAAATTAAAAAAAATTGTTTCGTTCAGCGCCGAGATATGTTCGACTCCTAAGCCCCGCCCACTTGCAATTGAAAACTGCTAGGAATTTTCAGAGCAGCAGCTGATTGCTGCGATTTAAAAATTTGCTCCGGAATTCATACTGCGTAGGCCAACTTCAATGACGTCAAAATTGGCTCAAGCTACACTAATTGTCAATGCCGTCCACCGGATTAGTTCCGATTGCAGATGGAATAGTCAGCTGACTGCTCTGAAAATCTCAGTTGTTTTCAATGGGAGTATAACTGCTTTGGCAACTGTTTCATCAAATGGCAGTGTGACCGCACGTAAGCAATGCAAAGGGCACACAATTCACGTGAATAGAGCGATAAGAGCACAGTAAGCTGTGATATTGATAAATTAAAAAAGCCTTAGCGCATCATGATAATCTTGATAATTACTTATTGATCCAGTTCAATTTTCAAACTGCCTATAAAAGACAGTTGCAGCTTTTTACACTCAAGATAATTTAACTAAATTAACATGAGGTTTTCAATTGCAATTGTGGGCGTAACCTTGATTGCGGGCGCTTTGGGTCAAACCAGCCCAGAACCTTTGGAAAATGAGGAAGCGGACATGGGTTTGTATGACATCGTAGAGGGAGACATATTGGTGCCAAAGGTAAGTCAACGTTGTGGCAACTAACAGCTAATTGCTTGTAATCAGGGCTCAGGGTCACCTTTCAAGGTGGCGTACAAGCAGGTTACTAATCGACTGTGGCCCAATGCCATCGTGCCCTATGTCATATCGAGCGAAATGAGTGACGAGCAGAGTAAGACGAATGGCACATCATTAGCTAATTCTCGTCTAATCAATTGCTTAACAGAGAAATACGTACTTCTTGGTCAACAGCTGATTGAAAAACATACCTGTGTCCGTTTCCAGAAAAGAATCAATCAAGGCAATTACGTTGAGTACATAAATGGAGATGGCTGCTACTCATTTATAGGCCGCAAAGGCGGCAAGCAGCCAGTGTCACTGGGCCGTGGCTGTGAAGACGTGACCGTGTCAGCCCACGAGGCCATGCACGCACTGGGCATCTTCCACGAGCAGTCCCGGCCGGACAGGGACGACTTCATTACCGTGAACCTTGACAATGTGCGCAGCAGCGAACACCATAACTTCGACAAGGCCATCGCCCAAGTAGTGACCGTGCCCCGGCCTTTCGACTTCAAGTCCATCATGTTGTACGACCCGTACACCTTCAGCAGCAATGGCCGCGCCTCAATAGTGTCCAAGGTCAGTGGCCAACGGATGCTGCGTCGAACTGAGAAACCGGCCATCAGTGAAGGGGACATCTTTCTCATCAACCACTTGTACCACTGCCCTGCCACAAAAGCCACCAGCGCCCCGCCCACCACGACACCCACTATCCCATCTGGGAACCGCAGGTATCCCAGTTTCGACTCCAAATGCTCGGCCGGTCGGTGGGCGCTGAGAAACGCCACCCGCTGGTGGTGTGAACCCAAAGTGACCGTCACAGTGGCGCCTTCTACGCAACCCACGCCAAGCCCGGTAACCGCCCGCAGGTATCCTAGCTTTGACTCCAAATGCTCGGCCGATAGCTGGGCGATGCGTGACCACACCCACTGGTGGTGTGTCAAAATAACTACTACAGTGGCGCCTTCTAGGCAAACCACACCGACCCCGGTAACCAGGTACAGGTACCCCAGCTTCGACTCCAAGTGTCCAGCTGGTCAATGGGCAATGGCCGACGGCAAGTTTTGGTGGTGTGAGACCAAGTAGACACTCCTGTTATGGCGACTGGAGTAGGTATTCCCGTCACCAGGCTGATTGTGACTCGGAATGCTGGACCTTGACCAGTAATCAACTTATCAGCAAGAGTAAATCAACATTCGGTGACTTTTTCTAAAGCATCTATATTCTATTTAAAACTAATTGAAAGTCAGTGACATTCCAATGATGATTTACGAATAAGAGTGGTCTCATTAATTAGAATGCTGCTCAACGAGAAGTGGATTTTCAGTGTAGTGATGTGTCGTTTTCTCTCCGCTGTATATTTCTGCTCTGATACCAAAGTACCGATGCACGAAAGGAACAATTCACTCACAATTTGAATGCATATACTTTAATAGCTGACTATATAGTTTATCATAAGAATACAAAACTGATTATACGAATAAATGCTAGCATCAAAGAACTTAAACACAAGTCGTTCGAGCCTGGCCAGTGGCCAGGATGCCCAATTAACTTCAAGTCAGCGGTTCTTGATAAAATGTCTATCTGTGTGTCTTAAAATCGATGTAAATGCTAACTCATAGAGTTCATGGTTTGTGTGATACAGTCAACTCTTGTGCGGCATATTGCAACATTTTGTTATTGACGCATGCGCCACAGCCAGGTGATTCACCATGGGTCCATCCGGTCTCCAACTCATATGGATGAACCTTATGGGACGATGTCGACGTCCATTAACTGCCATAATTGCAATCAACTGCAGCGCACTTCAAACTTTGTCGAGCTGCAGGTGCAAAAAAGAGGTGATGACAAAGAATATAAGACGCGAGTGCCACCTAGGATGAAAGTTAGCTTTGAAGGAGGAGCTACCGGCAAAGTGGGTGGGCTTTAGCACTTTTCAGGGAATAGCATAAAACTTATTTGTTTTTGAACTAGATGTTGAGACGAACCTGCGCCACTCTTTGGCTTTATCGGCAAACGTAGGGAACAATCTAGTTTCTTACTTTGAAAATTAAAAAAATTGTTTCGTTGATTGTTCAACTCTTAAGCCCCGCCCACTTGCCATTGAAAACTGCTGGGATTTTAAGAGCAGCAGCTGATCGCTACGATTCAAAAATTTGCTCCGGAATTCATACTGCGTAGGCCAACTTTAATGACGTCAACATTGGCTCAAGCTACACTAATTGTCTATGCAGGATTAGTTCCGATTACAGATGGAATAGTCAGCTGATTGCTCTGAAAATCTCAGTTGTTTTCAATGGGAGTATAACTGCTTTGGCAACTGTTTCATCAAATGGCAGTGTGACCGCACGTAAGCAAAGCAAAGGTCACACAATTCACGTGAAAAGAGCGATATGAGCACAGTAAGCTGTGATATTGATAAATTGAAAAAGCCTTAGCGCATCATGATAATCTTGATGATTACTTATTGATCCAGTTCAACTTTCAAACTGCCTATAAAAGACAGTGGCAGCTTTTTACACTCAAGACAATTTAACTAAATTAACATGAGATTTTCAATTGCAATTGTGGGCGTAACCTTGATTGTGGGCGCTTTGGGTCAAACCAGCCCAGAACCTTTGGAATATGAGGACGCGGACATGGGTTTGTATGACATCGTAGAGGGAGACATATTGGTGCCAAAGGTAAGTTAACACTGTGGCAACCAACAGCTAATTGCTTGCAATCAGGGCTCAGGTTCACCTTTCAAGGTGGCGTACAAGCAGTCCACTGGTCGACTGTGGCCCAACGGAATCGTGCCCTATGTCATATCGAACGAAATGAATGACCACAAGAGTAAGACGAATGGCACATCATTAGCTAATTCTCGCCTAATCAATTGCTTAACAGAGAAATACGTACTTCTTGGTCAACAGCTGATTGAAAAACATACCTGTGTCCGCTTCCAGAAAAGAACCAATGAATACAATTACGTTGAGTACATAAATGGACATGGCTGCTACTCAAAGGTGGGCCGCGCCGGCGGTAAGCAGCCAATATCACTGGGCCGTGGCTGTGAAGACGTGACCGTGTCAGCCCACGAGGCCATGCACGCACTGGGCATCTTCCACGAACAGTCACGGCCGGACAGGGACGACTTCATTACCGTGAACCTTGACAATGTGCTCAGCGCCAATCGCCATAAAAACGACAAGAA
>JAIUWE010000113.1:0-36028 GCA_022750525.1 Halotydeus destructor | reverse complement strand
TGCGAAGTCGAGATGAGTTTTATCGAACTATAGCTGAAAAAGTACTATTTCCAGTCTTTATCGGACGCACATCAATAAACAATGCACAGACTTGACATACGCGAGACGGAAGAGCGACGCCGAGGAGAACGGATATAGAGAGGCATGATAGACGAATAAAGAGCGAGTAAACTGAATGTCAAATCTGAGTCTTCTGGCGCTCTCTTTTGTCGCTCCTTCTCTGGCTCTCCCTCTCCGTGCCCTCTGGCGTCCTCCCCTCTCTGGTTTCAACTGGAAAGGAACCATCAAGCCAGTATTTCACTAAGCAGTTAAGGCACACGGAGGGAGTTGGCAAAGCCTAGGCATACACGTCTCTTCTCATCTCCCTCTCTCCTCATCCACACTCGAAAGAAGGAGCTCCTCTCCATCCTCTCCCCCCTCTCGCTCTTCGCCCGCTTCGTCGGGTCGATGTGGGCCTCAGCAAAGTCATTGTGTTGCATCCATAAGGGATGCAAAAACGTGTAGTTTGCCCTATCTTTGCCCCAACCTAGCTGCCGGCAATTCTTTCACAGGCTGAAGGGAAGATAGGCGTGGAGTATAGGGGAGAGGAAAGAGACGCCGAGCTGCTAGCAATAGCCATTAGACGAATCTTTCCACCCTGAACAAAAAAACCAAATTTATGCTTTTTTCACCTTTAAAGCTAGGCACATGAAAAACTCGCAGGACCTCTCTCCCCTCGCTCTTCACCCTTTTCTATCGCTTCTCTCCCTCACGACCTCCCCTCCTCTCCGAAGCCTAACATCTATGAAACTGTTACCTGGAGCCAACTATTCACGAAGGAGAAGCAGAATCAATCCGCTTACCTTGAACACTATCAAGAGGAAAACATTCAAAAGGAAAGAAATTTCTCAACCCGACAATTTTCGGAAGAGAAACAACGTGAAAGGAGGAGGAGATAGGAAATCAAAGTTTCCTTCACTCCGCCTCCACCTCTCTCCCTCAAACAGAAGCCAAATGATTATAACTTTAAGATGTTCGTGAATCAGGTGTGTTTCCAATGTGGAAATTTTTTTCGTTGGAACCGTTTTCATTAGCGAAGTCATTCACCGGAAACCTAGAGGGAAGAGGAACTCTAGGAGGGAGAAGGAGGGGGGAGAGGAGAGATGTGAAGCCACACTCACTTATTTCCACTTCTCTTTTGTTGTATGCCATAAATCCCATGTGTGTTTAAGGCTAAAAGCAATGAAGACTCATAAAAGCCAGAGAAATCTCTCGCCTGTCCCCTCTCTCTGGCCGATCCCAGCTCTCTTCATCTTTTCTCTCTCTACCTCTCGCCTCTCCTTCCCTTCCATCTCTTGATTTTTCACTTTTCTCCGCCATCCTTTGTCTTGGTTCTTCGTCCCTCGACATATTCTCTCGTCCTTTGAGACAGAGCGCGAGAAAGAGAAATATACAAGAGAAGAGGGACTTTGAAATATAATAGTCAGCTGAGCGAGAGAGGGAGAGGGGGAGAGACGAGAGAGTAAAGAAGAGAACGAATGCCTTTTAATGAGGAAGAAATTTTTCAATTCAAACTTGCTGAATTAGCATAAGTTGTTTCGTTACATAGTATTTTTTGACTTTCGAATATATTAAACTTTCATATTTCAAAGTGGGAAATACTCTCTCCTTTCCCTCTTCCGTTCCCTCTTCCTTTTCCCTCTTCCTTCCCTTCTCCCTTCTCCCTCTCTCCCTCCCCTCTTCTTTTCCTTCTCCTCTCGCTCTCCTACCAGTCTGCCTTACAGGTATTCCGAAATGAAAGTGTATTTTGACAAATTCCTGTGGTACTTTAATAATGTTGAATAACCACAGGAGTATGATATAAAATATAGAGAGGCACGAGAGGGACCACCGAGAGGAACGCTCTTGCCCTCTGAAAAAATTCCAAAAACAGAGATCGATTTCAGAATTAATAATTTACGTCTTGAGAGAGATCTTATATGTACCAATGAGTTAATCCTGTGAGATATTTTGAGTGAGAGAAGGGGGAGATGAGTTTTTGAGAAGAGAGACGGATGGAGTAGGAGATGACAGAGTGGAGAGAGGGAGAGAATGATAGCTTTATGCTTGGAAGAAGGAGCGATTTTTTCACGAGAAGTGAACCGTATTCGAACGTTTCTATCGATGACGAAGATGAGCAGGAATAGCAAGAGGGGAAGGGAAGAGAGACGGGGAATTGAGAGACTTTTTAAAAGTTTTGCGGCTTCCACTTTGCTCTTCCCTTTAGCTCTTCATTTGCTCTCCAGAGAACACTTGGAGAGCAAAAGATGAGACTGTTGAAAGAACGACTGTGTTCTCCTTCTCTTGCCCCTCTGTCTCTCCCTCTCTTCCTCGACTTTTCCCTTTTAGCAAATCGTTTTTTCTCTCTTAGAAGAAAGAGAAGAGATTGGGAGAGAGAAATTCTAGAAACCCTTGTTGAACCAGTAACGTTCAGTTGTCTGAATGTCGAAAGACGCTCCTCGATGCCTAAAAAGGGGGGTCACGAGGCCAGTTTCATTAAACTTGGACACAGAATGAAACTTCGTCCGTCTTTCAGCCTTTGGAAAGTGGGAGAGGGAGAGAAGAGACGAAAGGGAGAGAGAGAGAAAGCGAAGAGAGCAGTTTGTTACGATTCAACCAAATATATCAGCACAAAAAGGGCAAAGATCAGGAAATGTAAGAAGCAGTTTCCCACTTATCATCCAATCTTAATGAGCACAAAATTCTGCATTTGGCCCAAATTAGTACAATTCCCAAAGTGTACCTCGAATTTTTCCCACCAATTGGAGCCACGTCGAACGTCCCTCAATTTACACGTTTCTTCGCCGAATTAACAGTGGTCATGTAAGATTTTGCAACCATTAACGGGCCACACTTCGAATATGTCCTAAGTCGGTCGCATGCGGTCGCTATTGACTCCTAGAGTTTAGAACAGTTTTCAGTCAGAAAAGTTGCCACCCCAGGGTGTCCTCTCGCTCTCTCTCTCTCCCCTCACTCTCTCTTCTCTATCATCTCTCGTCTAACTCTCCCTCCCTCCCCTCCTCTCTTCTCTCTCATCTCTCTTCCTCTCATCTCTCTCTCTCTCGAACGAGAGGCTTTCACTAAGTACAATCATTAGGAACGATAATTCCTAGAAACCTGAAATTGGCATATTCCGGAGTGAAGTAGATAGAAGCGAGAATTGCTTTATGTACTGAAGAAGAAGTTCTTGCCGAGAGGAAGTGAGAGGAAAGAGGAGAGAATGATGAGCGATAGACAGAAAGAATGTAATGGCTTCACCTACTTGCTCAGTTTGTGTGTCCGCCTTGAAGTCTTGATGTACTAAATCGGATAGAACGTTCGGCGTTCGAGAAGCCCCAAGAATGATCATTGGATAGAACTAAAAAGGGAGAAGAGGGAGAGGAAGAAGGAGCCAGAGATCCGCGAAAGATAAGGCAAGCAAGACGTTTTACAATTAGATTTTGCTGAAGCTAATTTTAATTTGGACTCATATACAAGATGCCAATCAATGGTTATTCACGTCGACATAACATGTACGAGGATTGGAGATCACATTTCAGACCTTACCCCTCACGAAAATTCAACTACCATTGCGATGTTCTGTTTTCCCCATTGACTCAACTTCAACAGTTCCCCTCGATTTTGAAGCCGTTCCTACGGCAACCATTGATTTGGATGTTGTAATGATTGGTACTGAAGAGACATATTACACAACAAAGAGGAGAAGGGACCAGAAGAAAGAAAGGAAAATTTGAAGAGGAGAGGGAGGGAGCGAGAGAGAAGAGCCAGCGGCGGGATAGTGGAAAGTGGATGGAGAGCGAGTCTATCGAAGTCAAATTACGATGAATTGAACCTGAATGGCGGAAGCTTACCGGCACATATGATTCTTCCTTGGTAGTGCGTGGACGTACAGAGATAATATGTTCGCTGCACCTTGTCTTCCTGGACATCGCCTGATTGTAGTACATTTCGACCTTAACCCAATTTCATAACAAGCTCATTGTTTGTCATTGCAATGTCCCACAAATGCCGCGGACAAAGTCCGAGAGTAGCTGTAAACACTCGAGATCGAAGCCTCATGTTGTGAAACTTGGAGCCAGAGTTGATGGACTCGAGGAAGTAGTCGATGGCCCGATAATGGCTGCACGACAGGAATGACCTGAGCCTTCGCTGACCGCCTTTTTGAACAGTTCGTCAATGTCGTCCACCGAGCAGCCTGGCTGCGACAGGCCGCCATTGGGATAGAAGTCAACATGGCGACGGGCAGGCTGGTGCCCCGCCGGGTAGAGGGGACTGGACTGGTTCTGCGAGTCGGTGTGGATGACGTCCACCGTAGAGGGCGTCCGACTTGTCCAGTCGCTCACTGATGGGCAACAGGTCAAAGTTCTGGCCCCGACGGGTTGAGCCCGGTGATGCGCCCAATGTTGGCTATCCGTTGGCCAATTATGTCGGCCGCGAAGGTGCCGTCCTCCGTGGGCGACTATGTGAATGTCTTCCCGGCCTGGTTGACCAGAATTCCTTATCAGAGGTCGCAGGGATGGCAAAGAGGGAAGAAAGAGAGGAGAGAGGGAGGAGAAAAGGAGAAGAGAGCGAAAGAAAGAGACGTTGAGTAGATGAGATGGCGTATTATAGGTAATAAGAGGAAGGAAGTCACGAACTGTACATAAAGGACTTTTCTCTTTCCTCTTTATGCCTCTCGCCATTCAAGCAAGTAATAACAGAGTACTTTCATTCAGTATCATCTTCTCGCCACTGACACGTGATCGATAAAGGGAAAGTTCTAACTAGGTGCACTTACAATAAAGTCCTCCAGAACTCGAGCAACCTGGTGGCCGACTATGCGAGTGTTGGCCAGCCTTTGGTTCCAGTTGCTCACCGAGGCCGAGGCTGACCAGTCAACGACCATCACATTGGCATTCTCAGTGTCCAGGAACTTGGTCTTCATGTCACGCATCCAATGGCCAACGTCGAGGCCGTCAAACGAACCGTGGACAATTATTCGAACCGGTTGACCCGGTGTGTACTTGGTGGCCTGCTTCACCGACTCCAGGTCACCGGCGGCCAGAAAATGGCCGACAATGGGGTTGCGTCTAGTGTAGAGCAGGATCTTGGTGTTGATGGGATTCACTTCCGGTTTGGGAGAACTCCGCTGCGGCTGGCTGGAGGCCACGATGATTCCACTTCCGGTTTCAGTGGTGCCAACACTGGACGGCACTTCCGTAGTGGACTTTATCTCCGCCGTCCGGGTCACGTTCTGGCCACGGTCCACTGGCTGCCCACTGGGCTCATTCTCTGGCACGATAACACTGTGCAATATTTCCACATCCGACGGAAAGTAAACGGACAACGGATTGCCGGTCGTTGATTTAGTTTGTCCGCAGGACAGTTCACTCGCACAGAGTAGTAGAAAGAACAGAACTCGACGGAAAGGTTCGTTAGAACTTGCCATCGCTTTTCTGCTTCACTGGGCTACAGTTTATCAGGAAGGCCCGGAAGGATGTGCAAACAAGGCACGGTTAGTTATGTGATAGAGAGAAAGAGGGAGAGAGACAGTCAGAGAGGGAGAGATAGAGCAGCTTGGTAATGAACTGCAAGAAGGAACTGCAATTTTCAAAATCAAAGTCACAAGCTCAAAGTTGACACAGACCAGTATGGTATCAAGTAAATCTGGTTTTCATCCTCATCTTCTCTCTTTCCCCTCTCTCCCTCTCCCTCCTTCCCTTCATTCTGCTATCCGGTTGATATCCAGCATGCTGAAAAGAGATTAATAATCCTGGTTACCATAATGACACATAAAACTTAATCCTCAGGAATTCAAGTTGACAATTAGACAAAGTACAGTTCGATTTGACCGCAATTTGAAAACAGCGCCACCTGGCGGAGATTTTAAGCCGAAGTGATTTGTCGTTTTCAAGTGGCCGCAATCAAATTGCTTTCTCAATTAGCTGATGGAAAAATGGCCTACCATTTGAGTTGATTTAACAACGGGTAAACACCATAACTCAAGTGGCCTAATTAGCAACGCCTTAGCCTTCAGGAAGCCAGCCAAGTAATGTTCTAGCCTAATTGTCTTCCGAACAATCAAACACATTCGCTGCATTTTGACATATTTGGGACAGGAGCCCACTTGAAAGAATTCACAATTGAGCTCTCTCCCTCCCTCTCTCCCTCTCTTCCTTTCTTCTCTCATCCGAACAACAGCTTCCTAACTGAGACACAATGAAAGAAAGCCCTTTCATGCGATTTTGGGCCTTACGTCAACTTTCACTTGCAGTGGCGACTCTCTGGTCGTCATGGCAACCAACTTGACACATGACTCGAAAGTTGCTTCTTGAACAAACAGCGTGTTTGCTGAAACGTGTAATTAACTCATTGTAGCTGATGTAGGAGTAGAAGATACTGATGCGTCCGTTTGGCGTTCTTGCTGGCTGGCGCTTATTTCAGCGGCTCGGGCTTGAGACGGTGTCTTTAGCGGCGCGCTGGTGTACACCGACGGTGTTCTACGGTAAGACCGAAGGGGTGACGGCGGTCTCCTATGGAAGGCCAACGGTGTCGGGCGGTCTTCAATAGGCGGGCGAAGGTGTTCAACGGTTTAGCACAGCAAATATAGCAAACGAATGATCACAAGTAAGAATGACTTTATTAAAGTAAAGGAATAACTGTTAGGTAAAGGTAAAATACTGGGCGAAAGTAGAATAAGCTAGAGCACATAGAATTACGGCAACAACTTATCAGTTCCTGGCCAGGACCCCGAGTGAGCGGCGGCCTGGCCTTTTATAGTCGCCTTGCGGCGGTGTCGCCATTGGCCCATTATATTGAGGTTAATGTTACCTCGGCCAATGGCGGTGTAAGCGTAATGGCTTTTGCAAAAGCCATTACGCACAGGAAAAGCATAAATTTAAAGTAAGGTCTAGCACTGGCAAAGGCAGAAGAAGGCAAACAGAGAAAGTAAAAATAGAAAAGGAATGCACTTAATAGCTTCCAGGTGCGCACACCGAGCCAGGTGCAGACAGTTACACCGTGGGAACGTGAACTTTGGAAAGTTCAAGTTAAAAATAAAGCCAGGTGCAGCCATTGCCTAAACTACTGCAATTGACATGCCTAAATAAGGAAAGGAATGCACATTGCCTTATAAGGTAAGAGAAGACCTTGCAAAGACATAAGGCAAGAAGGGACAGCAAGGGAGCGAAAACCTACTGCCAGCCGCTGCTCGGTGTCAGGACTATGAGAAAACATGGCGGCGTGAATATGCACACAACATGTCCCCCCACTTCGACATGACGGTCCCCGTCAAAAAAAAGTACGCTAAAAACTTGTGATTGATAGAAATAGATGCGGTTAAATATAGCTCTGAGACCTATGGCGACACCGTCGGTGTCGGTATAGCTCGGCTGAAAAAGGTGTCGGCTTATGACTAGCTTGACTCACGGCAGCACAAATGGCTTACACTATCAATTTTAAGAGGTTAAATGCGGTTAACTACTGACTAAATAGAGGCTAAATACCAGTACACTATAATATTCGAGGTGTACTTAAATTTCAGCGGACACCGTTTCGGTGTCCGGCTTTGCTGTTCGAGGTGTCCGGCGAATTGTGGCAGTTGGTTGCTCTGTCATTTCCATCTCTACGTAATGCTGTGGCTGTGCCGTCCGCGACATCATGAAAGTACGGATGCAACAGATGATGAGCAATACGATTAAGACCAGGATGGTGGCCCAAAGGACACCGTCGGCTTGAAGTTTCGAAGTTTCGGCTCGTGGCTCGTCGAAGGTGTTCATGAGCTTGTCGGTGTCATTGTAGTCTTGCTTGAAATCCTTGAATGGGGGATTGATCAAGAAGCTCAACTTATGTGCCCAGTCGCTTTCTATGTGTTTGCTGGTCTCCACGTGGTGACTGGTCGCGTTGTACTCCAACCGTCCTATCTTGAAGGACACCGTTTTAGGTAAAGTGAAAACGTAGTCAGGGCAGGACATGTTGACACCGTGCAATGTGATGAAAAGTCGAGGACAATAAATGTGGTTATCGGTGTCCGTCATCTTGACTTGAGTGCGAACTGTCGGATTGATGTCGTCAGCCTGAACGCACGTTGAGCTGCTCCACAGTTTAGCCGCGTCCTCTTTGACGCCCCAGTCTAGACAGTACTTGGTGGTCGGGGAGACGATGTAGCCTTTATCGTGGAAGGCCGAGTCTGGTAGTGGCATGAGGCAAGGGTTATCTTCTTCAATCAACACATGCATGGGTCCTATATATGTCTTGTAACACATATGGCGTGGACTCGAACCAGGTAGCAGCTGTATGAATGGGTCTGCTTTCATAATTTTGACTTCTCGGTTTATCGTGGTTAGATCAAATTCCAACTTTAGTAAGTTCCGGTAGCGGTCGAGTTCACACTTGCCGGCGGTGGCCAAGTTCAGTGGGCAGTCATCTCCACAAGGTAGACTGATGTTCAAGAATTCAATCAGTTGTTCATCGACCTTTCGGTTTCTCCATTGGCGACCGACGGTGTTCAGTATGCTGCGCACCGAAGCAAACTGACTTGCCAGATGACTCACTAAAATGGTCGACTGAGGCTGCGTAGCTTCGAGTCGCTTGATGTGCTCTCGGTTCTCTTGAATGGCAAACCCTTGTTCTTTCATTTTCTGTTCCAGCAATCTCAGTACTTGTTGATTCAGTTCGATGCTTCGATTGAATCGTTCCATCTGGCTGTTCATATTTTTCAGTTCTTCTTTGACCTTCGACATCTCGACCATATTGATGACAGAAGCAACAGCAGAGAATCCCACTGAAAGAACTACTCCGATTATCAGAGCTATGGCTATTACAGCACGCTTCGGCCTATGCATGGACACCGTGGTCGGTGTTCTACGATGATCGTCCACGTCGGTGCAGAAGGCAGTCAGACGGTCCAGGACATCTTCTCTGAAAGCTTGATTACACCATTTCAGATATTGTTCCTTACTTTCCTTTGAGTACAAGGAAGCCGGGAGTTCGCGAAAGATTTCGCAGGTGTCTTCGAGTTTTACTATGGCATACACCTTTTCATTTCCGGTAATGAGCTTCTCCGGTGTCGAGCGCCAGACCACAGGTGAGCCTCGGTTGAAATTTCCATTGACGGACAGTGCGAAGGCACCGATTATCAAAAACGGTATTTGGAACATTTTGGCTTTAGTCCTGACTCTTGTTGACTTCCTGGGTGCCTGTGAGACGCTTGGACCAGCTTCTGTATGTCGACTGATTTCCGGTGTACGGTGTGAGACCAATATCGGCATGGCGGTGTCAGGATCATTCGCGGTGCTTGGCGTGCTAGGGTATCGATCTTTCGAAATGTCGGGCATGGTTGCTGCTTCTGAGTCATCGTCGTCCATCTCTGTGTCACTATCAAGGTTGAAGTTTGCTCGCACTGCCTGTTCTGTCGAAGGCTCGACTGCTCTAGGGGGCAGCGGTGTTAGCACTGGCATTTCGGCCTCAATGGCGGACACCGCCGGTGTTCCAACTGGCTCTATGGGCATTGTGTCTTTTTCGACATTAGGCACCGATGAGTATTCCATTGATGACGCCGAGCTGTCCGACTCACTAGACGACAGCCTATCTCTTGCGAAGTAAGGTTTCATCCGGTTGATATGAACGGTGTCGGTCTTCTTATTCTTGCTGTTAACCAGCTTCACTTCATATTTCAAAGGGCTATGTTTCTTTGTCACTTCGTACGGTCCTCGCCAACGGTGTAGCAACTTAGTGGCGCGGTGTACATAGCGAGTTGGACTGTCTATTAGGACGTGGTCGCCTTCTTGATACTCAACAGGCCTATGAGTTGCATTGTACCTGGACACCGTTTCATGTTGTACCTTCTTCAAGTTTGCTTTTGCCACCTCCCGTATCACTTCCATTTGTTTAGCTAGCAGCTGTGAGTAGGTAGCAGGGTTCTTAGTGCCAGTTTTCGGTATGTCCAACATTATCTCTACCGGTGTGATTGGCTCACGGCAAAACATCAAATAGTATGGCGAGAACTTTGTTGAACTTTGCCTTGCACTGTTGTAGGCAAACATGCACAGTTGCAGAGCACGGTCCCAATCTGAGTGACTACGGTCAACGTACATCGAGAGCATGTTTGCGAGGGTTTTGTTAAGGTGTTCAGTTAGTCCATTAGTCTGTGGGTGATAAGCGCTCGTCTTGACGCACTTTATCCCCATCAGTTTGGTGACGGTGTTGAATAGGTCCGAAGTGAACTGTACACCGCGGTCCGTCAATATGGTCTTCGGTGTTCCAAACTTTGAAATGATCTCATCCACGACGAATTGCGCGACAGCCAAGGCATTAGCATCAGGTATGGCCTTCGCAAAACCGTACCGCGTGGCGTACTCAGTGGCCACAATGATGTGTCGGTTTCCGAGACTTGAGCGAGGGAATGGACCGAGAATGTCGATGCCCAAACGCTCAAACGGTTCCGTTGTCTCCAATGGCTGCAGTAGACCGGCCGGCGCCACTGCGGGATACTTCTTAGTCTGACAGTCTATGCAAGTTTGCACATATCGCCTCACATACTTCGCCATTTTTGCAAAGTAAAATCGGTCTCGGACTCGATCTAGTGTCTTGTGATAGCCCAGGTGTCCAGCGGTTGGGTCATCATGATAGTGGTAGAGAATGTCTTCTCTCATCGCTTTGGGTATGACTGGGACCAGTTTAATGTCGCCATTTGACGAGCGCTTCTTTCGGTAGAGCACATCTTCCACCACGGTGTACTTAGATACACGACACCGTTCCTTCGATGGTTGCTGGTCAAAGGTGCGGCAGAGGTACTTCAGGTGTTTTAAGTCGTCCTCGGTGTCTTGCTTGGTCACCAGGTCGTCTTTCGTGGGTGCTTGAATTTGCAGGACTTGGATCATTCTCTCTTCTTCGTCGAGCGGTGTCTCCACAGGGTATCTGCTCAGACAGTCTGCATCTTTGTGTACACAGCCAGACTTGTACCGAATGTCAAAGTTAAACTCAGCTAGCTCAATAGCCCACCTGGCAAGTCTAGGCGCTAATTGCTGCTTCTTCATCAAGTAGCAGAGTGAATGATGATCGGTTACCACTGTAAACTGTATGCCCACCACATACATCCGGAACTTCCTCAAGGCGAACACAATGCCAAGTGTTTCGAGCTCAGTAGGCGGGTACCGTGTCTCGGTGTCGGATAGGCACCGACTTGCGTAAGCACAAACATGCCAGCCATCTTCATCCTTCTGAACCAATAAGCAACCGAGGCCGTCAATACTGGCATCGGACCTGATTTCTGTCGCCAGTTTTGGATTGAACACCTTTAAGATTGGTGTGGTCATGAGGCGGTGTTGTAACTCCTTAAATGAAGCCTGACACTCCGGTGTCCAATTGAAAATTTCTTCTTTGCCACATAGGCGGTGTAGAGGGCGAGCGACTGTTGCGAAGTCCTTGACGAATTTCCGGTAATAGCCAGCAAGTCCTAGGAAACTTCGAACTCCTTTCTTTGACTGTGGGACGGCGAATTCTTGGATGGAGCGAATTTTCGAGTTGTCGGGCGAGACACCTTTAGGCGATATGATGTGTCCGAGGAAGCCAATGGCTTTTGCTGCAAAGAAGCACTTCGGTGGGTTTAATGTGAGTCCAGCTTGTCGGAAACGAGTTAAAACTTTCTCCAGTATCCTCAAATGTTCCTCGAAGGTCTTCGAGTGGCATAGCACATCATCCAAGTAACAGAATACTTCGGTTTCCGGTATGTCTTTCAGGACTGTTTTCATCAGCCTGCAGAAGGTAGCAGGAGCAGTGCAAAGTCCAAACGGCATCACGTTGAAATGGTAAAGCCCGCCTCCAGGTACCCAAAATGCCGTCTTCTTCCGGTCGGTTTTCTTCAATGGTACTTGCCAGTAGCCACTCTTTAGGTCCAGTGACGTGAAATAACTGGAGCCCATAGTACAATCAAGGGCGTCCTCTGTGAACGGTGTAGGGAACCTGTCCTTCGTAGTTAAATTGTTGAGTTGCCGATAGTCGATGCAGAACCGGTACTCGCCGTTCTTCTTGGGTATGAGTAACGGTGCGGAGGCCCATTCTGACTTTGAGGGGCTAATACAGCCACTGTCAAGCATTTCCTGTACTTGTCGTTGTATTTCTTTGTTTTCATGTGCCGAGTACCGTCGGTAGTAAGGCTTGAAAGCTGCATGGTCACCTGTGTCAATTTCATGAGTGAGCACCGAGCAATGTCCAATTTCCTGCTCATCAAACGAGAAAACGTCAATGAACTCTTTCAATGACACCATGAGGCGGTCGCGCTCAGAGTTTCTCAGACTGCAGCTCAACTGCACTTGTCCTTTGCCAAGTTGGTTCTGAGTGAAGGTATCTAGATCTGGGTGTTGTACATCTAGTTCGTGCTCGATATATTCATCGTGTTTCTTCGAAATGTTCATGATCCAATAGCCACGCTCCTGCACACCGTAAGAACTGTGACGGTGTCGGTACCACTTTCGCAATAGCCATACTGCTACACCGAGCACCGCCAATAGGAGTGTGAAGCAAACAACTTCGTTAATCACTTGTTCATTGAACAAGTGCCATTGCCACGTGCCTGACGACGGTCCATCTTCAAGGTTTTCAACAAGAACCGCCTCGGTCAAACGCATGAATGTACCGAAGACAAGAAGGACTACCAGTAGACCGGCGTACAGCGACCAAGGTGTTTTAAGACTGACGTAATGCTCTACGGTGGTTGGTGACTCCATTGGTCTTTCTCTTTCTTTTGACTTCGATGAGAATGCTGGCATGTGTACTGTTGTCCATTTTGCATGATCCTGGGGGGCGGTGTAATACTCGGTGTCTGGCACTGTAGCGTATTGGTGCACATTTTCGTAGGTTGGCTCGACTTGGTTCAGATATTCGATCATGCCATCTAAATCGAACTCCAGTACCTCATTCACCTGGCGTTGGCTGAGAGCACGCCCTTTGAAGCGCAGCATCTGTATTCGGCCTTGAAAAGCTTTGGGGTCTGACACCGTCGGTGTTGCCTCGGTGTCCTGAGGGAGGAAGTCCTCGGCGGTTATTTCGGTTGCTCTGTCCTCTTCTATGACGGCTCTCGAGCTAGCCTGAATTTCGAACACGGAGAGATCATCCCAGTTATGCTCGTCGATGTAGTTGCGGATTTCAATCGGATTGAGAATTCGTCCAGTTGCGGCTAGACACCCCATTATTCCCGTAGCTGGTGAGGCCACTGAAGTGTTTCTCAGCCTAATGCTCGGTAGCTCACCATGTATCATTGCTACGAGGTCGTTTTCCAGTGCGATGTCTGGACATGGGCTGGTAAGGAGCACATATTCGATCGGCTCGTAGTTTGGAAAAACATGACGTATCCGAACCGAGACTCTGCCTCCTGGCGGTATAAGGAAGTCTTCCGTCGCAATGATTGGCCATTCACGTCTTCCAGTCTCCTCTACAACATCATATTCCACGTAGCCTGGAGACTCAGGCTCGATCAGCAAGGGTGGAGCAACGTTCATGTCTCTTGGAATAAGGTTGACCGCGGTTCTGGCGGACAGATCCAATGGTCCTTGCTGCTCTTCGTACTGGTCCAGCTCAGGTCCAGTGTCTTGGTTGGGTATGTTGTCAACTGCTTTTGATGCCTCGATGCTGGCCGAAACCATCTCGGTGTGGCGTATTGGAGCACCGTCGGTGTTTACTCTGTGGGCGTTGTCGGTTTTGCCTATGAAGGCACCGTCGGTGTTGCCTATGGAGGTGCAGTCGGTGTTGCCTATGGTAGCACCGTCGGTGTTGCCTAACAACGGAGTAAAAGTGTCGAGAAACATTCCGAACTCCGTTTCAACCAAGGCCGGTGCTGCCGCTTCACTCGAACAGGTCCTTTTGTTTTCCAGGTGAGGCCTGATCTCCAGAATTCCGAGCCTGTCCATGTCTACTGGGATACATTCCACAGCTCGCTTCCTCAACTGATACTTGGCTCTCAGTCTACCAAGTCGCTGTTCAAGGTCCTCTACGCTTTCTTCAGTCAAGATGGCGTAAGCTACCATTTCTTTTACACCTATGACCATTGTGTTTCGAGTCTCGTTCTCGATATAGATTTCGGAGCGGTTGTCTTGGAAAAAGAAATGATGTGGTATGACAGTTATCTGGTTGTCCGCCTGTCCTACTTCATACATCCTACCATAGACTGGCGCAAAGCCAAATGGCTCCACGGGTAGCTTCTCGCATCCCCCAGGTTTAATTGTTACATTAGCCGAGGAGACCAGAATGTTACGGTGCTGTCCTACTGGGAGGCGGTCCGGCCGAGCTCGCAACATGTTGATTGTGAGTGGGAAGAACATCCTATTCTCGGCTTCATCTTCTTCGGTGTTCTGGAGTGCCAATGAGCGCCGGACACCGAGGTAGACCTCTAGCCCTTTAGCGACTCTTCCCTGAACAGTTTGTATTCGGCGCTCGATAGGCTTTTTGATGCTAAGCGAACGAGCTTCGCAGTCAACCAGTACACCGGCTTCTGCCAGAAAGTCGCTTCCCAGAAGCACGTCGTCGCACAAGCCTTCTAGTACCAACACCGGCATGCTTACTTCGGTGCTGGTATTCTTGACATTGATGCCAACTCTGGTGTCAGCATAACCACAGGCCTCGATATCTTTACCATCGGCTGCAATGAATGTCGGCCCGCTGTACACTTTGATGTCCACTCGACACCGACGCGCGGCGAACGGTGTAATGCAGGTTGTTGTCGACCCCGTGTCGACCATACATGTGACTGGCTTGCCGTTCAGGTATCCTTGGCTTCTTATCAATTGTCCTTTTGTGAACTCCAAGCTGGCATTGTGCTTAGGCACCATAAGTGTCTGAACACGACCGAATCCTTCGATTAAATCTTTCTGATCGACGTCCTTCGGTAACACCGAGTTCACATTACCAGCTGGTATTTGTTCTTGTTCCGGACAATTACGAATGTAATGAGGACCACCACAGTTGTAGCATCTTATACGACCGGTAGTAGTCCTTGGTACGAACTGAGCACCTTCCGGCTTGATTTCTTTTCCTTCTTGGCCGGCAGGACGGTGTTCCCGTTCGACACCGCGCTCGGTGTGTTTCTCTTGCCGTGGTGCGGGCCGTGGCTCGTACTGGTCCGAGTAATTGTTGCGGTAGCGGTCGCTTCCTTTGAAGGGGTACCGTTCTCGCCTAGTATTCGAGCCGCTGTACTGCTCGTCACGACTTAGTTCTCCGGTGACCCGCTCCCACGGTCCTCTACGGAAACTCGGCCTATGGTATGACACCGGCGGTGTTCTACCGCTATTCATCTGCCGGAACTCTTTCCTTAATTGATCCAGCGACTCCATCACCTGCGTGTTATCAGTCGCTGGAAGTGTCGGGAAGCCCATTTTTTCGGCTTCCTTAAAGCTGATCTCTTGGAGGCAAGCCTGCTTCAGCAACTCTTTCACACTTGTCGGGCTCATAGCCATCATCAATTGTTTCAGTCTGGGCTGGAAACCGTCGATGATGGCGAGGATTTTTTCTTCTTCATCCATCTTCGGGTTGACTTTCTTGCACAATAGCAGTTTACTAGTAAGATACTCGTCCGCGTTCTCATCCGGCTCTTGTCTCCTAGCATTCAGTGCTTGCCTGAGCGCCATCTTATTGTCGGCCAGGCTGAAGTAATTTTTCATCTCAGCAATCACCTCATCATATGAGAGCGGCGGCTTCTCATTGGCGATAAACACTTCGAACCAATTCGAAGCGTGGCCACCCAGGAAGGTTTGCAGTTTCTTCAGTTTGATATCAGGTGCCACACCTTCGGCAGCGGCTTCGAAGCGGCGTATCCAATCGTCGATCTCCAGTTTCATCTTGGTGTCACCGGTGAACACCTTCAGCTTGGGTGCTGAGGTGGTCAACAGTGAAGCTATTTGCATCCCAGACGGTGTCCTTTGGTCATCTCTACCAAGACCGCCTTTCGGGTCGGTGTTCTTTACACCGTTCTCCATGGTACACAACGGCTCTCTGCCTTCCTTGTGTACTGTTAATATTCTCAAATGCCTGAACGTTCGTTAACCGCTCGAATGAGTTGGGTCTTTCACGCTGTCGGCTGGTACCTTTACTTTTACTCGCTTTTTTCTCTCGCCTCGTCACACACCGAGGGCGGTATATGCCAATGGGCTGAATTTCTATCTATTCTCTCTCGTTCTAGCTCACAGTTTCCGGTTAGCTGGTTAAGCTTACCTCGAGTGGCTTCCGAATGGCAGAAGCTCTCGGCAGTGCCTCCAAAATGATGCGTCCGTTTTGCTTTCTGGCTGGCTGGGGCTTATTTCTAGCGGCTCGGGCTTGAGACAGGTGTCTGTAGCGGCGCGCTGGTGTACACCGACGGTGTTCTACGGGGAGACCGAAGGGGTGACGGCGGTCTCCTATGGAAGGCCAACGGTGTCGGGCGGTCTTGAATAGGCGAGCGAAGGTGTTCAACGGTGTAGCACGGCAGATATAGCAAACGAATGATCACAAGTAAATGTAACTTTATTAAAGTATAAGAATAACTGTAAGAATACTGGGCAAAATGAGAATAAGCTAAAGCGCATAGAATTACGGCAACAACTTATCAGTTCCTGGCCAGGACCCCGAGTGAGCGGCGGCCTGGCCTTTTATAGTCGCCTCGCGGCGGTGTTGCCATTGGCTCATTATATTGAGGTTAATGTTACCTCGGCCAATGGCGGTGTAAGCGTAATGGCTTTTGGAAAAGCCATTACGCACAGGAAAAGCATAAATTTAAAGTTAGCAGTAGCACTGACAAAGGCAGGGCAGAGCACACAGAGAGGTAAAAATAGAAAAGGAATGCAGTTAATGGCTCCCAGGTGCGCACACCGAGCCAGGTGCAGGCAGCTACACCGTGGGAAAGTGAACTCAGGTAAGGTCAAGTTAACGATAAAGCCAGGTGCAGGCATTGCCTAAACTACTGCAATTCACATGCCTAAATAAGGAAAGGAATGCACATTGCCTTATAAGGAAAAAGAAGAACTTGCATAGACATAAGGCAATAAGGGCAAATAGGGAAGCGAAAACCGACTGCCAGCCGCAGGTCGGTGTCAGGACTATGAGAAAACATGGCGGCGTAAATATGCACACAGCACATGCTGTACAGCTTGGGTTTCGATCGATGAAAATTGAGCGCTTGAATTAATGGTAACCAGTTGTTTCTGAGCTCTCTCTCTCCTTTCCCTTCTCCCTCCTTCCTCTCCGTCTATATCTAACTGTTCTTGACTACATTTGTACCGTTATACCTTTCGGTCACATTCGAACCAACACATCATCTCCCGCCGATTGTCACGTACTTGAAATGTAGAAATTCTAACTAATGCACATGAAGATGAGACGAGAGAAAGGGAGAGAGAGAGAGAGGGCATATCTTCATCTTGAGATGACACTTCCGCCCTTCAACTATGTTCCCTTTCAGCTGCCATTTTTTACAAACTACCTGTACAGGTAGTGATAAGTACCACACTGAGCGCGAGAGGAGAGGAAAGAGGGCGAGAGTGACTTGACTTCCATAGAGCTACACGATGAAGCAAAGTTGCATAAAGGAAGAGAGGTATCTGAAAGAATATCTCGTAATATCAGTACTTGAAAACTTGATACCATTAGCTGTGCCATTTGTACTTCTCTCAAAAATAGAGTGCAGTCAAGTATACTCTTTCTCATTGGCTTGTAAATTAGGTCTAATCCATTTAGAAGGGACTCCGGTAACGACTTCTACTGAAAAAAGAGCAAAAAGAGAGGGAGAGAGGAGAGAGAGAGCGAGCACTTTTCTGCCTTTTCGCAAACATATATGTACCCTTGACATACCGTAAAGTTAATTACCATTTTGCTTTCAGCTTGGTATAGTGTAGAGAGCATTAGTGCACATAGATATATAGGCAGGAAAAAATGGCGAAATCTAATAAATTATCGATTTGCCGAAGTCCCCTCAAAGCTGGCCTAGTAGCCGCTGGAAGCAACTCACGCGGCAGTGGTGAGTGGGAAAAAGGGGGAGAGGAAGGAGAGAGAGAGGGAGAGAGAGCTCCTAATCCTACTTTGTTTGCCTTTCACATGGCGCTCGTGCCATCGCCTTACGGAAGGGAGAGATTTATCCTACTGGCCTTTTCCTATAGAGGGATGAATGATGCGGCCCAGCATTAGTTTTTCCTCTCTCCCTCTCCCTCTCATCGCTGTCCTTCAAGTTGCACATTGGAAAAAGATTTTTTCACCTTTCTCTCTCTCTCTCTCCCTCTCTCCATCTTCGAAGCAACTGCAAAGTAGCCGACAAAGAAAGTAGTCACGTATGTTGGTTTAGATTCAAGAACCTAGGAGACTGTATCTTGTCTCTCTCCCTCTCGCTCTCCTTCTCGCTGGACTCTTTTATTTGCAATGTATTCGATGATATAGAAAGAAAAAGTTTGAATCAACAAAGAATGGCAAATTTGATGGTTTTATATCTAGGAGGAAGAGATAAAATTGCGATTTGCTTTCGCAATTCAGCAGGGACCGCTGCGAAAGAGAGGGAGAGAGGAGAGCGAGAGAACGGAAACTAAGGCGAATATTCTTTCAATATTGGACGAAGCTGTGTTTGAAACGGTTCTCTGGAGACAAGTTTAGGTCACCGTGATGTCGAAATGGACGCCATTGCGCGAAAGCAAGGGAGAGAAGTAATGGAAGAACAGAAATGAATGGAAGTAAGAAAAATCGAATCAATTGCCGTTCATGCCGCTCACGTGAACCGGTGTCAAATTAAATTTCCGCCAAAACTTCCATTTCTTCTTCTATAGTGAAGCCAGTCCTGCGACGGATTTGTAGTTGCAGAAATGAAATCATCGTCGTGATTGACACAGAATGCGATTTTGACTGCATTTCAATTTCAAGTTTTTCGAATCGCAGTCACTGGAAAACTTCCGAAAAGATTCGAATAGAAACAGGAAGCAGTTATTTTGTAGCACTTTATGCTCTGATATGACAAAATTGAATATTCTCTTAGGTCACTGATTTTGACGCTCGAATTGTACGGCATCATATAGGCAAAGTGAGTGTGTGCACATGGAGAGGGAGAGAGAGAGAAAAGAGGAAAAATCGATCGTCCTTGTCCTTTCTTGGCTTGCTTTTCACTTTTTGAGGAAACTTTTAGCCTTCTCTTTTCATTTCGCCATTTGCTGAGTTGAGTGAATAAACACTGCTAATGTCACGAAGGGCTCTCTCCCTCTCTCCCTCTCGCTGGTACCAGGGACCCGGGAATGAGAGAGATAATAGGGTTAGCCGTCTAGGTAATATACTGTTATTGAATTTGGACCGCACTTTCCTATTACAGCAATCAAAGTGAGACATCATAAAGGGCAGTAATTGCATCCACGGAGACGCCGAGAGCATCCTTATATCATCGCCAAGCCAGGAAAGTAGACACATAAAATGCCGGCTGCACTACTGGAACGGTCCCTCCTTCATGAGCTCTGTGTTGACTGGAGTTGCCTTTAAAAATGACTGACTTTGTTCTTTACATCAACTAGATCGCAGTTTAACCAAGAATGACTTCCCAAGTTTGCCCAGCGGAACAAGTTATCGATTTCTGGTCGCAGTTGGAAAATACGGAGCCCGACAATGAGGATGAGTCTAGGAGTGAACACTTGTCTTCGCCGGGAAGCCGAAGCTAATGGCTCAGGCGTTGACAGTGGCAATGATGAAGCGCGCCAATCGGATGATGATGAAAACGAGGAAGAAGACGGAGAAAATGGCGAAGGTGAAGAGGACCTTGGTGCTAGAGGACACCGTCGCCGAAGAGAGTAAGGAGACGAAAGTTAAGGGTAAACGGAAAAAGTCGCAGCCAGCTAACTTGAGGCGTAACATCAAGAAGATTATGCTTGACACATCTCTGACTTCCGAAACAATCAACGCTAGAAAAAGAGGGAAGAAGATAGAATTAAGAGACTCGCAGAGACACAAAAAGAGTTGTCTAGACAGTTAAAGCAGCAACTGCTCTCTGGAGGAAGTTTGAAGTTAAGCCTCAAGAAAAGTCGCGTGAATTAATTTGTCTCAGTAGTGATGAAGAAGCTGAGGCTAAAAAATGCTGACATCGTTGAACTTTCGGACGGAGAGGATTATTCTAACGATAATATGGATGACAGAGACGATGAGGAAGGACTAGATATCAACAATTGTGGCATTCACGTAGACGACAATCTCAATATCCGTGACGGCGAGGGTCGTGTCTTAATCAACCCTGCCCATCCCTTCCAGCGATGAAGATGTCTTCCTCGCAGAGAACCTATCTCACAGAATTAAACCCCATCAAATTGGTGGTCTTCGATTTTTGTACGACAACATCATCGAAAACCAGCAAAAATTTAAAGCACCAACCAGTGGGCTTGGTTGCATATTAGCCCATAGTATGGGATTAGGGAAAACATTTCAAATCGTATCATTTACTGACATTTTCATCAAAGTGTGTCGTCTTTGTGAATCATCATCGCCATATGTTCTCATAATTGTCCCAATCAATACACTTCAAAACTGGATATCGGAATTCGAAATGTGGCTTCCCAGTCAGCAAAAAATTGATGAAGCTATGAATGGCGATAGATCTAGTTCTCGTCGTTTTCAAAGTCTTTGCCCCTCGGCTCTGATATAAAATCGTATCCTGCTAGAGCAAAGGAAATATGTGAGTAGTTCCACAGTATTCGATCAAACATGACCTTTATCTCTGTTTCGCAGTGGCATGGAGGAAGGAAGGAGGAGTGTTGCTCTTAGGCTATGAACTCTATAGAATTCTCGCTGAAGACCTCAAAATCGGCAAGAAGAATCACGAAGGACTAGACATCAGTTCTTTGCGAGATCTTGACGAACAAGTAAAGCAGGCAATCATAATCCGGGCCCTGATCTGGTTGTTTGTGATGAAGGACATCGGATAAAAAACTGCCGAGCAAAGTATTTCAAAGTTTCTCAAGCTTATCAAAACAAAGAGAAGAATCGTGCTTACTGGTTACCCTCTTCAGAACAATCTGTTAGAGTACTGGTGTATGGTGGACTTTGTTCGTCCAAACTTTTTAGGATCAGAAAAGGATTTCAGTAATATGTTCGACAAGCCAATTAAAAATGGTCAGTGTAACGACAGCACTCCGCACGATCGGCAACTTATGAAATACAGATCTCACGTCCTTTACTCGCTTCTCAGAGGATTTGTTCAAGGTATTTCGCTCCAGGATGTCTTGTTTGCTACTAACGATGCCTTTTATGTTCTAGACGAAGTCACACTATACTCAAGAAAACGTTTGTCCCATCAAGCATGAGCGACGTTATATTGCTTAGAATGACAGACATCCAGGAAACGGCTCATGTCTCGCTGTTCGACTATTTGAAGAATGATCCGTTATCCATCTCTGGTTCAGTCAAGATTAACCCAATAGTGCTGTTTTTCTATCTGCAACAAGGTAATGACAGCTAGGTTTAACTTATTAATCCTTCTCTTTCTTTCAGATCTGGAATCATCCTGACATCCTGTTCAACATTGTAAATGAAGGAATGGATATTATGGATCTTGATGTCGAAGTGAAGACAAACAAGAGCAGCTCTCGCAAGTCAAAAAAGTCACAAGCTGGCTGTTCGAGTACAGTTGACGAGGTTTACGATGCGCTCCCCAGGTGCCTAATGCCAGAACCAACTATGCAGTGAAAGATCGTGTCATTGACTACGATTGGGGCAAGAATGTGCTTTGCTGGCTACATTCCGAATCTCATTCAGAAGCTCTCACAAAACTTCGGTGACTTTTGACATAATCAACCAAGTACGGTTGCTCTCAACTGTGTGTCATACATAATGTAAATGCATTATTAATGCAATTTCTGAAAACTTTTTTCAGGTTGTTGAGCAAAATGAGAAGCTACTTATCTTCAGCCAATCTCTTTATACTTTGGACCTAATTGAAAAGTTCTTAAGTCGACAATATGTTCCCGGTCTCCAGAGACTTGGTGCAGGAATCAGAACTATTTCCGTCTCGATGGTTCGACATCTTCGAGTGATCGAGAGAAAATCATCAATCGCTTCAACAAAGATTCATCTGTTCACTTGTTTCTACTCTCTACGCGAGCTGGTTGCCTAGGCAATCAATCTCATAGGAGCCAACCGCATAATCATTTTCGATGCTCTTCCTGGAATCCGTGTCACGATGCTCAAGCTGCATGTAGAATCTACCGCTATGGTCAACAAAAGGAATGTTTCATCTATCGTCTTGTCTGCGATAATTCGCTCGAGAAGAAGATCTACGATCGTCAAGTTAATAAAACAAGGGAACTAGAACTCTTTCTTTCGAACACATGTTTTATATCTCGCTTTGTGTTCCAGGCATTGCACATCGCATCATTGACGAAATGAACACCGAGTCACACTTTGCCAGTAAAGAAATAACTACCTTAATTGAAGATCTGTCCGACTTGAGAGAACCACCGCGATGCAATATTTCTCACAGGAAATGGTGGACTTGTACAGTGACGAAGTGATAAAGCATCTGTGTGAACGGTTTGCCCAGTGCTTGACCGAAGCCTCCATTTGAACATGAATCTCTCTTGCTGGAGAACCATGAGTCTAAACCTGAGTGCAGCGGAAAAGGAGCGAGCAATAAGAGACTACCAAGAAGGCCAAGAGCCAAAATCAGTTTAACCGAAGGTTCACCGTCTACAAATCATGGAAATATGGACGGACTGAACTTACCTTCGCAGGAGCTACGCCGACACCTGGAGCACACTCTCAATATCTAGCCAATCTGTGCAATCAGTTGTCGTTGCCCAACTCTGCAGTGTATGGATCTGGGTATACTGAAACATTCAACAGATTGCAACGCAGGGCTATACACAACACCGAAATGTCACTCTCAATCGCCCTTTGGTTCTAAGAGACAAGAACAGCGGCCAGAACATCTCATTGCCTCCAGGAGACTCTGTATCAGTCTTCACTAATTCACAAGGAACAAGTTTAATGTTGGACCGGGACTGTAAGGTTTATCGATGCTACTTCGGTCGGCTCCTTACTAAACACGGACCAGTCCCGGCCTGTGTCGTCAAGCAGCATCTACAGCCTCTGGCAGTACAAATCTTCCAAGCATTCTTAGAAAACCTCAACCAAGACCAGTTCGAAAGCCACAAGGTCCACCTGAGCTCATCAGTTTATCCGATGATGAAGACAGCTCTACATCAGCTAATTCTACTGCACAATAAACCCTGCACCCTGAACTGACATGCATGTTTATGACAACTTGTAAATAATAATCCAAATTATGTATTTTCGCAGAACGACTGCATTTATTTTACTGAATAACACAAGTCACAAGTTCCTATTTCCTTTAGAAACAAGTTTACTCTCGGTTCATCAGCTTTTGTCGAGCCATCTTCTTCTTTGACAATTTCTTCTTGGCCGGCTCATCGTCAGTTGACTTAGCGACAGCTTGTTCTTTCTCAGTCAAAATCAACTCGATGTGACAAGGGTTGCTCATTGTATGGATTGATACGACCGTGAGCACGGTAGGTTCGACGCCTCATCTTTTGTAGCAGCATTAACTTGAATGTGATCTACGACAAGTCGGGTCGACATCCCAGACCCTTGTAGTCGGCGTTACTTTCCGCATTTCGAAGAAGCTGAAGAAGGAATTCAGCACTCTTTTGTGGCCAGCGACCTTGGGTGCAGCCATACGGCTTCACTTGGGCTTTTCGAACCACACCGCCGTTGAATCGTCGGAAGGGAACAATCTCAGTTTTCGAGATGACGTTCTTCAAGTAACGCTGAGCTCGTCGGAGAGGCATCTTCTTGATTGCCTGAGCCGTTTCGCGGGTGTTCTTGAAGTGTACCCTCAAGTTGGATCCTCGAGCCTTGCACGCTAGCATGAAATTGTTGGTTAGCCCAAAACTAGTGAGAGACAACTTACATTTCGTGGAATTGTCTGTTACTGTAGCGTATCGAGTCATCTTGACCACGTGTTTTTGTCACTGCGAATTTATCTGAAACAACAAATATAAAAATGTATCACGTTCGAGCAACTACAACAGAGACCCTTTTCTTCAGGAAAAAGAATGGGGCAAAATTAACAATTAAGAAGGGCCTAAATGGCTCAAATCGAGAATTTCCAGCTTAATCATTCAACTTACCGGAGCAGCCACAACACGGAAAAGGAAAGCAGATAGTTCAAAATCCGAGAGATGGCTCTGTTGTTGGCGTCTCATTGAGAGGACGCTAGTCGCTAGATGGCACACCTCTGCTTAGATCCTTTCTGGTGAGCGCGTAAAGTGTGTGTTTGAAGTGTGATGTGGTGAGTGAAAAACCTTAACATATCGACATGGAGTCCTTTCTGAATTTTAAGCAAGCTCGAGGACCATTTTAGAACAGTTATTAATTTGCGGGATAATTCAAAAGCTAAAATATTCAATGTTGTTGGGCATCGTTGTTGATTTACAGTTCCAAAATGGCTACATCTTGTTTCTGTGTGATCCTACCGTCAAGTCCGTTTCGAAATCAAACTAGCCTTCACTGTGGATTACAACGAAGTATCTACGCCCAGGAACGTTGTTGAACTCCAGAAAGCTCAAGGGTAAATAAGAAAACATTGCTTTGTTGACGAGATTCGCTGGTCACTGTTTACAATCCATTTGGTGATGAAAACGGGAGTGACAGTGAAGCTGCAAAAGCCATGATTCAGTGGTACTACTGATGAAATTTTGAAGATATCGATGGAATCGCTGGCCTCTGAATTCACAATCGAGTCGCCTAAACAGTTGCTGGGCAGGTAATCTGGTGGAAAATGAAACTGGAAAAGCTCCCACGGGCCCTATGATGTTGTGTGTATCTGGGACGGGCAGTGCGCCTAAGGTTGAACTGTGTGATCCGTTCGCCGACGAAATTGAACCTCACATGATATCGCGGAGGGAAAAGTATGAACATCTGATTAATTCTACTAAAGATCTGATAACCAGGCAATTTCGAAGAGCATTGCTGAGAAAGTATTCTGTGACGCTTTGAACTTACGACAAAATTAGTACCCACCATTCAACCTGGAGATTTTATCTTGTTTATTAACGGCATGTTATGTAAGCGCGATGATAAGTATGAAATTGACTTTAACACCGGTCGAATGAAAAGTCCGTCAGAATGGTCTCAAAGCAATCGTATCTAGGAATGAAGCTGAAAGAACGCATTGAAAATCTATTTAATCGATTTGAACGTATCACTTGAATCGGGACATTTATCCTCGGTTTCCAGACTCAATAATTGATAGCGTGACTCCGACTCAGGCCGACCTGTGTCACAGAAGCTAAGTAAACAATATTACCTGCACTTTTAGTTTCTCCGTTACCAAGGATTGTTCACCACAGTTGATAGTTTTTTTAACGCTCGTGAAGCTTCTGAGACATATTGCTGCATTGAAGCGAAGTCGATCGACATGCTACCGAGTGTAATGACACTAGAGAGCATCATTTACCTCGAGTGTCCAAAGTGCAGTTTTTCCCGATTCGCTAGAAGTGATAATGGGCCGAGAAACTGAAAAATTTCATGAAGTTGACCGCGGAAAACGGAAATGCGCTGAAAGTTCCTCATATCCTCTGGTCCAGTTTGTCTTGAAGAACAGAACGTGTCAAAATGTACTATGGCTTTAAAATAATTTACGTCATCAGCAGCGGAACAGAGAAGCTATGATGGTAAATCTCTCTGAGCATACAACTGCAGTGGTTGGAAGACATGCCGAAGGAAGCCTTATCCTGTCGCGAAGCTGCTTATGATGTGATAAATTACTAAGAGCCATTGCTCCAGCCTCTGGTCGTAAATACAACTGGATTATCTCCAGCGAGTGCATGGGAAATGTTTACAAACACAACGTCATCTCGGTCACTCGATCTGTTCATCGCAGAAAAGAAGGTGAATCAGCACGCCTGAAAATTGAACAGTCCTGAAGCCACCGTGCTTGATCATCACTAATCACTGCATGAATTAAGCAACCTCATCTCAACCGTCTAGATTAGATACCGGATTTCATGTGGAGCTTATGTTGTCACGTCATCGTAATCCTCTCGTGCCCGAAGCTCTGAGCTTTACCAAGTAAACAAGGTGAATCACAAACATGAATCAAATTAAAATGGCTTCAATTGACTTGATAGCCATCACAATCAATTGAAAACAGTATAAGTGCCTTTTCCTTCAAGTTCGGCGACAGTCTGTACATTATTGTCAAGCTATTTAAATCTTTAAGCAAACAAGAGAGTTGCACTGTTCGCATTAATTAGGGCGTTTGTTACAGCATTGATTGCAACTCCTAACTCCCATAAAGTGACCAAAGAAAGTTTGTCTTTGAAGGTGTTACATAGAGGGCGCTCTGTGCAGCATCCACTGAACAGTTCGAGCCCGGACCGAGTGCCCAGAAATATAAGGGAGTCGACCAAAGACTAGGGACCGAAAAGTCGGTTGCCAGTTAATCAATGGCATTGAAAGAGGAAAAACGGCGAGACGGCCTAAAGCGCAGGCACTGCCCACACATGCACTTTGGTGTGCCAGGACAATTTCTATTGTAGTCTTTCAACTCGCAACAAAAGGTGAGCAAGGGAAACAATGGGACCCCCCCGATTTGGGCAGTCGTTAGTCTTTGCCGACAAACTGGTCGACTAGAACGAACTCGGTGAGTATATGAACGAGTGTGTTAGAGACCGGTAGGCAGTGCATGCGCAGTAGAAGGTAATCGGCGGAGGCAGCAGCTTTTGTTTGCGGCTCTGCTGCGGCTTCGCTCTCTCTCTCCCTCTCTCCTCTCTGCCTGCCTTTGCCGGCTAGAGAGAGAAGACGAGCCAGTGTCGGCTTGCAGAGGAACAGCGAGAGCATCAACTCGGCAAAAACTCTTGCTCTCCATACTTCTATTCTATTCTAACTGGTCGAGTATGTTTGCAAGTGCGTCCACCAGTGTCCACAGTCGAGGACATTCGAAATGAAGCCATTGTTCGAGGTTCTGACCACCTGGAGCCACCTTGTCCTTCCTCGCGGCCCTTGTCACCGCAAATGGTGAGTATTGTGTGTCTACTGTCAGGCCGTTTGCAAACACGGCCAGAACCGCTCGAAAATGCGTCCCTTCGGCCACTCTTGAGGCTGAGGGAACAGTTTCTGTCTGCGATCGCGATATGCCCTTTCGTGTTCTATGTCAAAAGGCCGCCCTCCCCTCTGCGTGCTCTTTTCTCCCTCCTCTCCTCCCCCCCCTCTGTCGCCCCTCTCTCTCTCCCCCTGTCGTGCCTATTTACCATGACTCATCATATGATCACTGATCGGAACCATTTCAGTGTCTTTCTCCATTCGGTTCTCTTGAGAAACCTTTGTGTCAAGTCACAGGCTGAATATAATTTCGTTTCCGGGAAGTTTCAAAATATATATATAAGTATAAGAAAAATCTTTCATGAAGGCAAAGCTGATCGCATGACAAACGAAGCGAACCATCCTCCTCTCCTCTCTGCCCTCTCTGTCTCCTCTTTCTTTCGCTCTTTTCTTCCTCTCGGTGTCTTTCTCTCTCTCCCCCTCCTCTCTCCCCTCCCTCCTCCCTCTCCCGCACTCATCGGCAGCCACTTCACATATCGTTCGCTTGAGCAGGCCATGAGACGACGGTTGGGAACTAAGAAACGTTTTTTCCAATGCCGGTAATAGGGTGAGCGGATATCATCTATGTAGCGTAGAAAGAGATGATTGCAGGTAACCTATCTTATCTTTCACTCACTCATTCTCTCCCTCTCGCTCTCCCCCCTCTCGCCCCTGTCTAAGTAACATCACACAGGAAATCAAAAGGATAGAGAAAAGGCGCGAATTATAGGGCAGTGAGACATATTATTTTGTTTGCGATTATGAGTACTACCAGGCTTGAATATAGTCAGCCAAGTCCATTGGGCCTGTCTTAGTTAGATGGTGCCAATTAGATTAGGGGAGACAAGGCATCATGTGCCATTCTCTCCCACTCCCCCTCTCCGCTCTCCTCATGTTCACTTGGCTTGTCCCTCTAGTAGATTCAGATAGTATTCCACGGCATAGAGAATTGAACAGTTCAAGTGGATATTGTGTACATTATGACGAGCTAGAAAAATAGAATGAAGACAGCTATGTTTGTGAGAGTACAAGGGTTTCCATAATGACATACCAGTGCGATGGGATAAGACTAGCATGGCTTGACGGCGAGAGTTTTCCACATTGTGGGCCAAAGGCAACTTGGATTCGCGGCACGCCCAACCTACAGGCCGCCGCGCGCTAGCAGGGTGGGCGGTGAAGTCCTCAACAGTCCACCCGTGGACCAGCCTTAGTCTTCGGTTTGAGCGAATATCTGGAAATCTAGGCGAGCGTGAAAATATCGATTTGAAAGATGAGACATTAAATATGGAACGTTTAATGCGACTTGAAAAAAAACGGAATGTTCCATGATTGTGCTGCAGTTTGCAGCAAATAATATACCTCATTACAGGGCATGATAGTGAACACAATGAGCGTCCACTCTCCAGGTAAAGAGAGGGAAGAGAGAGAGAGGGAGAGAGGAAAGATCGACGTTCTTCATCCTCATCAATTTCGCAAGAAAGCCATTAAGCGAACTGAGAGCGAATCACGTGCGTTTGTAGTGATTAGTTTTAGTAATAACTTTGACGGAGACAGCTTGTCAAGACTATGAAGAGAAGGAGATTTCCAGAGCAGTGGTTCAGGAGGCAAAGTGAGGAGCGGAAGAGAGAGAAGAGGAGGAGATGGAGAGAGCGGAAAGCTACGAAATAGTAGCGGAAGGCCAATTTTCACGTCGAATTTACATAAAAATGAAAAAGCGCAGGGCTTTTCGAGTATTCACTGTCTCGGAGTAAGTTATGTGGCTCTCTCCTCTCTCCTCTCTCTCCCTCTCTTCTACTTTTCTCTCTCTCTCTCTCTCTCCCCTCTTTCATTGCCTTGATGCGGCGAACTTTGTTAAAGCTTGACTTGTACTTACATGTAACCCATGGAGAGAAGGGGAGAGCTAGGAAGATGGACAGAGGGCGAGAGAGAGGAGGAGAGGGCCGCGAGAGAGATTGAGGGGGAGAGAGGGAGGGAAAGCGAGAGTAGCATGGTAGCCCTGCGCATTTTAATGTTGACCAGGTGGCCGTCTTAGTTGGGTCGTGCAAATTAGAGTAGACTAGGCCATCACGTAGCCCGTAGTGTTCTCTCTCTCCCTTTCCCTCTCCCTCTCTCTCCTTGTCTCTCATAGACGTTGGACTCAGACATTTGCAGTTGGCTATAGTCATGGCACTTTTCAGTGCAAGCTGAGATGATAGTGTATCACACACACAACACAGCAAGGATTGCACATGGTTTTCAGTTGTTCAAGTAAATATTGTGTATGTTTAAACGACAACGAGCAGAGGGAAGAGGGCGAGAGAGAGATAGAGGAGAGAGGGAGAGAGAGACAAGGAGAGAGGGGAGGAGTTAAGGCGAGAGAAGATCGTGATGCAGCCATCGGGCGAAGCGTGCAACTTGTTTAGCGCGGCTCTTGTGTAGTCCGTAGCCGAGGATGATTACAAGAGAGGGAGAGAAGAGCGAAAGGTAGAGAATGCGAGCGTGAGCTGAGCACGGACAAAGTGCATGTTTTTTGTTCTAAGAACAATCTCGTTTCTAGAAGAAAATAGGACAAAATAAGAATGAAGAGAGTAAGGAGCAGAGACGTGAGAGGGACGGAGTGAGCGACTGCGGTGAAGCTTTATGGCTGTATGTGTAGTTGCACAAGACTGTCAACAATTTCTCTCTTCCTCTCCCTCTCTCCCTCCTTCTCGCGCTCTTTTCTCTCCACACTCATCTGTTAAAGTTTTACACTTCAACGACTAATAATTGATTTCAACCAATGACAAGAGTCATTTTATATTGACTGATTACAAAAACTTACTTACTCCGGCTTTTCTGATGAGCCGGTCGGATGCAGCAAAAAAATTACATTATTGCTAGAGGGCGTCGCTCGTCCTCTTCGCTCCCTCTCTCTTTCCCCTCTCTTCCATTCTGCTCCTTGCATCCTGGCCTGTCTGAGCAGTTTGGTCTATAACGAGCCACTCTTGTTCGCCCATAGATAAAAGAGGAGAGCAGAGAGAGGGAGAGAGAGAAGGCAAATTCCTATACTGGCTGACTGTATCTTTAATGGTCACATGAAATAATATTAGTCACGGTAGATTTAGCGTGACCCTCTCTCTCTCAACTCTACTGGCCGCCACCAAAAACTTTAATGTCCCCGACATTTTGACTCGGTCTCTCTCACTCTCCCTCTCAGCATTGTTATGCCCTGTCGTGTATATTCGTGACCATGGCGGGGGTTATGGAGAGATATGGCATCAAGTTCTTGAGGCCTTATTGCTCCAACAGTTGGTATCTGAGAGAAAGAAGAAGAGAGTGAGAGAGAGAGGAGTCTCCTCTTCTTCTTGAGAAATGTTTATAGTCAGCTAATATGGTTTTTCGTCCTCTCTCTCTCTCAGCTATTCCCTCTCCCTAGCCCCTTGTCCTTTCTGCTTTTGAAATCCAGTCCCCACTCCTCTCCATCTCGCTTCACGCTCTCTCGCTCTCTACCCATCTTGAGTACATTTTACCGGGTAAATGACACGTCATTGACGTTGATTCGACTTACACCAATATTATGGTAGAATGTTTGAGACCACGAGAGTCTACTATAATAATGTACAAAGTAAATACACAATCGCAATGCAAGTCAATGACTCAAGCAAGAGCACAAGAGAGGATGTCACGACCCCAACCCACACCAAACCAAACATACTTTCCTTTTTTTGTTCGCTCTTCTATTCCTCTACCGCTCTCTTCCTCTACCTTCGATTTCTTCGGTGTTTGTCTGGGAGAGAAAATATAGTTAAAAACTTCCTCTTTTCACGTTCTGATCATGTTTAGAGTACTTTAAGATGGCACCAGAGAAGTGGGAGAGGGAAAAGATAGAAGAAAAGAGCAAGGAGAGGAGGAGAGAGGGAGGGAGAGGAGAGCATAATTGGATTCAACACAAGTGTTGTAAATCGAAATTCGTGCCGCGAACGGCGATGCAATGGCGCTGCTCTGGGAAAAGTTCATGAATTCAGTTCGGCTTTACTGATTCACAATTGCCTTGAACATGATATCCTTGGGCAGTACTTAGACAATTTTGGAATTTATAAGCGGATGAGGCTACTTATCTTCTCTCGCCGGCATACGTTTTTCAAGAAGATTTGGATTAGAGAGAAGAAGGAGGAGAGATGGAGAGCGAGAGAGGATGATTCGCAGATTGCAGCCATGTCATTATCATGTCATGTCTGACTGACGAGTTTTAGATGTGAAGAATACGTTCGGCCATTGTTGTGCCAAGATCAGTATGTTATGAAATTGGCTTCTCTTCCATTATTGAAATACATCCCTCTTTGCGGGACATTTGTTACGCAATCGGTTAGTCTCTCTCTCCCTCTCTCTCGCTCTTTCTCTTTTTCTTGCCGATATCAGACAAAAAAAGTGTTCATGTGAGAGAATGATGGTAATGATGATGGTGACTAAAACTGCATACAGTGAGAAGTGATGGACTGGATATGTGAAGCAGAGAGGGAGAGAGAGAATGAGAGTGAGAGATGGGTGGAAAGGCGGGAAGAGGGGATGAGCGATAAGAGGAGATTGAGTTTGAAAATAGTATCTTTAAATGTTTCATATTCAGGCCAGAATGACCCCCGCAAAACAGTTCGTAGGGTTCTGGTCGTTTGTTTTTTCTTGGCGCCGGATGGACCATGACTGCGAAAAGGGCTTTTCTTCCTTCACTCTAACTCTCTCTCCCGTTTCTTCCCTCTCGCAGTCACTGAATCGCTTCATCTTTACGGAATATGTTGAGGGAAACGCAAAGTCAAGACAGATACCAGTGAACCGAACATACGGCGGGAAATCGAAAGATATTTTTCAAACTCTCTCTCTCCCTCTATCTCGCTCTCTCCCTCTCTTCGTCTCGGAGCAATCGATTTGTCATCATTGCCTCTTTCCTTTCGGGGTCGTCATCATCATCTCGGTCTACCTAGGATTAGAGGGAGCGGAGAGAGGGAAATTTTAAGAGATAAAGTTAGAAAAAAAAACTAGTTTGTGAAGTGGGCCGAGAGGGGGGGAGAGAGATAGAGTGAAGAGGGAGAGCGAGAGAATCTTACTTCGCTAACTAACGAGCCATTGCGATTCTCTAACGGTGAGAGATGCACTCTGTCCGCTTTACATTTCTATTCGTGAAAGTCAGATTGAAATTCCACGATAAAGCAAAAGAATTCTCTAACCATATGAGATTATGTGAGCTAGAATTTGAGAGGGATAAGAGCGAGTGGGAGAAGAGATGGAAGCAACAAGAAAGAGAGGGGGAGAGAAAAAAGCAGTTAATTCTAAAATACTAAATGGACTTGAGCTTGATCGCCTACATTCAGCTTTTATCATGAAACGGCGCAAACCTGAATGCGGCATCTCTAGTTTTATGACTGCAATTGCCTGCAACTTTTAATTTAATTGTCTAATTGTGCTTCCTTTTCTTTCCATTTATATCTTCTTCGGACAAAACAAAACAAAAGAAACGCCCAACGCACCGGGACGGACCCTGGAATAACGGGATTCACTCGGATCTGTAAACTTGTCTGGGCGCGTCTAGCTTTCGACTCGACACCAATCGCGATCAAGCATTACGTCATCCTAACGAGGGTGAGTAGAAATGACATACATATTATTCCACGTGTTAAGGAGCATGTTTACGGGAAGCGTTGAAATTTGTTCGATCTTTAATGTCTCCCATGGGAGGAGGAGCAATGAATCTGAGAGGCGACGAGGGAGGGGGAGAGGGAGGCGAAAGGGAAGCCGCCGATGCAAATCATTGGCTCCTTACGCTGCCTGAGGTAAGAGTAATAACTTGAACGGTTTTGGCAACATGCACTTGATGGCTTTTTCACGTAAATTAGTTGACTATTTGTTGACTTCCCATTTTCATGGCCATATGATTGAGAGTGTAAACTGTCAGCACACACTCAAGGTTTATTGAGCCGTTCTGTCAATGGACGGGAATTTACGTCATTGAGTCCACTTCTTGAAATGATGACACTTGGTGTCCGAAGTTGTTGTTCGGAAAGAAAAAGACCTTCTATGATGAAATGGATTTGTAGTAATTGAGTAGGACAAAGAAGAGCGCACAAGGAACAGAATTAGTCCAATCGGGGAAAGAGTGTTCGATATTTGGAAACACATGCGAAAAAGTAGTAACAATGGAAAATTCTTATCTTTGTCTCGTAAAACTAAACAGGGTCGGCGAAAATGGGCGATTGGAATACAGAACACTGGCATTGAGGACGGGTTGACAATAGGACCATCTATCAAGTCCTCGGATTGCAGCCCATTTTTGGTCTATTCATTTCGCATTGTGGCCCGTTTAGTCGGGTTCGGACCGTCGCCTTCCGAGCAAAGTAAGCTATTCACGGTTGACATCTGCAGTGAAGGTGAGAGAAGAGCTATGATGATGGCAAGGGAGCAAAACTACATTATGTTCATGCAATAAACTGCAGCTGAGTAATTACGAGAAGAGCACGATAGGTGAGAGGGATTAAGGGAAGGTGTGTGAGGGAACTTGGCTCGTATAATCTATTATTTGAGAGATGAGGCTGTCTTGCTTTTATGACGAGGATGAAATTAACTGTTCGTTTAATTAAAGCCAGAAAATGAAGAAAAAATAGAACTTTTTTCAAGAAGGGAGCCTCTAGTTTAGCCTCGAGTTAGTGAAATGATTTCCGAAAGTGCTTTGTAATTAAGTTTCAACAAGTAATTTTAACGGGATGTGACCAGCGAAAGGCGCCGTGGGGAGAGGATAGAGAGGATGCGGGCGAGGAGGGGAAAAAAGAGATAGAAGAAGAAACTGGTTCACACTCGTAAGTGAAACGAGGCATCGAGGTTGTAGCCTCGCTTTGGGGAGGAATGATGAGCACGACTTTCGGGGTTTTTGCCTTGATGATTACGTACTGATGATACATAGCTAAACGCAAGACTCCATCGGTTTATATCTCTCTCAAACATAGTTCCCGATGGCAAGCCTTCATTAACAGTTACGGTAATGCGAGTCCGTAATCTAATAAGGTTGTCTTGGGTTACACCGGCAAGGGACAGTATCCACGGAGCGTTCGTGGGTTCAGTAAGTATCTGGTGTGCCGCAGGGAAAGCTAATTTCCAAAGTCATGACAATTTTACTAATGGCGACATCATGTGTTCCTCTCTTTACTTTGACATCAGCAATCAGATTTAAGATACGTGTCTCCGATTGAAAATATGAAGCTGACGTACTGCTTCGGGATCCTGATATCAGGGTAATGTTTTAATTTATGTCTTCCCCAGGTACCTCAATTTATATTTGTATGTGTCTAGCTCTTCAGCTATTTATCACTAATGGAAAAAAGGAGGGAGAAAGAAAGTTACTGAATAGATAAAAGAACAATGATTTCTTGGTTTATGCAAAAATTCTTTGGAATCCATTTCATACTTTACATGGAGATGTCCAGCTGATGCATGTCGAAATTGGGATTTTCTTGGAATAACAAAGGCCTAATTTACGATTGTGTGGCAGTGTTTGCTTTGTAAGGACAATCTATTTAAAATAACTAGTCCAGAAAATAGAACTTTTGTTTGGCAGATTGCATTGTTGAGCGAGAATTTGCATGTTTGGTTGAACAAAACACTTGAGACAAGATGATGAAAATCTGTATTTCTGGGGAAAGTCAGTTGGATATATGTCCATTCTAGGGAGTTCGGTCAACCTTTTTCGGGGGATTTTGCGTGTGGCGTTTCATCAACACTATAGTCGAGTTGTGACGACTGGGCCCACTTACTTTATTGCTCTTATGTTTTCTTATTTCACTTTTTACTCGTTGGCTATTTACTTAATGTGTGGTTGTTTGGGATACGGGGATCAAGATATTTGGTGCGGAAGATTGTGGAATCGTTTACGGAGGTTTTGGGGGACGCTGCATAGGGTCTTTTACGTGAGGGCGAGGGTCCCCACAGCGCATGTGTGACTGTGATGACGACGAAGGAAGTATGTTGTTAATTGTTATCGCCGTTGGCATCGGTGTTATATTTCATTGTATTTAATCTTGCTTGGTAATCGCTTGTGGTTTCCAGTGCCAAGTGCTCCGCTCAATCTTCAATTGTACGTGTCGGAGATGCTTTGGTGAAGTTTACGATTGAAGAACCAGAAGTCCCAATGGCTTCGTTCTAGGATACCATGTTTCTACCTTATGAATGTGAGAAAAAATCAAACCGTGTCAGCTAAGGTGGTTAAGTTCAACCGCTCTATGGGAATTCACATCACCAACCTTCGTTAGTAATTAATGGCATGACAAGCAAAATGCGCACTAATGGGATTTACCCTTTAACAAAACAGAGCCTTTCACAGCTATATAAATTTGGGTAAAAGCTTTTTACATCAATGTAACGAAGGAAGTCTGAGCCAACTGTATAGAGCTACGAAAATGATGTACAAGGGCCAAGTGCACCGTACATCGTTAACCTTACGATGTCGTGCTTGACAGCTTTGTGTCTACAATGGGAACGACGTCTATTACTACAACCAAATCGACTATACTTCGTTATTATTCGGCCCGAAGAGCGTGGAATTTGAAGAGATAGCTCTCTGAAGCGCACGGCAGTAGAAGGGACTGGATGGCACGAGCGTTAGCAATTACCCAGGGCTGGTCATCAATGTGGGGCGTTAAACTTTACATTTGGCTTGGTCTCTGTGTTCATATAGATTCTCGATAGCATCATCACGGCGGTTACTCTGTTCGAGGTGAAGTTCAAGGTGCTATCGCGTAGTATTGTTGAGTACTCGCGCATATATCGCTGGGAATTTCTAGAGAACCTCGTTAAAGTGATGGTTCTACAAAGTTAAGTGTGAGGAGTTAGTGTAATTTCTTCTATCTCTTTTAACCAACCTTTGTCCCGTACGTTCACCTAATTGTGGATCAGCGTAAGCCATTGTTTACTTTTTGAAACAGAGCTAAATCACTTTACATTTCATTTCCTGCTTGCTTTGGCA
>JAIUWE010000112.1:0-209942 GCA_022750525.1 Halotydeus destructor | reverse complement strand
TGTCGATCGCTACTGGGACACTGTCCACATCGACATTGCAGGCCCATTCTTCATGACAATTCGCCGGAATCAGTATGTGCTGATTGCCATTGACCATGCGAGCAAGTGGTTCGAAGGCATAGCATGCCGTGAAACAACAAGTGAGGTTGTTGCGAGGTTTCTTTTGAAACACGTCTATTTGAGGCACGGGGCCGTAAGGAACCTGGTCTCTGATAGAGGAACGCAGTTCATGAGTCAGTTCACTCAGAGCTTCTTGAAACTAATGAAAACGAAATCCTGTCCCAGCACGGCATGGCACCCTCAAACAATTGGCCAAGTCGAAAACTATAACAAGACAGTAGTAAAAAATATCAAGAAATTCTGCAATGAGCGAAAAGGCGAATGGGACGAATACCTTGACTTTGCCATTTTCTCTCACAACACATCGAAGCAAATGTCAACTGGAGAGTCGCCATACAAATTGCTCTACAAAGAAGACCCGAATCTGCCAATCGACATCGAACTTGGTCTAGAAGCGCTGCCAGAATATTTAGTCAACATTCGAAGTCAATTTCAAAACTTGAAAGACTTAGCGGACCACAACGCTGCTAAGGCAAGAGATCGACAGAAAACAGCTTATGATGCTCGTCACGCTGATGTACGCTATCAGCTGGGACAACAAGTACTGATCGTGTTACCGTCAACCGGTCCGATGAAACCTACAATATTGAACCCAAATGCATTTGGACCATTTGAGATAATCGAAGTGCTGTCACCATTGCACTATCGTGTCCGAGACTTGCGTACGTCGTCGGAAAGAATACCAGACAGAACAGAACATGTATCAAGACTGAAACCCTACTATACAAGAGACACCGCTGAACTTAGCTTCACGGTCGAAGAAGAGACACAAGCACCCGAATTTTCTGAGACTTGTAGGTACAACGATTTAGTGTATGAGATTAATCCTGATCAAACAATGGTCACTCTCGAATCCCCTGAAGCAGTAGCTAATGCTTCTCCGGACTCCAGTGACGTAGGGTCCGACCTTGGTAATCCGAACGACAGTAGCATTGATCTTGACCAGCAAGCAGTTTTTGACATCCATGATTTGTCTGAAAATAATGACTATGAGTGGCTTCTAGAACCACTAGACGAAGTACAGCAAGGACAAGATTATGAGCTATCTTTTGTGCCTCTGAGCGAAGAAACTGAACCGAGCAACAGCCAAACTACTGTTCCAATTGAGAATCCACCAAACTTGACTGTGCAAGAGATACCTAGTCAACAACTAGACATGGCACCTTTAGCTGAGCCGACACCTAGAACTATTAGGGACCGTAGACCTTTTATCTACTATCAGCATGACCCAAGCAGAAAATAGTATTTATTCAGTTTTTATATTAATTAGATGCCTAAACGTAGCCAAGACAAAAACCATAGTGCTGATGAACCAGTATCGAAGCAGAGAAAGTTGATCGACTTTAAGCGAGAATATCGGAAACTACAGCAAGTGTACGGAAAACAACAGTTCGCGGATGTCCAAGTTGAAATCGACATGGAATCGAAATATTTCTTTGAGCACCCGATCGAGAACTCAAAAGGAGAAACAAAGACTATAGAAGGCAGTCACCGGAAGTCAGGCGAAGCAAAGAGGCTTTTCATGCGGAACGCCGTTGAGTACTATGAGACTGTCGAGAAACCAGCTCTATCTTGGGATCCAGAGGAGCCGATCGCTTCAGCAGTGTTTGTGCAAGAACGAGTGGAGCAGCAGCCTGATGTAGTAACGGAGTCTGAAGATTTCATGTCCGTTGAGAAACCAGTATTTCTAAACTCAAGGAAACTAGTTAAACAGCACTATGAAAAAGCACAAAAAGCCTCAAAAGGTTTGTTGCCCTTCGTAGAGCCAACTAAGTCGAAGATCCGCGGTCGAGACGTCTGGACTTTCACAGAGTATATCAATCGCAAAAGTGGCGCAAAGCAGAAACTAACAGAGACAAACCGCGAGTCGAAAGACCTTTGTACCGTTAACTGGATGGCTAAAGCCTTGCTCATAGTCCAAGATTACACCAATCGATTCGATACCAGGTACTGGATCAATTATAGCTGCGAAGAGACTGATTCTGAAACAGATGAAGATTCTCTGGAGATTAACATTCGACAAGCTGGTGCGCTGACCATCAGTGCCATAGAGCTTGAGGCTATTAGAATTGATCTAGACCCTGTTGAGGAGATGGAAGAGCTGAGCCCCGAAAAGATACAAGAAATAGAAAATAAGAATCAAGAGGCACCACAAAAGGACGCGACGGAAATGTTTCCTGGACCGGCCCATCTAGTGCCAGACAAACCGGCGATTGATGTTCCTCAATTGACCAATTCTCTCCCTGAAATAGATATGGAAGACAAGGTCCGGATTGCGAGATACAAGCTGTTGTCCTGCAAAAAGCTTGAGTACTACCAAACAGCTTATCTGAAGATGGTCAAACTGCTTGCTGATGGTTCGGACGATATGAAGCAAGTCATACACGCCGCCACCAAGGACAACAATGGTATCTGGACACAGGTTTTAGAATTCAAGAATGTGAGAGTAGAAGTCACAGGACTCACGGGAAAACAAAGGACGCGAGGGGTCGCAGCAGCATCGATGATGGACAAACTTGGTTTCGATGACGTGAAAATTGCTAAGTATTTCAACCTAGATTTCGGGACGTTCCGCAAGACAAATAAGAATTAATTTTAAGTAGAATTGTTTAGCCCAGAATTGTTTTAATCATGCTTTCAAATTGAATTGTACAAGCCAAGGACGGCTTCTTATATATGCGTGGGAGTATTGCAATGGTTACAATTATCTCAACTATAATGCAAGGTTACAATATCTTAACTTTACTGCTCTGTTAACTTATCGCATTACTTTACATCGCTTTAATGTTTCTTGCGAGAATGTATTCTTACAATTAAACAGTTTAGTTTTGCCTTTCAACTGAAACAGTTGAGTAAAGTAGAACTAGCTACAACTGAAACAGCTGTAGCCCTTCGAACCCTGGGTCACATTCTAACCCACTACAGATCAGTCTTCCCATCGATTACTGAAGAGCAGTACCTGTAGGGACCTGAAAGTTTTTGATTGCGATAGTCGACCGTCATTTTTGGCTCATCTTCCATACCAATGTCTATAGTCGCATACACCAATTTCCTCAAGGTCTTCAACGATTCGCAAGTCGTTCTCAAATCCAGTTCACCTTGTTGGCCCAGTCGAAGGTACAGTTTCTTCAGCCGCTTGCATCTTAGGCCCACTTTTTCGACAATACGGATATCGGCCTCACGACTAATCAGTAACAAATCAGTCAACTTAGGACCCACATTGTCCAGTAAGTGACTTAACGCGTCAACAGGAAAGCCTTCCAACTTGTTCTTATCGTCGCTCAGTTCCAAAGTCTTGAGGTTGACACATGTTCCAGCGATCGTGTCCAACAAGAGCGCCACGTTGTGCTTTTTGGCAATACGTAAATATGCGACCGACAGCGTCTCAAGCCGGTGACCGCTTGTCTTGAAGTAATGTAGCAGATTGTCTAGCGACTCATCAGACAGAGAACGTATGTGTAATGTTGTCACACTTGTTGGAATATCATCGAATACCTTTGCGTTCAAGACCTTTGGGGGCACGTCAGTCAGAAATGTCTGCAGATTCGAGCAATACGAAAGGCAATGTCTCTGCCTATGAATTAGTGAAAGAGCTAGGAACTTGATATGAGGACCAAGGATTTTCAAAATTTCTTCCATCGACGATCTTATCTGAAGATAACTGTGGAATTCTAGGTTGATCTCGATTTTCGACTGTCCTATGAGTTCCTTGATATCCCTAGCAACATCCAAGTCAAGATACTCAAACTCCAGTCCACCAGCTTCGACTGAAATTCTTTTCAGAGCCGGGAATACGGTGGATAAGCTAGCCAGTCTTCCGGTCAGTTTTTGAGGTTCTTTTCCGAGAAAAGCTACTTCTATCTCTTTGACTGAAGCCAGGGCTTGTGGGTTCATCTTTTCAATCCAATCAGTATGCACACCGAGGAAAGTATCTTCAAAATCAAAACGAGACAAACGCATGCGCTCAGGAAGAGCTATCACTACTGAGTGGTCAGCGTCTATCCTGGAAATCTCATTCGCTTTCAAAAACTGTAGACTAGCAAGTTCCAGAGGCTCATCTTCCTTCTCACCATCAAACAACGTCGGATCAGACAGTGGGAAGAGTTGGCTCAAGAACAAATGTGGATATTGTTTCTTGATACGAGAACATGAAATTGAGCACAGTTTATCAAAGGCAAGCTTGGTCAGTTTATCACTGAATCGTTGACAGACAAACTCTTCCATTTGCTTCCCGCCTTCATGCATGTAGTAAGTTCCTCTCAAGTCGACAATTTGCATTAGCTTCATGTGATCAAGCGTCAGCGAGCGAAAGCGACGATTTGTCAGTTCAAACTGAAGCAACTGCCATATTGAGGGCGCGAAGGGTAACACTTTGTCGATTATGTCACTGTGAAGTTCGTCCAACGATGTGAGACCCATGTCCAATTGTCGAAAGTCTGGAGCGTTCGCGAAATTAGTTGTTGCCGACAGGTTTAGAAAAATCTAGATTCACTCCACTCGAAACACATGAGTGTTTACCTCCTCTGACGATCAAGATCAGTTTGCGGTTTCTAGGGACTGTTTCGTTAGTTCATCAGGAAACGCATCCGGGATGACGTAAGCGCGTGTCGATATAATTCGTCAACCGGCTAGGAATGCTTGAAAGTTAAACAGTGTTCAGCAAGAGCGCCATCTGGTGTTCTTTGACACGAGCATGTGTGACTGACAACGTCTCCAGTCAGTGACCGACACTTCATCGATCTAGTTTATCAAACAGCTATTTAGTTAAAACACCTCTAAAAGTCGGGTAAATTTCAGACAAATGTGTGACGTAGTTTCCTAGAGAGCTGCTCCCTTGCGAATGCATAAAATTTCAATACTTCACACAGATCAGAAACGTAAAACACAAAGTTCGAAAACGACGAGACTGCGATAGCTAGCTAAAATTTTTGATTCTCCTATGCCGATGACAATACTGGTATATAGCAAGTTTCTCATCATCCTCAATGATTCGCAAGTTACATGAGCATCCAACCTTTCTGTCTCTGCAGCTGAAGTCACCAAGCTCTAAAGTTTCCAGATTGATACACTCTTGAGCAATCGCGTTCAGCAAGAGCGCCATCTGGTGCTATTCGAAACTAGGATTCGTGACTGACAGTGTCTCTAGTCGGTGACCGTTGGCTGCAAATGTATCTAACTGTTAACACAAACCGGTCTCATTCTGTGAACCTTTACTGGATTCCATTCAACAAGATTACATTGTTAGCTGAGCAATACCGAGTAAACGAAGCAAGCTTTTGTGATGGCGATAGCTAGTTGTATTTCTTGTTTCATCTTCCGTGCCGACTGAGGACGCTTTTTCATCAAATGAGTGTACGACTTTTGAGACTGATGCTCAGGAACAACTTTAGTAATCTTGTCACTCAAGTGTAGACAAGGTTCTCCATCAGGTCGAGTAATGATATCAGTTGAGCGCAGTATCTCACAGCCTAAGACGGAGACGACAGTTTTCCATTACGATAATTAACCTTAATTCGTGAATCGTCCTCCATTCCGATCTCTATATCGGCATACTCTAATTTTCTCATCGTCTTCAATCCTTCGCAAGCCGTACTTATATCCAGGTCACCTTTCTGGCCAACGACAAGGTCCAGTCCTTTCAGCTTCTTACATCTGAGTATTACTGTTTCGACTATACTGATATCGGCCTCACGAAGAGTCAGTTTCAAATTCGTCAACTTGAGGCTCACCTTGTCCAGTAAGTGACATGCTTTGTTAGCTGGGAAGACTAACTTGTGATCGAAATCGTCAAGTTGTAGTGTTTTCAGATTGAAACAGGTTTGAGATATGGTGTCCATCAAGAGCGTCATCTGGTGTGCTTCGACAAGCTGAGGATTATTCACAGACAATGTCTCAAGTCGCTGACCGTTTGCTTTGAGACACTGTATCAGATTGTCCAACGACGCGGCAGAGGGATAGTTTACGTGCAACTTCGTGACACTTTCTGGAATATTATCGAACAGCTTGGCATCGCCACCATCAACTTCTCTAAGATTAGAACAAAATGAAAGGCAATCGCTCGGTATCGAAATCTTCAACATGGTGATATAAGGACCAATCATCTTTATGATTTCGTCGACTGGCGGTTCTATGTCTACACATTCGTAGAATTCGAGATTTATCTCAACTTTCGAATTTGCTATAAACTTCTTGAAATCTATTGCCCTATCCAAGTCAAAGTAGTCTTCATACAGTCCAATGCCGACGACGATTCTTTGCAGACCCGGGAATATGGATGATAAGCAAGCTAGTCTGCCGAGAAATTTGCTCCGCTCTGTTCCGAAATCAGCCGCTTCTATCTCTTTGATCGATGACAAGTCTTGAGTGTTCATCAACTTGTCCTGATTGGCATTCACAATGTTGAGACAAGCTTCAAGCTCCCCTGCACATAAACGTAGGCTCTCGGGACAAGCTATCACCATCGACCAATCAGAATGTCTATAAGATAAGTCATTACTTTCCAACATTTCGAGTAATGGAACGGTGAGCTCATGAATCTCATCTTCCTTCTCACAATGTAATGTTGGGTTCGACAATCGAAACAGTTGGCTCAGAAACAGCTGTGGGTGACGTTTCTTCAGGTGGGCGTATGAGTAGCGGAACCTTTGCTCAACGACAACCTTCGTCAACTTATCACTGAATCTTTCGCAAACAAAGCTCTCCATCTGCTCGATCACGATGTCATCCAGTTCCGCAGTTGTTCTCAAGTCGAGGAACGTCATCAGCTTCATATAGTCAAGTGTCAGAAAGCGAAAGCGAATATTAGTCATTTCAAACTGAAGCAACTGCCATATAGAAGGAACAAAGGGTAACACTTTGCTGATTATATCACTGTGAAGCTCGTCCAACGATGTGATGCCCATGTTCGAATTGTCGCAGCTATGGAAGGACTGAATAGTGTTGTTACCGACGAAGTGAAAAGTGTAGAGTTGCTCCTCTTTCAAGAGTTGAAACACTCATTTCATAATAAACATCAGTCAGCTGCTTTCCAGGGACTGTCTCATTAGTTCGTGACGGAATGACGCAAGCCTGAGAATTGCGAGCAGTGAGACAAAAACTTCAACGTGTACCTGAATGATTGTTACATGAATTTAATCCAGCTCCTACAGGGAGTGTATGTCTATTTGGTTCAGGGACTGTCTTGTTAGTTCGTGATGAAGTTTTTTCGGAATGTCGGAAGCTTGGGAATCACGGACAGATTGTTAAGAAGTCTCAAAGAGTTTGAAGTATATTTACAAAGGATTGATTGAACATTTCAAGCTATTAAAGCGAAGATGACGCATCCTGTAAACCATTGACTGACCACTGCCTACACTTGCCTTCATCGAACCACCAGGGTACTAAATTGTTCCAGAACTTGGTTGGCTCGTTGACGTCATTCAATTTGCGACACAGTTGACAAGGATACGGATCAGCTTTGTAAGTAAACTTCCGTTTCCAGTTGAAATATTCGTTATACTCGTCAGCATTCTTCGCCAGGCGTATGAGATGTTTGCCTAATTGTTTCGGTGATTTGAAAGACAGGGCATCAATGTAAGAGCGAGGAGCGGCCATCTTGGAGTAATTTGCGCCACCAAAGACAATGGGAATTATGTTAAATTGAGTCACATGGAGAAACTTTTCCGTCAAGTAATCTTTGCATAACGAGTTTTCGAAGGACAGATAAAACCGATACTGATTAGCTATTTTGTCGTAGCAATCAGTGGACATCTTTGGTTGACATTGAAAAGGTCCGCAATCGCCGTAAATGTCCACAGGAATAGTTTTCCGTAATTCGGTCACGAAGTCTTCACGGTGTGACGGCGTGTTGCAATTAGACACAAACCAGGCGATCATGCGTGACTTTTTCTGCGCTTGATCACTTGCACTTGCATCAGGAAGAGGATTGGATTTCTTAATGAGCTTAGGAGTCAAAACAATGTCCGAATCAAGGCGATAGGTGATGGTCCAGTTGATTAGTCCATTAAGACCATGCAAGGTGGCCCTCGGAGTATGGGGAGGAGCTTCGTGATGTAATAGTGCCCATCTTTGATGAGCATCTCGATACTGTGGCAAGTCATTTAGATCTGTATCTCTCACGTGGAAGATAATGGCGTCGCTTCGGTTCAGCTGGTTCCGGTCAAATGTGAACTGGCAGTTTGAATAATCGCATCCGTAATCAGCTATGGGCTTCACGTAGTCCTTCACGCCGAAAAATGGAGTCCATAGCAGTATGGTTATGTTCCTGCTTTCCCCGGAAGTTCGAAAATAGCTCGAATATGACAGCTTCCGGTTCGAGTCGATGAGCACTGTTGAACTGACAGTTTCACTCAGAATGTACAAGTAGATGTAGAAGACCAATGCAAGCAGGCCGAAGAAAAGGAAGAAGCAAAGATATGCTTTCTGAAGCGAATTCATGACAGAAACTAAATCGAGCTACTTAACCCAAAGGCTCATTATGCTAAATCATGAACATGACTTTGAAAAACAACAGCTGAACATATGATGAACATGCAGCGACATCTCAGCTTTGTTTTGCGAACACTTAAAATCGATCCGCTCGAATTCCCACTTCTTTCTGCTGAAGTTAACTGAAACAGAACTTTGTTTTGTTTACTAGACGCATAACACATTCAAATGAATGTTAAAAGCATAGCAATTAAGTTTTATTACGTTACGCGTGATTAGTTAACTGAAAAGTAATTATTACGCAACAGGTGGCGCTAATGTCAGTTAGCTAAAGTATCGAACATCGTTTGGGAAGCGATTGTCGATGTCAAAGTCTCAGACAAGTTAGCCTCTAATAAACAAACCACTTCATTTTCCTCGCCGTTATTCAGTTTAATTGCGATGATTTGTGGCTTTGACTTTCATTGCTATTTAGCTGTAACGAGATAACCGTTTTCCCGTCTAAATGTGAAGTGTGAAGCTCGTATTTCTAACACTTCTTTGATAGGCAACCAACGTCACACACTATTATGGTTGCGAAAAAGAATTGAATGTTTGATTGTTCTTTTTTCTATGTTTGATTACGTTGCAATTAGGCTGAAAGAGATGTTGCGCTGATTGGAAGCGACACAGTGGAAAATGGCGTCCGAGTGTCTCAGTGAAGAAGAACAGAACATTCTCAAGCGAGAATTGTCGCTTGACCGAAACGACCTCAGATCACATGCTTGGTTCCATGGAAATATTAGTCGACAATCAACTGAAGAATTATTAGTGAACGATGGTGACTTCATTGTCAGGGAATCAGCCTCACGACCTGGTGACTACGTATTGAGTTCAAAATGGAAGACAACCTCTATGCACTTCGTCATATGCAAAGTCATCATGCAACCGGATACTTCATACGAAAGAATTCAGTACACCTTTGAAGGTGACTACTTTGACACCATACCCGATTTAATTACGTATTACGTCGGCCATAAGCGGCCGATAAGCAGTCACTCTGGTGCTATCGTCATTGAACCTGTCAATAGAAGGAAACCACTTACACCGCTAGCTCAGCAACAAGCTTTGAATAATTTACTGTCAAGGTCAGTAGCGATGTCACGATCAAGTATGCGAAGATCATTCTCACGAAGTGGACGTGTTACGCCGCTGGAAAGGCAGCCAAGTTTTGCCGAAGTTGATTCAGTTGGCCCTGCCAGGCTGAGGTCGTCCATTTTGAGTTTAGGCTCTATCTCGTTGTCCTCAGAGCCCGGTCAGTCCAAGTTCGGCAATGACACCGAATACGAAGCAGTTTATAACCACCCTGTAGTGGTCAATCATTCTGGAATAAGTTACGATTCAGCCTTCAGTTCCAACTGCTCTGAAACAGATTCACCTCGTGTCAGTTTGTCTGGAAGTAAGCGAGACTCCGGTACAGAACTTGAAGATCAGAACTATGAGTTTCCTCGTTCCAGACCGCCGAATATATCAGTGGGTCAAGAATATGACACTCCCAAGTCGTACGTCCCAAGACCCTTGCCACCTCAGCCCAGTCGGCCGCCGAGCCGTGCTGACTCTGAGCAACTAGACTATGACACGCCGCGGGCGGCTGTTTGTTGTTCTAGAACTAGTAGCCGGATGTCAAGTCCTGTCCTTGAACCTCGCAGAGACCGGAAGTTCAGCTCGAAAGGACCTGTCAGAATGATGGACATACCCAAAAATTCGGTAATCAATGCTCAAGAATTTTTCAGCTTCTTGATTGCCTCTGAAAACAAACCACTTGATCAAGCTTCACTAACTAAAGTGCATTCGGTGCTGAAGTCAACTAGCGCAAGATTGTTAGCACTTCACTTGACCCATGTTGACCTAGAGTTCTTTGGCCATCAGTCGGACTCGAGATCTATGCTCGAGTTTATTTCACTGCCTCAAGCAACTCGGGTGCGCAAGGACATTCTCGAGCGAGCTCAGTGTCTGAAGAATTTTGTTTCAATCTCAATATTGACTCTGAGTGACGTCACGGAAAGAGCGGAAGTGGTTTCCAAGTGGATCAAGGTCGCCTTTGAACTGAAAGCAGCGCTTGGCAACCTGCAAGGTTTCAGTTGCATCATCGAAGGGCTCACGATTGGTCCGATTGCAAGACTGGACAAGACTTGGTCACTGATGAGATGCAACTACACTCAGGAAGCCGTTTCCTTCGAATCGAATCTAAGACCAGCTCTGTCCGCCATGCGAGCCCGGAAACACCCCGAGGCGCCGAACACGTGTCTACCGCATGTGACGGCAATAGTTGAAACGCTGTCTGAACACGAATCATTCGGCGGCGAATCAAATGAGACAGCCACTTACAGAGACGGTCGCAGTCAAGAGCTACTTGACAAGATTAAGGCTGACGTTGGCTTGGAACAGCTCAGAACGTACATTCAAATTGCCTCATGTCTGGCTTCGAGTGTGCCGATGCTGAAGCGGAAGGCCAGAACCATATTCGACGGAACTGTCTACGAGCACTTGCTACTGGACATGTTTAGCACTGAATTTCATCGGCGACTACTCTGGGGCTTCAAGGGTTCGGTGCTGGAATCACCTGAACGGTTCTACAAGTTGGACAAGGTCCTTGATTTAATGTCGTATAAATGTGAACAACCTGCTGGCATGAGTGACCAGTAATTAATTAGACTAATTTTAAGGAAAACTTTGATAAGGAAACTTTTCGACGAAATGCCAAAAATGGACTTTGCACCCAATTGAGCTCAAATTAATCTAATCATTTCGAAGATTTCATTAGTCACACGATGTCGCAATGTCCCATTGACCCAATTAGTGTCTTGATTTATGTGTCTACGTCAATCACTAGTCATTTAGTTTATTTTAAATACCATGAAGCTTATTTTTATGTAGTAAATATAAACAAAACTCTCGCAATCGTAAACCGAAACTTTCAGTGAAATAAAATCGAAAGGTCTCATAATTTAGCGAAATTGTTCATCAACTAGAAAGGTGTCAGAATCCTGTTTAATCACGTAGCAAATGGATTGGCATGAATGGTGACACTTCGAATTTTAGTGTCAACCAGAGGCCGATAGTTCTTCGGTTGAACAGGCAACTTCTCCAGCGAGTCCAGAGTGTCCAGTCCGTCGATGACCTTTGCGAATACAGTATACTTATTGTCAAGATGAGGCTGCTTAGCGTAGGTGAAAAAGAACTGTGAACCGTTCGAGTTCGGACCATTGTTGGCCATTGACACAACGCCACGCATGTTGTGTCTCAGTTCGTCTCGGAATTCATCTTCAAACTTGTCACCCCAGACACTTTGACCCCCTTTTCCGGTGTTGGTGGGGTCACCGGTTTGAACCATGAAACCCTTGATGTTGCGATTGAATAGACAATTGTCATACTGACCACTGGCCGCCAGGGCGAGGAAGTTCTGGACAAAGCCAGATTAAAGTCAGAATAAATTGTTTCTGTACCGCAGTTAACTTACCTCACATGCCTTCGGTACTTGTTCGCAAAACAGTTCCAGCTTAATGTCCCCTAAATCGGTGTGAAGCGTGACAGCCATCTTTGAAAGGTAGACACAACAGAAACGTATTCCCGCTTCGAACAGCTGATCGCGAGTCAGCTGTTGTTTGCTTACTGCATTTGCGAAGTCAAGTGTACGTCTATTCTTCTCGAGTTGACTATTATTAATTATGGTCACTGAGTATAAATCCAATAGGAATACGAAACAAGACCAGTATGATTTTGATAAGGAAAAGCAAGCCTGTTTATCTAAAGTGGACTTCAGCAAGAAAGGATCCATCGACGAGCCAATCGTTGATTTGGTTTCCCGAATCAATTCGTCGCGAGATTACTACACAACATCATCCTGTTCAGGGACGCATGATTGTCAGTTCAATTACGTCATCATCAACAAATAGAAAGTCGGGTTGTGTTTGGCATTATGTCACACATGAATCCGTTCAAGATATTGATGAAACAGCAAAACAAATCATGACAGCAATTAAGGAAGCCACTGAGACGCTGGTTGAAACTACTCTGAAGTTTGAACCGTTCATAATGCACGTATGCTGTCGAAATGTACAAAGTGGACAGATTCTGCACGAAAAGTCTCTAGCGGCGGGATATCGCAACAGCGGACTTACAATCAGCAAGCGAGGCCGAGTAATATGTGCCATCAGGTCGACACCTTCTATTCAGTGTCCGCTCGTTCTGGATTCTAATATCATTGTCTCCGAGTCTTATGTCATATGCACTCTGAAGAAATCATGTGAACTATTTAGAGACAATCAAGAGAGAATATGCAAATTAGAAGATACATTAAAGACAGCACTCGAGTGAGGTTAAACTTCACTGAATTAAGCAACAGTAGTGACTTGGTATGTTCGAAATACAGCCATAATGCAAACTTGAGTGTATCAATTAAATCTCAACAAGTCTTTGCCGTACTACAGTATATGTACCGTATATGTTCGTGTCTTCAAGTAACCGGCAAACTAATGAAACGGTCCCCAAACAGTTGTCTGGTTTGAAAGCGATGCATCTTTACGTAAGGATAGCGTTCGCTTGCATTATCTCTTCCTGGGAACTGACTCGCCCATGATTGTGTGACACTCTCATTCCTTTCATCATGAGTCTTAGGTCGCTCGACGAGCTTCATACTGACATAATCAACAGGCTCTTGGACTTCGCTCCCTCTATATGGCAACTGTTGCATCTCGAATTGACAAGTAGCCAGTATCGCGCACTAAATCAAGAACATATGAAACTCCAACTGCGACGTCCAAATATTAGTCATGATCACGACCAACGGTGTCGCCACTGAATGCTAGAGTAAACCTTACCAGAGGGATATGTTAATGGCTACTAGCGACGCCAGTGATCATGGTCATAACTAATTTCAGTCATCAGAACAATGTGACAAGTCAGTTTGGTCTCAAGTTTACATCTTTTTCAATAAAAATGTTACAAGATAGAGCATACATTAGTACACATTACAAAGACTGATTACATAAGCGCTAACCTTCAAGCAGCAAAATATCGCCTTTCAAGCTCTTCAGACACATTCATGGAAAGATTCACCGAACAGTTATCAAGCTATATGACTAGAGTTTCCTTTACCGATCGCCATAAACCTGCGGAGACGAGCCGCTTGGTTTGGATGGACGACTAATTGGTGGTTGAGATAGGTCACTGCGATCCCTAAGCTTTTCGCGCCACCTATGTGAATACGGGCTGACTCCAGTTTCGTCATCGTCTCAAACTTGGCCCAGATGTCAAGCAAGTCCCCAGCGTTGTCTTCGGCCAAGATTAGATTGAGATGCTTCAGTTTCGTGAATCTGGAGACCACAGTTTCCAGTGAGCGGATGTCAGCTGTGTGACACATTATCGTCAAACCAGATAAGTTAGCGCTGAGATTTCGCAACAAGTGGCACAGATTGTTGACCGGAGAGAGAGATGACCAGAAAATGCCCAGTTTCAAATAATTCAGATTCACACAACTTCCGGCGATGGCGTCCAGCAAGCGCTCAACTTGGGATTGCGTAAGGCTCAGTTGATACGAAATGGACAGCTGTGATAGTTGTCCACCGTGTGCTTGGAGGAAACGTGTTGCACTGTCCACCAGGTTGGAACCAAGTAGCCTCAAAGCCAGATACGTCACACTTGCTGGAATATGATCGAACACAGAACTGTCTGAGTCTTCACAGCAAACGTAAAGTACGTCAAGCTTAGTTAATGACAACAGCTGAGAGCTATTCATTTCGCTTCTGACAGGATAATATAATGTATTGACGTATGAGCCAATCACCTCCAAGATATCTTGTACTGGCCCTTGAAATATTGTGTTTGCATAAAGTCCCAGAATCATCTGGTGTTCAAACTTGGCTGTGAATTCTTTGAAGATTCTCGCTTGATCTAAATCGACTACATAGGGATTTTCTACGATAACCACCATTCTCTTCAGATTACCGAACACAGCAGCTGTGTCCGCCATTTTCTCAAACAGTTCTCTTTCCATTCGGAACAGATGCATTCGCAGCTCCCTAACCGAAGCCAGCTCCTGTATGATGATATCTTTGTTCTTGCCATCCTTCACGAAATCCAGAAAAGGTTGCACGTATGTTGGAATGAAACACACCCGTTGAGGGCGTGCAAACACCAGCGAGCCATTAAACAGACTACAGCTGTCTCTATCCAAGAACTCAGATAAGAGCTTTGCGCTTCTCTGTCGACCCTCAGCCAGCACTGTGGGCTCGTCGGCTATCTCGAGAGGGCTGATAAACAGCTGGGGATGGTACTCCCTCAAGCCGGGAAAGTGTCCCAAATTAACGATCACTCTTGTCAGCTTACGACTGAATCGCTTGCATATCATTTCATCCATTTGCGAAACCTGTCCTTTAGTCAACTTCGGAGTCCTCATGTCCACGGTAGTCATCAGCTTCATGTGGTCAAGGGTCAGCGAGCGAAAGCGACAGCTGGTCACTTCGAACTGCAGTAGCTGAACTATCGAGGGAACGAAGTAAAGCACTTTGTCGATTATATCATTGTGGAATTCATCCAAGGAACGGCCGACCATGATTGTGGTATGACGGTTATCAATATCAGAAAAACTGGGCTTTGTTTCCGGAAATACAAGACTGATAATTATGTCACTATGAAGCTTGTCGAGATACCTCTTGCCTACTGGACTGAGAGTGCCGCAAAATCATGGGCGGGCCAGTTTTCAAGTAAAGATGACGCAAGAGAACGACTTTCTTGCGTTAGGCAGTGAACTCTCTGGAAGCCGAAAAGAGTAAAGCCGAACGCGGAAGTGGGAAAAACTCGTGCTTACCCCTCTTAGTACACCAAACCGTACGCAGAGGGCGCCACCTGCACGAATATAGAAGTGAGCAAGGAAGGACCGGGGGGAGGTTTCGGGGACCATTTCAGTAGTTTGACAGTTGTAATGGCGTAATGACTGGAGACTGGAGATGGGCACTGTCGGCATCTCGGATGCCAGAGATGTTTGTACCGCGGATACCGGGAAAACCTGTCAAGACAGTTTGGCCCCTTTGCCTGTGCTGGTGGGGTCACTGGTTTGCGCCATGAAACAAAAATACTGGACGACAGACCGAGGATGTTCTGGGCGAAAAATTCGAATCGAACTTCGATTATCGAAGTCAGTTTAAAATTGTTGTTGAATAGTCGACTACTCTATAAGCCTCTGATTGTGGTATGATACGAATAGTTTCAAGTTGAGCCCATGTAATTTAATTTGATTTTTGAGTTAATTTGACGGTAAAGCTCTAGAATTCACCATAATTTCAAGTAACTGGCAAGCTGATGGAACGGTCCCCAGAAAGTCGTAAAAGTTTCTGAGCCTGAATTACTGGGGTCGGTCTTGTTCGCCGAATGTCTAAACGCCGACGTTTTGGCTCCTCCCCTTGCTGAAGGGAAGAGAGCTTTCCTCTCCCTTTCTGGTTCACTTCTACATTCGGGCATGTGGCGCCCTCTGTGTAAGGTTAGATGTACGAAGAGGGGCATGTTCGGTGTTTCCCCCTTTTTCGGCGTTTGGCTTTACTCCTTTCGGTGTCCGGCGAGTCCACTGTCTCATGCAACAAGCCGTTCGATTGCGTCATCTTCATTTGATGGTTTCGCGACGCTTTCAATCGTGTAATCATGGGCAAGAGGTCGCTTGACGAGCTTCATAGTCATATAATTCACAAAGTATCGTATTTCGCTCCTTCGATATGGCAACTGGTTCAGCTCGAATTGACAAGTAGTCGGTATCACGCACTAATTCAAGAACATATGAAGCTGATGACCACCGTTGATATGAGGACGCCAAGTCAGCTGAGTGAAGAGACCTGGAAGCAAATGGAACGGTTTGTATGCCAACGATTTAGTCATAATCTAACCAAACTTCACATGCAACAAGTATGATTCCAGTTCGGACGAGCTGTTGCTGAAAGCACATCCGCAGCTGTTTCCAAGTCATACCATTCGCATTGCCAAACAACGTGAAGGAGGAACTAATGATGACAAGCGACGTCAGAAAGGTGCTAAGTTGGCGCTTGAATTGTTGACTGAATTCAATTCCTACCACAAAGCGGAGGACAACTCGACGATGATCAGGCTTCCTACGCGAATATTTGTCAGGATACCCAAGCTTGTCCAGTGTCTCGATTTCATCACGAATGACAAGGATAAGGAGATATTCGCTCAAGAGCTATCTTCGATCAGTGTACTGGAAGTTGGTGTTTTCGGAATGGACGACATGATGCTAGTTGAACGCGTGTCCAGCGATATGGCCATCTTCAGAGGTCTGAAGAAGGTTGTCATCGTATTGGGACTTCATCGGAAGAAAATCGACTCATTCGCGGCGCGAACTTTGAAACGAATCATTGACAATTCCAAATTGAAATGACATTTGAGCTCTGGAAAGGTTCAGCGCTAGACGAGTTCGAGGAGCAGAACTTGCAGCTCATATTTCCGAATATAAGTACGTTCCATTATCCTTTGACTGGCGGGAAGCGTCTCTATTACCTGACGTTGTTGACCAATCTTCAAACCTTGAAGATCACTTGCGACCGCGTGAGCGAAAAAATATTTAATAGTATACCACACAGTGTCACAGACCTACAGCTGACTTGTCTGAACAGCAGGCTAATGAACTTCCTGTCGCAATACATCAAACAGAATGGCCAACTTCTAGAGAACCTGTCCATCGAGTATGACGATGTGCTCGAGCACAAGCAACTGGTACGCTTGCTGAAGGCCATCACCGGAAGTTGCGTCAACCTGAGCTCCTTGTGTTTATATAACGACAACTTCTCGTCAGTTGATACTACTGAAGAGATGAAGGAACTGATTTGCAAATTGGGTCCGAAGCTGACTGACTTGAAGCTGACTTGCTCTGGAGCTGATATCCGTTTAGTGGAGACAGTTTGTGCGAATTGCAAGAAACTCAAGAATCTACATCTAGTGTTGAGTGGCGAAGGTGACAAGAACACAGATATGAGCTTCGAGATGCTGAGAACGATGACGAAACTGGAGTCGGCCGTGATACAGATAGGAGTGATTAAAGGCTCACCACTCACTGTAACTTATCGCAATCAACAGCTGTCGTACTCCACTGACCCTGTTGGCCCGAACTTCGATACGGGACGTACGTGGACACTGAGGTCTGGGAGCCGTGAAGTTGGCTTCGCCTTGTCATTAACTTTCGGATTTCGAGTCTGGCTCAAAATTAAGATCGAGTATCTAATGATACTGGAACAGATAAAAGTAAGATATGAAGAATCGACTCAATCAAACAACTATCAACGTCATCCAGTTGCTTTCTCGTTCAGTAACCAGCTCAGTTTATCGGGACAACTTGGATCGCCACTAGATGGCGCAAGTTTCATAACAAGTTGAACGAAGTAAAACTTTGGTAAAACAATTCAGGGTTCCGAATCCTCAAAACGAGCTACAAGTCAGCTTGGGTCCAACTTTGTATTCTTTCATGTAAAACAATAAAAAGAGATGAAGATTCAAATAGAGATAGCATTCAATCAGAAACATATCACCATTTGGTTTTCGTGCGCTATCGATTTACGAATTATGTTTCTGAACTCGTCCCAATGGTCACAGCATTAATCAGAAAAGAACTCAGAATCGGTCACATCGCGTACTGAATCAGCTTGTGTCGGATGCAAAGACTAATTGGTGGTTACGATAAGTCACCGCCATCTGTGAGCTTCTCTCCACACCAAAGTAAATACAGGCTGCCTCTAGTTTCGTCATTGTCTTCATCTTGTCACAGATGTCAAGCAAGTCCCGAGAACTCTCTTTGGCCACGATTAGATGTAGATACTTCAGTTTCTTGCAGTTCAACATCACAGTTTCCAGTAAGCTGATGTCAGCTGCGTGACTCGTCAGTGTCAGCTCCGACAAGTTCGAGCCGACATTTTCCAATAAGTGACACAGACTGTCAGCTGGATTGAGACACGACTCGTCATCGCGCAGAATCAGAGTTTTCAGATTCACGCAATTTTCGGCGACAGCGTGAAGCAAGCGCTCAGTCTGAGGTTGCGCAATCACATCGTAATATATCATCGACAACCTCAGTAGTCGGTGGCCATGTGCATCGAGATAGCCGACAACAGCGTCCACGAAATTCGAGCCCAGTAGTTGCAGCCTTAGATGCGTCACACTGGCTGGAATGTGTTCGAATATAGAACTATCTGCGCCTTCACAGTAGACCTCGAGTTCATCAAGATTCCTCAGTGATGACAGCTGACTACTCGTTACTCCACTCAGATGGAAGTGTAAAGAAGTGATGTATGAGCCAATCATGTCCAAGATATCTTGTACTGGCTCTTGAAGTCTAACCTTGTCGTTGACTTCTAAAGTTATCTGAACCTTGAACTTCCGTATGATTCTTTGCAACATTCTCGCCGTATCCAGATCTAGTACTTCATGATTATATCCTACGATGACCACAACTTTCTCCAGGCTGCCAAATATAGACACCGTATCAGCCAAGTTCTCACTCAGCAGCTCGTTTTCGAATCCGAAAAATTCGACTCGTAAAACTTTGACCGAAGACAGCTCTTGCATGATGATATGTCCATCCCTGCTTGTCTTCAAGAAGTCGAAACTGGACCGTAGATGACATGGCTGACAACGTATCACTTCATAGCGCTTTAAGACCATTGACTCGTCATCGCGATTGAGCCTGTAGTTGTTTGAACTCAAGAGACTAGCTAAGTTGCTGATACTTGACCGACGTTCGTTCTCATCAATATGTCCACCGTCAGCTTGCAAGGCTGGTCGATAAGCCATCTCATATACATTGCTGAAAAACAGCTGAGGATGATGCTCTCTTAAACCGTAGAAACAAAGATGTTGTAGTTCAGCGACGACCTTGGTCAGCTTATGACTAAATCGCTTGCAAATGAGATCTTCGATTTGCGAAATCTCTTCTTCAGTCAATAGCTTCGGAATCCTCACGTCTACAGTTGTCATCAGCTTCATGTGGTCAAGCGTCAGCGAGCGGAAGCGACAGCTGGTGACTTCAAATTGAAACAGTTGCCTTATCGAAGGAACGAAGTACAGCACTTTGTGGATTATATCATTTGGAAATTCATCCAAGGACCGGCCGACCATGATTATGATGTAGCAAGGACAACACGATTAGAGATGATTAGGTTATCCACACGTGGAAGCAACTGCTTCTAGGGACCGTTTCAGTAGTTCAACAGTTTGTTAATCTTAATTTATTCGCTTCCTGTTTCAGACTTCCTGCGCGTAATTAAAACCTCTCCATAACGAATGGCTCAAATTACGCACTTCTACTCTGCCAGACATGGTCTTATTCTAAACTGCGAGATGAGACGAATGTGACTGGACAACTGCGCGCACTCGTTGAAATCTGGTAAGCTGTTACACAGCTTGTCGCAATGCGTGTAACAGCTCGCCCCTTGCGCTGATTCGTATCGAGCAAGTGAGCTCATATTTTGACCGGCTTCTGTTTCGGCTTCCATGTGTATTTCACTCTGTACATCTTATTAAAGCTTTTTCATCGCAATAGATATGATGAAAGGTTCATGCTTGCTCATCATGAAAGCATTGCACTCATATGCTCCTGATCTTGAAAAGCTTTTATCAATAACTGAGTCAGCAAATGTTTTTCCAGTTAATTCTGTCAAAGCTTATTTGCTGACAACGCTTCTGAGTGAAGTTCAAAATCAGTTTTACTATAAAAGGCATCAACAGACGCAGTGAAAATTGGAAACCTTTTTAAACTCCTCTCGAACTGAAGCCACAATGAGCGTTTCTTTATACGTGCCACTCTTCATTTGTATGAGTATAGCTGTTGGACAACCCTTGACTAGCTTCAATGAGCCTGGTTGCCGTGATACCTCACCAGATGCAGTTTGTAGCGTGTCAGCAACAAATAAAAGGAGCTGCGAAGTACTTGAATGTTGCTGGACTGGAACGACGTGTCTTCGAAAAGTAGAAAGTGAGTTGACTGAGTAGACGTTTGTAACAAAGTATGACTCCAATTCACAGAGTCAGGCTATGCGCACTCTTCAGGTGGGAAGGCGGAGGCTGGGCTCTGGCGTTCAGACATGAGTCAAGGCGGTGGCCTTTCCAAAACTAGAATTTTCGGCGTGCACGCTTATGCCAGTCCGGACAAGTATGAAAATAAAGTTGGAGCAGGCCTAAGTGTGTTGGAGACGCAGGCACGAACAAGTGATGGATACGGTGCATATGGTGCCGCGTTTAAAGCAGCAGGAGAAGGTAGGCAGTAGCATCAAAGTTAAATCATGATCCTGTAATTTCGTCGGCTATCAGCTGAGTTTGGTAGAAACATTGGTGCTATGGGTCGTCTTCAAGCATTTGAAGGCACCGCTCATATAAAAAATGCTGATTTTAATTTGGGCGTGGGTTTGGACACTGGAGCTTCAGTGGGTCAAGATGGTATTGAAATCAAAGTCTTGGGTATAGGTGGAAAAATCAAAGCAGACGGTATAGAGGCTTGCGTGATTATCTGCTTCGGAATCAATTGGGATTCCGCACGCAAGTCGGATGAAGACGATGAAGATGATTCCGACGAGATTCCAGAAGAAATGTTTTGGTAACATCAAAATCACAACCAAGCGCACAGATAGCGCTCACGGTGAACAGTTAACTGTAGTTCTCGGAATCAATTTTTCAAACTAATTAAATAAATTCGCGTTCTGCAAATCAGCTGTGGCGAGTTCTTTCTGTATTGCTTTTAACGCTATTGTCAATTTAGACAATTGTTAGTCGATGGTTCCGGAGAGGTGACAAAGACAATTAGCTGGATTGCTAGACTGATCGTCATAGTTCAGAATCAAAGTATTCAGCTTAGAACACTTGTCAAATCAAAATCGACTGCCACGCTTTCTGAGGTTATGAACCACACTGTCTACCGAATTCAAACTCAATCGCTTCAGCCTCAGGTGTCACACGCGTTGGAATGGACAACAGAATCATCTGCGGTCTCATCGTTTATCTCGAGTACATCAAGATTACTAAACGATAATAGCTGACAGCCATCACCCGGAAAATGGAGAGATTTGACGTGAGCTGATCACCTCAAAGACATCTTGCATCGGATCGAAGTGGCACAGCTTGCCCCTTGAAATGACACTTTTGATCGTTGTAACGATTTGTTCAAGTCGGCACATGCACTTTAGGATTTGTCTAGTGTTCTTTATAATCTTCTATATCTGCACCAAACAGTTAGTTACTTGAAGATGTATCGATTAGACTTGTTGCAATCAATCATAATTATCTGAAAACTGTTGCTCAGTAGCACTGGTGAAAAAATCGAACTCGATCACCTCGTGACTCAAAGCTGCACCTCGCGGACTAACGTCGACGTTGTGTTCACAAGAACTGTACCGAAAAGGCGGTACCTTTGAGCTGGAGAAATCACGTGACTGAATACAGGAAGGCCTGTTTCATCAAGTAGAAAAGAACTCAAATTCGGTGACATCATGAAGTGAATCAGAACGCCTCCGATGAATGACTAGCTGGTGATTACGATAGCTCACCTCCTGTGAGCTTCTACCAACACCTATGTGAATATGGCCAGACTCCAGTTTCGTCATTTCCTTCATCTTGTCACATACGTCAAGTAAGTCCCGAGCACTATGTTTGGCCACGATTAGATTTAGATACTTCAGTTTCTTGCAGTTCAAGGTCACAGTTTCCAGTAAGCTGATGTCAGCTGCGTGACTCGTCAATGTCAACTCGGACAAGTTGGGGCCGATTTTTCCCATTAGATGACACAGACAGTCAACCGGATTGGGAGACGAATAGTGATCGTGTATGGTCAAGGTTTTCAGGTTTACACAATTCTCGGCGATACAGTGAAGCAAGCGTTCTGTTTGGGATTCCGCAATGGATTGGCAATATACTATTGACATTCTCAGTAGTCGTTGGCCATATGCTTCCACAAAGCGTACCACGCTGTCTATGAAACTTGAGCCCAAGCGTCCCAGCTTTAGATGTGTCACACTTGACGGAATATGATCGAATACAAAACCATCTGCAAGTTCGCAGTCAACCTCGAGTTCATTGAGATACTTCAATGATAATAGCTGATAACTATTCATAACACCACCAATAGGAAAATGAAATGAGGTGATGTAGGAGCCAATCACGTCGAAGATATCTTGCACTGGCTCTTGAAATGTCATATTTTTATAGACTTCCAAAGCTATGCGATACTTAAACTTTGAAGTGAATCTTTCAAGTATTTTCGCTGCATCTAAATCGAGTACATCCTCATTCGATCCTATAGATAGGACCACTTTCTCCAGGCCACATAGAGTAGACGTTGCGGCAGCCATTTTCTCTATCGACAGCTCATCCTCCAGTAAGAACAGATCCATCTGTAGTTCTTTGACTGAAGACAGCTGCTGCACGAGGAAATCTCTTTTCTCATCATTCCTCGCGAAATTGAAACAAGACCGAACATGCCATGGTTTGAAACATATCCGTTCAGGGCGCGCTACAACCCTCGAGACATCAGGAATGTTTCGCGTATAATTGTTTTCAGTAAGTAGACTAGATAATTGCTTAACAGTTGTCCGGCGCTCATTCTCATACATATCTCCACCTTCAGCTGGTAAGATTGGCTGATCGGCTATCTCAGGGACATGGCTGAAGAACAGCTGAGGATGGTGTTTCCGCAGACCGGGAAAAGTGTAATACTGCGCTTCACTGATAATCCTTGTCAGCTTATGACTAAATCGATTGCGTATCATTTCTTCCATTTGCAAAACGTGTCGTTTCCTTAGTTGCGTCGGAGTTCTCAGGTCGACAGTTGTCATCAGCTTCATGTGGTCGAGTGTCAGCGAGCGGAAACGACAACTGGTCACTTCAAACTGGAACAGTTGCCTTATCGAAGGCACGAAGTACAGCACTTTGTTAATTATATCATTGTGAAGTTCAATTAGTGACCGTTCGGACATGATTATGGTTTGACAAGTACAGAACGAATACGTGACGATTCGGTTCAATCAACACGAGAAAGCTAGCAGCTGTTCGCTCCAGGGATCGTTTCATTAGTGCGACAGTTGAAATAACTGTGATCAAGCAGTGAATGTTATTTTGATTCAATGCATTTGCTCCATGATTTCGCACTAACTAGACAAAACCAAAACCTTTCCATTGAAAAATTACTCAAATTAAGCTTAACTCTGAATCTACAATTGCCGAAAAAAATCGCTAAATAAATTTTTTCAGATAAAACGTCTTGTTGGCTCGATAAAATGAAAGTGTCAAGATAATGGTCATTCACTGAATATTTTATTGGACAGTTGTGTCTGCGCTGTAACTTGGTCAACTTGAACACAGCTTGCCACTTGAAATGATACTTCGTCATTGTATTGCAACGAAGTCATAATTGAGCGCTATTTATAGGCTCCAGCAAGAGAGCCATCTAGTGTTCTTCCGAAACTTCTCAATCTGCATCAATCAGTTACATACTTGAAGATGTATCGATTTAAGCACTAATTGCGATCAATCATATTCATCTGAAAACTGCTGCTCAGGAGTACTTGGAGAAGAAATCAAACTCGGTCACATCGTGGCTCAGAGCAGCACCTCTGGGACTAACTTCTATCTTATAGTTACAATAGGTCACCGTAATCTGTGAGCTTGTGACACCAATCTCAATAACAGCGGACTCTAGTTTCGTCATCGTCATCAACTTGTCACACAAGCCAAGCAGGTCTCGATAGCCATCTTTGTTTACGGTTAAAAGTAGACTGTTTCAGTTTCTTGCATCGCGAAACTACAGTATCAAGTAGAGTGATGTCAGCTGCATGACATGTCAATGTCAACTCAGACAACCGGGAGCCGATGTTCTTCAATACGTGACAGAGACTGTTGACCGGATTGTAAGACTGGTATTCATCTTTCAAAGTCAACGTTTTCAGATTTAAACATTTGTCGGCGATGGCTTGAAGCAGGCATTCAGCTTGGGATTGCATAATACCTTCTTTATACTCGACGGACAATCCGATAAGTTGATGGCCACTGACTTCAAGGAAATGAATCACACTGTCTGCAAAATTCGAACTCAGTCGCTGCAGCCTCAGATGCGTCACACTTGTTGGAATGTGATCGAAAACAGAGCCATCTGTGATTTCACAGTTTATCTCGAGTTCATCAAGATTACTCAACGATAATAGCTGACAGCTTTCCATCTCGCCACTAGCCGGAAAATGGAAAGATTTGACGTGTGAGCCGATCACCTCAAAGATATCTTGCATCGGATCTTGAAATGTGAATATTCGGACAGATTTCCAGAGTTATCTCAACGCTAGACTCCACAATGATTCTTTTCAACATTCTCGCCGTATTCAAGCTCAAGTGGTCAAGTTCGTCTCGACTTGATCCCACTTTGACGACCACTTTCTCTAGACCGCCGAATACAGATAGTGCACCAGTCAAGTTGTCGATCAACAGCTCATTCTTCCTTTCCGAACAGATTCATTTCTAGAACTTTGACTGAAGACAGCTCTTGTAATATAACATCTCTATCCTCATCGTTGTTCACGAAGTCGAAAGCAGATTCCAGCCATGGCCTCAGACATATCCGCTCAGGGCGCGCTATCACTGTCAAGTAGTACATAGAGTGAAACCGATGGTCGTTTTCAGCCAAGAGCCTATATAAGTATCTAGCGTTTGCCTGGCGCTCGTCGACATTAATATTGTGACTTCCAGTTGGTACGATAGCCGGATGACCCAATCCATAAACGTAGCTGAAAAACAGCTGAGGGTGATGCTTCATCAGCAGCTCCGAACCATAGTCTTGCCGTTCCATGACCACCTTCGTCAGCTTATGACTGAATCTGTCGCAAATCAGCTGTTCCATTTGCAAAGCCACTCTTCTACTTGGTCTCGTCTTAGTTCTCAAGTCGATAGTTGTCATCAGCTTCATGTGCTCAAGTGTCAGCGAACGGAAACGACAACTGGTCAACTCGAATTGGAACAGCTGCTGTATCGAGGGAACGAAGTGCAACACTTTGTTAATTATATCACTGTGAAGTTCATTTAGTGACCTTTCGGCCATGATGATGTCACAATATGGTACAGTTCGGCGGTGTTTTGTTGACAGATGCAACAACACAAACAGCTGTTTCTTTAGGGACCGTTTCATTAGTTTGTCTTTTCAAAGTACGGCTATAACACACGCAAAGCCTGCTGATTAGAGCTCTGCTACTCAAGGCAATTTTCATCAAGAAAAGTCTTACTACATGCAGAATTTTTACTGGCAATATGACAGATTTCTGACATTCAATAGATCTGATGAAACAAGAGTTAGTGCTTCTAATACCACTCATCAGATCAACTCTCCGTGTACAACCGTCACGTCACAGCTGCCTGTTCGCTTGGCCTCGAATTTTTCAAGCAGCCCTTCGCAAGCATCTGTACCTGTTTTCACTATGAGGTTGTAAAGGTACCCCTTGAAGTCGAATACATATAGTTTGTCGAGTATATCCTTGTAGTATTTCTCGTCATCGCTGTACTGGTCACTGTTGCGACGCACGGCATACAGACACTCCAGGAACTGGACGCACACCTCATCGTCGTCGGCACAGAATTGGTCTTGTATAGCCAAGAGGTAGTCTTTGAGAAAGCCGGTCACGAAGGCTACGCAACTGTAAGAGCTTTTTTCGAAATTTTCTTGCAACTCTTGATAATCTCCAGACAGCGACCTGTTGTGAATTTTATCTCGGTTGTGTATGAACCAAGAGGGTCTTGTTTTTGGGAAACAATCGTCGAGTTTGGTGGCTCGTGATCTGTCACCAAACTCGCCATTGTAAGCGCAATACACGCCTGAGTACTTGTTACGAGTGCTACGGAAAGAGAGCTATGTTTCACTAACTATGATCAACCAAGGCTTACCAGTAATCGTAATGACTCATGTAGTACATTGACAACGTGTGGAAGCCAAACTTTCGCTGCTCGCCCAATAATTCTCCAGGTACGTCTTCGTAAGACAGGATTATCTGCTTGAATATTCCCACTTTCTCCGGAGCTAGAAACAAAATTCCTTGTCTGTTAGACGATGCGTCGAATTCGAAGCTGGGATTGTCGTCTATTGTTAGCGAGCTGATGACATTGTTGGGAATTTCTGACGATTGCAGTGAGTAGAAAAATGTGCCCACTGAAAGTGACGGTTAACGTTAGAGCAATGGCGGCAAATATTTATCGTCGGCCACTCACGACAATATGGCGGTTCAGATCCCATCAAGATGTACCACGAATCTCGGGTGTCACGTGCTCTTGAGTAGAGGAGGTTCGGCTTTGCCTCATATTCACTCTCGAAGGTTCCGTCTCTGGTGGTTTCGTATCGATGAGCTGCCAGCTGGCGACATCTACCGGATGAGCCGATGAGTAGAGACGAGGCTGCGCTTCGGTCTGTGAACAGGCATGCGCACACGCCGCTCACGAAATCGTCAAACGATGCGCACCGGAAAGCAACAGGCTGACACTTGCCGCCATCTTGTTCGTAGTACGGTTGAGTCAATATTCGGGTAGCCCGGTAGTGTGAGCATGCCAACGTGTAGAGCAAATCAACATTTGTAAGACTGCTGAGATCTGCAGGACAGTCAGGTTGACCGCTGCCTTGGTTGACGTAGATATCCACTGAACCAAGACGCCAGTAAGCCCCGAAGGCATTGTTATCAGTGTGGATCACTTTGACATCATCAGCGGACGATGCATCGAGGAGCGAGCTGTAGACATGATTGGCTGACGTTGGATCGTCCGTCACGAACGAGCCACGCCCAAAGCACTGGTCTGATGGGTCCAGAGCTAGAATACCAGCTACGTTCGTCTCATCGTTCGTCAGTCCCTTGAAGAACTCGCATGCGCGGCCGGCTATAGGTCCGCCGTAGCTGTGGGTGAAGAAGTAGATTTTTCTCGAGTCTAACAGCATGTCTTTCTTCGAGTATGGTTCATGCGTGAGCACATACATGACCGAGGCCAGCTGATCACTCACGATGCCACTGTTCATCTTCACCTTCGTGATGGCCAGACTCTGTGACCATTGGCTCCAGTCGACGATCATGATATTGGGCTTAGAGGGCGACTTGAGCAAGAACTCCTTGAGACTCCACATCCAGCCATCACGATAGTAGTAATCCGTCCAGCCATGTATCAAAATATTGGTTTCTGCTTTAGGATCGAAGAAATTCTTGAGTAGGCGGCGCCTAGTTTTGTTTTTCAGCAAGAAGTCGTCGTACTTCATTCTGGCTTCAGTTCCATTCTTGTCGAAGAAAATGAACGTCGTCTTCTTGGGCTCAGCTGCAGGGTCAGTGGAAACCGTTGGGCGCCCCAGACAGCTGTCCTTGGGAAAGATTGCGCTGATGCCTGGACAAGCTTCGCCGTCGTCGAAGAATCGGGACTTGTGCTGGAAACGAATCACTGTGACATCCTTGTCCCGCTCAATGCGCGGTATCGTGTTGGCTGTAGACGGTTAGTATTGTAATATTGTTTTCTAACATTGGGAAGCTTACCGGTTTCTCCTGTGAAATTTTGTATTTCCGTCTCCATGCAGTCTCTCAGCGTGTTGCTGACGAAAGCTGGAATCTGTGTCAACAGCTGTCGATACACAAACGCCACGGGTCCTTGGCTGTTGTTTTGGTTCTGGATGAGATCGTTATCAAGTACGAACGATATGATGCCAATTTTGTGTAGCGCAACCAAGATGTCGCCCATCGCGCCGACGACATTTTGATTGTCTACGTATAGAAACAATGCAAAAAATAACGAGCTCACGACAAGCAACTTCATCTTGATTGCTTTAGACGCTATTGAAAAACTGAGGCTTTTATATTGCGTGATATGGGTATCATCATTACTATTAAGGCAATCGTATTTGATATGGGCATACAGGTAGCTGGTATTTTCTGCAACTGTTTCGCTTGGTGCTATTTAGTAACGACAATCGCCATGATTCAAAATTTGATCTCTGAGCATTGAAGTTAAAAACAAAAATCAGCCACACTGCTCGACAACACCTGCGAGTATTGCAAGACAAGTGGGGTTTTCACATATTACGTGGCATATGCCAATAACTTGTCTGACCACTCTGCTCACTGTTAACAATCAGAGGGCGCAAAGAATTCAAATTCCGCCAAATCGTGACAAGGATTGCTAACACGCTTCGAACTAATAACTAATTTGTGGTTACGATAAGACACCTTGATACGTGGACTACAACCAACGCCTATATGAATGAGGCCTGACTCCAGCTTTGTCATCATCACCATCTTTCCACAAATGACACGCACGTCCAGTAATTCTTCGGCCAAGACTAGATTCAGATATTGCAATTTCTTGCATCTTAGAGCCACAGTGTCCACTATGCCGAGGTCAGCTGCGTGACAAGTCATTTTCAATTCAGTCAACTTGGAACCCACACTGTCTAGCATGTGACATATATTGCTCATCGGATTGACTGAGGAGTGGTTGTCGCATAGAACCAAAGTTTTCAAACTGACACATCTCTCAGCGATGGTATCTAGCAAACTTGACGCCAGTTCTTTCGTGACCTGGCCATAGGTTATGGACAACGACAAAATCCGTTTGCCATTGGCTTCAAGATATCTCACCACGAGCTCTGCAAGCCTCTGGTCTAAAAGCTTCAGGTCTAGATGTGTCACACTTGTTGGAATGTTATCGAAAATGAAACTATCTGCCACAGAACAATCAATCACGAGTTCACGGAGATTGCTTAGCAACGGAAAGTAACAACCTATCTTCACACCAGCCAAAGGGAAATACATAGAGCGCACATGAGGACCGATCAACTCGAATATGTCTTGCACTGGCTCTTGAAATGTCAAGTTTCTCTCTTGTACATCCAAACAGACCTCTAGTTTCAAGTTCGTAGCAACCTTCTTCAGCCTTCTTGCCATATTCAAATCGAATTCGTCATTCAGGTGTCCTGTAGACACTACCACTCTTTCCAGATTAGAAAATATCAGCATCGCACCGCCAAGATTATCAACAAGCAAATCATTCTCGACACCAAGTAGACTCAATTCTATGATTTTCACTGACGAGAGCTCTTGTATGATAATGTCCTTGTCCTTGTCATTGAGAACAAAATCAAAATGATGCTTCACATGCCACATGCAAAAATAAACCCGATCAGGGCGAGCTATGACCATGGACTCGTCGATAGGGTTAGTGGTGTAATCGTATCCCGATACGAGGCCAGCTAATTCGATTGCACTTTTCTGACGCTCAATGGCGTCCTTGCTATGTTGATGTTCATCCGACAAGATGGGTTCGTTAGCTAGACCATAGATATGGCTGTAGAATAGTTGAGGGTGATGTTCCATTAACTTGTCAAACCCATAGTAGAATGATTCACGAACAATCTTGGTCAGCTTGCAACTGAATCGTTCGCATATCCATGTCTCCATTTTTTCAATCAGTCTCTTGCCCTGTCGGTATGGCGTTCTCACGTCCACAGTTGTCATCTTCAGCTTCATGTGGTCAAGTGTCAGCGAGCGAAACCGACAGCTGGTCACTTCGAACTGCAGTAGCTGAACTATCGAGGGAACGAAATGCAGTATCTTGTCAATCACATCGCGGTGAAGTTCGCTCAGAGACCTGTCGCCCATGTTTAGCGTAAGAATCCAATAATACGAAATAATACGGGAGAAACGGTGATAAACACGAGAAAACAGCTGCTTCGCCAGGGACCGTTTCGTTAGTGCGCCGTTCAGTGTCATCAGAGAGCATCACAGAAATTCTTCTATTTCATCGAATCGACACATCAGAGCGGCATATTTGCGAACTATAACGCGAGTCAAGGCTAAGTAACCTCAAGCAAACCTTGAACTTGTACAAACCATATATTTGTTTCAAAGACAAGAGGTATTATGCTTTCGAACAATAGTTGCGTATCAGCAAATCTGATTGTTTTGTCAATCTTCCTAGAATTTACCGCAACTGATCAAGTCGAACTCTTAACTCATCTCAAAGGTTTGGCCATTGTTGTCGCTCTCGAATGAAAGAAATCTATAGACTGCAACTATCAGCTACACTATAATTTTTTCAAGCACTGTAGTCAGCGTGAACATCAAATACTCTTCGAAATGAGTCGCTTAACCACAACTCTGGTGTACTTGGCATCGTACTTGGTTCTGACCTTCTCATATGAGACAGAATACGATATCCTCCTGAACGGACTAAAAACGGTATCAAAGGTGAGTGTGAATCCAAACTGGATATATATATATATATATATATATATATATATATATATATATACAGTAGTACTGATTTCTTTAATCATACAGCATGGAGACCCAGCACTCACTGGAAACCTGAACATACTAGTAGAGGCAAGACACAAGCAGTGGAACTACACCTTTGACGCAGCGTGAGTATATCGATTCGACTAAAATGGACAAACATTGATTGCGATTGCTTCGGCCCAAGGTCACTGGAGTCGCATCGCACCGCCGGAGCCCGCCTTACAGCCAGTCTACCCAAAGTGATGATATACGGTATCTCAGTACAAGTCCTGTATTCCGGCTCCGACTGCCAAGATGCTGTCATCAAAGGAATTGATTTTCTACCTCTGAGAGATCGCTCGTACAGATTAGATGGCAGCGTCATGGCGTCGTGCATAAAACTTGACAGCTTGGTATGCCATAACCTGCAGCAAGTGAAAGCAGGGCTCTGTTCCATTCGCGTTTGAACTGAGCAAATCCCCTGTATCTGATTCTGGTCGTCCATAAAGAATATCTATAACAAAGTGTGTTTTACTAACGCGAGTTCATCTGAGAAAGTTGTCTAATGAACTGGAATCTATCAACCAAGCAAACATTTTGAACATCGTCCACTTGGAACCAACATTCTCAGTCACAGGACTCGGTCTGTTCTTTAACCTTGACTTCACAGTGATTATCGTACAAAATGGAAATGGGCAAGCTTAGGCACGATCGATCTATAGTAACTAGTGTTACTGCTCAAGATTCACACCGCTTGAACAGCCAAGGGGTCAAAAGGACAAGGGTCACACCGCTTGCGCATTGACGAATAGAAGGTACAAATGTTTAACGCACGTAGTTTAGGTTAGAGGTTTACGCAGCTGAGTCTTTGAGTGATGGATTACTTGATGGAGGCTCGTTACCTACTGCAATGGCCCTGTTGAGTATTGAGTGAGGTTCTGGGCCTTGAGGGCTGGCTGACGAGCTACCGTGGGCGGACTCTGGTAGAGGTTTTATACAGTTACTCGGCGTTAGCCTTACAGAGAGATCACGTGCTCAGAGAGCGAGTGGGGAGAAACTGCCGAAAGCGAGCTGAGCGCAAGGGAATATAAATTCTCGTGTTGACCTAGTGACCGACAGGTACACGATGACGTGACATGTGACATCGCAATTGACAGCGTGGGATCCTCAGGACACTTCGCCCATTGCACCTAGGTCAGAGAGTGTACATGTGAGAAAAAGGTCGATGGAACATGTGTCCAGCTGAACTTACTCGCTGTCTAAGACGTTTTGTCTGTGTGCGTCCGCCCTTTTATAGTGCGAGAAGATAGAGATAGAAAGGCTTGTTGGAGTCTTCGCTCTTACTGACTTGAGGCATTTAAAGATTTCGGCCATTTGCTCCACGAAACTGGAGAGACATGATGCGCTTTAGGTATCATGAGATTCGAAACAGCAGATAGATTTAGGCTTACTCACTTCGAGACGACAAAGGCGCCTGATGAGGTTCGATGTTTATGCTGCACCTCCAAAGACGCTTTTTCTTCATATGGTTCATCGAAATTGGCCATAACATTGCGGCTTGCTCGCCGAAAGTCTAAATGCTAGAACAGTCGGCAGTCTTCCTCTGAGTCGAATTGACCTAAAGCTGACCTTCACAAAAGGTTCAGCGGTCAACAATCTGCCACTAACTGCTACGGAACTGGTGGAACAGTCGGTACTGAGGACGGTTACGACTTACGGTTGGTCTGATGTACAAATTGTATCCGAAGTGATTGTAGCCAGTTAAACTTTTCCGACGTGTCACTCCCAGACCAGTCACCGGACTTACGGTAGGTTGGGTTAAGTAAGGTTAGAACTCTAGAACCTCCTGTACATGTCTCCATATATCTGAGTAGTCTTGATGTTCCAGTTGATGTGCTGTAGTCAGTCGGTTCAGCCGGCTCAAGAAATTTGAAGATTAGCGCCAGTCATGTACTTTCTCTCGATTTTCTGATTTATTTCTTTCTGGAAACTGAAAACCTGTCGTTATTAAGCGAAGAATCGATAGTTTACTTCGTTCGAATGAAATTTCTCGAAGTGTCACTCCGGCCGGACATATTCAGATATACGTTGTTCTCAAGTTGATATCAGCCTCGCAGACCTAGAAGTCGAAAACTGCAAGAAGCTTAGGAAGCTGGATCTCATCTCGTCCAGTGATTGTGAATGTGACGTCTATATTAGTTGCGAAAAGTTGAGACGATGAAGAAACGGCATCCGGCTCGTACTCAGCCTTGCCATCAGGGCCACCGGTCTTAATCACGCACTGTTATATTCGTCGAAACCTCAAGACGAACGTGACATGTTGGATTAGATTATTTCATATTTGTCGTTAAGAAATCATGTCAGAATCTTACGCTGCAGGAAAATAGTTGATTGTTTACTCGGGACTCAATCAGACCGGGATCCGGTTCCGGGGCCGGTTGACCGAAAGTTTCGGCTCTTCGTTCTGAGCTGACCCAATCGGAGCTGAGCTGCCGGCTGAGCTGAATTTTTCAGGGAGAGCTAAAGCTGTGCTGAAAGCTGAATTATTCAGCTCAGCTTTAGCTCGGCTGAATAGACTGAGCTGAACGCCCATCTCTAACCGAAACAGCTGCTGTAAACAAAAGCATTTAAGTTCAACTTTTGAATTCACTGGAACGTTCCCCAAACTGCTTTTGTCCCTCCCACTCCTTCAGTGCGTCGTTAAGAGGAAAAGATGGCCGACAGATCACTTGAAGAACTTTGCGACGACTTGATTTACAAGGTGCTACATTTTGCTCCATCGATTTGGCAGCTGTTTCAATTCGAGCTGACCAGCACTCGTTTCCAGTTCTTGACGCTTGACCACATGAGCAAGATGACTAGTGTCAACCTGAGAACACCTGTTCAACTGGACGAGACGGTGGTGAGGAAGATGGAGAAGCTGGTTTGCGAAAGGTTCAGTCGTCAGCTGAATAAGATTACCTGGGAACCTCATAGCTATGGTCCGAACATGTGTTTGATGAAGGAACACCCTCAGCTGTTTCCGGGACGTATTTCAGTGATAACCGAACAGCTGAGAGCACAATATGAAGATGGTGCTGAAGAAAGTATTGAGACCAAAATATTTCGCCTCCTGTGTGACAACAGCGGTTGGTACTGGCCGGATGAAGACTTGAAGGTTATAAAGTATCCGGATCATCTAACTCTGACAGCTAAGGATCTCAAATGTTTCGATTTTGTGGACAACTGTGAAGACAATATGTTTGCCGAGACACTGGCTTCAGTCCGAAGCATAGGAGTGGAATGTTTTGAGGTGGAGAATGAGGCTGGAATGGAGAAAGTTTTCGCTGCATTGTCGATATTCACAGGTTTGAAATACGTGTGGCTGATATTGGATTATACATTCGGGCAGTTTGGTTTGCAAATGGCCGAAACCTTCGACAGATACATCACGCAGTCTAAGGCAAAGATTTTCATCAGTCTCGATGGAGTGGACATTGCGGAGCCGGTGGAGGATATCTTGAAGATACTTGGTCCTCACGTATGGTATTGTCATTTACCTACGCTGTCGTCGACTAATACCAGTCATGTATCACTTTTAAGTGGCTTGCGCAGGATGGTGTTTGAAGGTTTACCTACTGATGATCTTGTCTTGAGAGCTCTCCCGGAAAGCTTGACATTCCTTGTCCTGAAAGATCTGGACATAGAAAGTATTTCAAGCGTGAAGACGTTCCTGGAAAAAAGAGGTGAAGGGCTGCACACCTTGTCGATTAGTCTTGACGATTATCAAGAGATGGAAACGAGCTACCTACTAGAAGTCATAGCTGACAAGTGTGTCAATTTGGAATATTTGAGGCTTCATGACGCAAAGGATTCACCTTTTTCAGCGGACGAACTTTATCAGCTCATAGATAAATTAGGATCTAAGTTGATTGAGTCGAGACTGACTTGTCATGAAGTCGATTTTAGTTTAGTTGAGAAAATCATTCCCGCTTGCAATCGACTAAAATATCTCCATCTTATCTTGGGAGGCGAAGGCGCAGTGGGCAAAGATACAACTTGGGACAAACTGAAATATATGACGAAACTGGTCTGGGCCAAGATTCAAACTGGGACCACTCAAGACTCTGCGATCACAGTCAACTATAAGAATCAAAAGTGGATTTATTCATCGACGCCGCTTGACTCAAGCTTCTTCAATGTATCCGACGAGGATGATGAATTAGATTACTGGTGATTAAAAAACTATCTCAAGCTGCATATTTACTTGAATACGTCGACAGGTTTAGATTTCGTATGTACAAATGACTTCTCAATGACTGCTTCAACTAACGACAAACTTGAAACCAGGTGGCGCTCTTTACTTTTGACGTTCTTGCCGTTTACAAGTCAAGCACTGCGTTCATCAATACTTTTCCTCATTCGTGAATATCTACTTGAGACCTGCTAATTGTTGGGTTAGCCAACGGTGAACAATCCACTTGAAGCAACCTAATCGATGATAGCTAGGTGAAAACGTCACAGCGTCGTGAGTGAAACTCGATAATTCGGTTTACCACACACTAGGAAATTACGGAGTAGGACTGTGCGATTCTAACTTCGTCTATTAACTTATCGGTATTTGCAGGTGTCGCATTTTGTACTGAAATTATTCTTACATTCAAACTTACAGCCAAGCAAAGTTTCGGACATTTCATGCTCTCTAACTCCGTAATAGGTTCAAAATAAGGACTTTTCTTACACATCGCTTGTGCTGGCTAGAAGATTACTTGAAATAACCCTTAAGTAAATCTCCGAAGAACTCTTCATTTACGGCAAAGTCACTTCTCACATCGCTTAATGAATGCGAAACAGCCAATCTGCAATTACGATATATGACTGTTTTGCATGCACCTCCAAAGCCAATCTGTACTTTCGCAGACTTCAGTTGCGTCATTGTCTTCAATTTATCACACCTTCCTAATATGTCTTCATCGGATTCGTCCACGAACAGTACTAGGTGCTTCAGCTTCTTGCATCTCAAAACAATGGCGTCTATTACACTTGAATCGGTAAATTGAGCCATCATTTTCAAGTTGGTCAACTTGGAACCAACATTGTCCAGCAAGTAGCATATCCTCGAAAACGAATTCGAAATCGGAGCTCCATGGAAATCTCTCAAGAACAAAGTGGTTAAATTGCTGCAGTTCTTGGCAATAGTGTCTAGTATAACGTCTTTTTTCTCTGACGTGACCTTCTTGGATGGGCCGTCGTCGCGACAGTCGTCGTAAACTACTGACAACGCCTCCAGATGTTCACCATGTGCTTCAAGCAAGGATATCACATCATCTGAAACATGCTCTCTGAGCTCCAACAGCCCCAGATGTGTCACACTAGCTGGAATATACTTGCCGAACCTCACGTATCGTCCGCCCGTACTTCGTATGAAAAAAAGCTTGCGCAGATTAGTGAATGACTCCAGCTGGCCGTGGACACCGGTCATGGGTATATGCGAAGTCTCCACATAGTCACCGATAACTTCAAATATTCTCGCAACTGGCTCTTGAAATGTCACAGGCTCTACTAAATTCAAAGTAACAGCATATTCCGCCTTCAATGCAGTTCTCTTGATGTTCATTGCCATTTCCAAATCGAAAATTTCGCCGAGAAATCTAGTACTGATCACTAATTTCTCCACATTGGTAAATATCGACTTGAGACACGCTAATAACTCGATGAGCGGCTTGTTGTTGCTCCAAAGCAGATCCACTTGAAGGAATCGAATCGACGAGAGCTCTTGAATGAACGTTTCCTTGTTTGTATCGCTCATGATGAAATCGAAAGTAAGCTTCAGGTACTGTTCCATTAGACGCACCGATTCGGGACGTCCTATCACTAAAGTGTTAGCAATGCGGTTGCTTCTCTTGTCGGATTCAAAGAGTAGCTGCTTGAGACTGACTCTGCGACCAACCATTGCATCAGTGAAGGCTTGATCGCCACCCAAGCGACCGGAAGACGATAAGACCTGAGAGGTGTTGATAAGAAACAGCTGCGGATGACACTTTTGCAAATTTGGCCAATCATAGCTGCTTCTCTCGCAGGTAACTCTGGTGAGTTTATGGCTAAATCGTTGGCAAAGGAAGTCTTCCAGTTCTTCCAACATTTCAGGAGACATATTCGTTTCACCACTATTGGCTGTTCTCAGGTCGACAGTTGTCATCCGCTTCATGTGGTTAAGTGTGAGCGAGCGAAAGTGACAACTTGTCACTTCAAACTGAAACAGCTGCCAGATCGAAGGAGCGAAGTGTAGCACTTTGTAGATTATATCAATGTGACATTCTGACAACGGTCTGCTCGCCATTTTCATGTAATATAAACAGTAGTTCAAAGAAGAAATTAAGGCTGGGCGTTAATCAATGTGATAAAGCAGACAGCTGTTCTCGAAGGGACCGTTCCATTAGTTCGCTTCTTTGACTATTCGTCTGTTGATGTCTAGACAATTAACGCATCATTTCCGGAGAGACTGTGAGAATAAAACGCTGCAATAACACCGGATGCCGCCTTAATTGCTTACATAACTAATTGTTTGTTTCCCATCGAACTAATGTATACTGAAACAGTCAGCTCATTTGTTCTTCACTTCATTCCTGTTAACCTTTGCGTGATAGTCAGCGTCATGTCTCTCAACAACCTTTCCGATGATGTGGTTAACAGAGTTCTGTATTTCGTACCTTCAATATGGCAGTTAGTTCAGATGGCTGTCACCAGTGGTCGCTTCCGGTCGCTGACGCTTGACCACATGGAGCTCATGACGAGTATCGATCTACGGAAACCATATTTGCTGAGCAAGATACATGCCAGGCAGATGGAGAAATTTGTCGCTGACCACTTCAGTCACCGGCTGAAGATAGTACTTTGGGAACGACGTAACTGGGGCTTGACTAGGAGGCTGAGGAAGAAACATCCTCAGCTGTTTCCTACCGATGGTATATTTCTACTGAGAAGACAATGTTTTGAAACGGATCCATTCGCGACATCATACTTCTCTGGCTGGAATGACGATGATGAAACGGTTGCCATAGGATTTCCTGTCAGGGTTGATATACGGGAGGTGATATTTGAGAGCGAACTGAAATGGCCTTTCACTGAGCAAGATTTGGACAAGTTTGTTCATTTATTATCGTCCGTCAGAGAGATCCGTATTGAGTTCACGGATCTCAAAGAGCTTCCAACTCTATTGACAAGACTCAATAATCTCAAGAAACTTGTCATATTGGTAGAAGAAGAAGTAATAGATTTGAATTTGGCGAGCCGAATAAAAAATACTATCGCAGCGTCAACGATTGACACCTCTCTGAAGTTCAGATACGATTTGCAAACATACGATTCGATGGAGGAAATTTTGGAACTACTTGGCGATTATATCCAGTCAGCACACTTCCATTTGAAAAACTTCGAAACTCGTCACTTGTCAACGTTGTCGTATCTCCGAGAACTTCACATTAACTGTAGATCCGCCAAGAGCAAAGTTTTACAAGCCATTCCGTTGTCTGTGGTTAGCTTACACTTGCAAAACATACCAGGCACTCTCATAGACAGCGTTCTGCATTTCTTCAACACGAGTCCGAAACAGCTGATCGCGTTGTCCATCGAGTTCGGCTACAGGGTGACCAAACACCAGATGGAGCTCCTGTTGGAAGCCATCGTTCCAAGTTGTGACGAGTTGAAGAAATTGCAACTATCTACTTCCCAAGACCTTCGCCCATATCCCAACACAAACTTGTCGATTCCAGTCATCAGCTTGGACTCTTTGATTGAGAAGATAGGACCCAATCTGACCTGTCTTGAGATATTCGATATCCGTCTTGAGAATAATCCGATGGACATCGTTATGCGACAGTGCAGAAAATTGAAATACTTCGCTCTGCGCATGCACCAGTTCTTCGATCCTGACATGAGACTCAAGTGCAAAAAGTTGATCACCATGACGAAACTGGATTCGGCCGACATTCGCATCGGTTCGCCTCAGAAATACGTTCTCATTGCAAAATATCGCAACTGTAAACTGTTCTACAGACAGGCCGAGCAGTACACGTCATCCAAGCTTGCCGCCGAATTTCAAACTGAAACTGACTCTGATTAAAATGGCCGCGTCTAAGCCAGCGAGGATGCAAGGCGAACTAACGAAACGCTCCCCCAGCAGTCAGCTGTTTCTTTTTTATCTCGCACGCTTTATGTCAAAGCCCAATTGTTCTCGTTTATTGCGTCACTAATTATGTGTGCTCGATCTTTAATCGAGCTCCACCCTGATATTATCAGCAATGTGTTACATTTAGTTACGTCAGTGTGGCAACTGTTTCAGATAGAACTGGTCAACAATCAATTTCGCTTGATGATACTCGATCACATGAAACAAATGAAAATTTTGGACCTCAGAACGCCGAATATGTTGAGCATGACAAGCATGAAGCAAATGGAGAGAATGATTTACGACAGATTCAGTCATCAGTTGACCGAGGTTATGTGTCAGCAGCATGACTTTGATATGGAACGTTTGATGAAACAACACCCTCAGCTATTTCTGAGTCGTATCTCACAGTTATCGAAGCAGTCAACTGACGACAGTCAAACTAGCCATAAAGAAAATGGCCGACCGGAAGGCGGCATAGCTTTGCATGACCTCTTGCTTGAGAACTACTATTCGAAAAATCGCGACGAAAAGTCCATGGTTTTATCACGACCTCAGCAACTGCATCTCGATGTGCGGAAACTTGAATCTTGTTTCGAGCTCGTATTGAATGATAAGGATGAGAATCAGTTCATCCAAGTGCTGTCATCAGTCAAGGTTCTGGAAGTGAGTCTCTTCCGAAAAGATGACACGATGCTTCTTGAGACGCTATCCAGAGGGGTGTCGATATTTCCATTTCTAGAGCAAATAGTTTTGATAATAGAATTCCAGGAAGATGGGTTAGATCTTGATACTGCAAGGCAACTGAAAAAGTTCATCTTGAAGTCCACGGTAGAGGTGACCTTGGAGTTCTACGAAGATGTAAAAATCGAACAGCCAGTGGAAGACATCTTGAAGCTTATCGGCAGTCATATAGTTTCTCTCAGTTCACCAATGGATGGCTTGCCGGAAACGGAACACCTGTCGTTGTTAACCAATCTGCGCCGAATCGAGATTGAACACATTACAGCTGGTTTTCTTCGTTTCGATGCTATGCCTGAAAGTGTGACAGATTTAACGCTGACACTTCCAGACCAGCTTCTTCTAGAAAACGAGTCTCACTTTTTCGACAAACATGGCCACAGATTGCAGACATTATCACTGACGTACGGTATGATATTTGACAGCCTCCAGCTGGTTGGTATGCTGCGAACCATTGCCCGAAAATGTGTCAGTCTAACATCTTTGCACATAGACGAAGGCCACACCCCAGTGCTGGGGGTCGTCTTGTTGCATGAAATACTTGACAAGCTTGGCTCCAAGTTGACTGATCTGGATTTGATTTGTTATCATGCTGATATCAGCCTCGTAGACCTGGTAGTAGACAAGTGCAAGAAACTCAAGAACCTGAAGCTAGTCATATCCAATGATTGTGATCGTGACGTCTATAGTAGTTGCGAAAAGTTGAGAACGATGACGAAACTGCAGTCGGCTGGTATCAATGTTGTTCCTCTCCTACGTCCAGTGATCACGGTCACCTATGTCAATCACAAACTGTTATACTCTTCGGAGCCTGAAGAGGAAAGTTGCATGTCGCAGTAGAACACTTTATATTTAGCTTTATAAAAATCATTTTATCATCAATTCACGCTACAGGAGAGAAATTCAGTGTTGGGGTCTCTTCGAGACTCGACCAAGCCTGGATCCGGTTCCAGGCCCAGTTTCCCTGCTGACCCATTAGCTGAATTGCATTAGACTTGAACATAGCCTTTCCACAACGCTCCCCAATTCGGCTACACCTTGGCCCAGCTGACCGTTGGGCCCAACACTCCGTGCTCAGGGCTATGACGGCCATGACGAGGCCCACAATGGAGAGCCAACATGTCTTCCTGAACAGAGTCAAAGAGAGGGCCGTAGAGGGCGCTCCGTCACCATCCAAGCGGACCCCCTCTCGACACATTCTGAAACTAGTCTCGTTGAACGCCACTGGCCCGTTTTCAGACATGAGGCGAAGCAGCTCTAATAGCCCTATCTTGGTGACAGCAGCCTCAATCAAGATGGACGTCAGTCTGTAGGACATGCGCCTGACCACCCTTGGGTCAGTAGTCCTGCTAAAGTAAACTGACGCATAGTCCGACTCCATTTTGTCGCTTGTGTAGTGCATACTTGACCCCAGTTTGGGCAAAGCTACACATATGTAGGGTTTCAGCAGCGTGTCGAACATTTGCTCGTCGACGAGAAATCCATTTCCAAGATGGTTGAAGGCGTAGTTGAAGCTTTCCAAGATGTTCCAAGCTGATGTCGCATTCCGTGGGTCGGCATAGTTGAAATTGCAAGTTCTTGTATCTGAACAGTCATCGGTATCTCTCATCCTACGATAAAGCATTCCTAGCTGGGATTTTTTAGGGGCTGATGTAACTGACTCGAAATAGTAGAAACTAGTGAGCATGAACACCCGGGCCTTGCTGTAAACACCTTGGAACAAATCTATGACCCTGTCAATTCTCTGGGGTGTTTGACCAACAACGCCATCTACTGACATCAAGTTCAGTAAGACACCAAATATGAGAAAGAAAATAGCGATGCAGAAAGACGTCCATAATATGCGACATGTCCAGAAACTAGTCTTGAAATTTTCTTGGTCAACCAGAGTGGTCAAGAGGTTCCACTTGGACTCAAGCATAGCACTCACATAGGTTTGAGCTTGGTTTCGATATACTATAAGATAACCCAGAGTAAACGAAGCCAAGATGTAGCATATCAAGAGGTAAAGATATGCCACCGATGCAACCTGTGACGTGACATTCAGCATGTCATTGACGCTGGTCCTCGCTTCACCCTTGGCACTGACAATCTGCAGACCTGTAGCCCAGATTGTGGGCCCAACAACAGCAATATCTGCTCTCAGCTGACTGGGCCTGAAGAGCTGGAATACAGTGGTGGCTTCCTGAACAGAACATACGCCATGATTGAGTCGATTCGTCTCCTAGGGCACTTACATTTCTTTGTAACAGTCCAAGCATACCGTCATATGAGCCATTTCTACTCGAACCAGCGCTCCAGTCAGTCGCCAAGGAGACGTTACATCTATGTTCACCGACGTCATGGGCCTGAAAAATAGCTCCGGTACATACCCTGGAAAAACGAACTTGATCAACGCAGTTAGCGATCTTTCGTATGATAGTTCCGACAATGAGCCCTGTAAGACAGCTGTCGTGAGAATATGACATCCGATTGCTTGCACAACGTACCTGACCAGAGGCGATTCGACAACCTGACAATAATTTGTCAGTATCTCTAAATCTGTCTCTGATTATAGTCATTTTGGTCTGAAATACTGTTTCGTAGATGCTTTGAAATGCTCTACACTCGCCGTACAACTGGTCCGTCATCTCGTGCAGTGTATGTCTTCACTTTGCACAGACTTCGGGTACTTGTCGTTTCACAGCGCCATATAACTTATGAATACTGCATTTTCACATGAAGGTAGCGCGAGGCGAATGCTTCCAAGTATAGCTGCAATGATATCCAGAAAATCAATGTTCCAGCCACAATACCTTACAAGAAGTTCAAGGCGGTGTTTCTATCGTCAGTGTTTTCCAATATATTTTTCTTCCCAGTCGTAATATAACTATAACGTGACACCACAGCCATACATATAATATCAATCAGTGCTTCAAGTTTGAATGAAGTGCGCTATACATCACCTTGTACCTTCGACAAATATTTCCGATGAACAAAGATCTACTAGACGATCCTGTCACTACTACACTATGAAACTTAGTGGTTTTTTGCATGTAGAATATTAAACATTAAAACCATCATTAGGTGTATATTTCTCTCTATAATCGGATGTGCGGTGCCATGATATTATTATCGTGTTTTGTTCATTCTAGAATCGATATTCAAGCTGTTGATTAGGACTTTCTATGTGCTGTAACATACGTACTCTGTTTTTTAGATGTATGCCAATTCCATTAAATCCAATGAAACTCTTGCAGCGGTTTTTGCATAGCGAACTACGGAAACGGTCCCTTCAACACAGCTGGCTGCTCCGAGTGTACTGTTGCCGATGGAAGAGCTTTTCTATGTGCAATTTCGACAATGAGCGGCAGATCATTAAATGAACTTCACAACGACGTGATTAACAGGGTCCTGTATTTTGTTCCATCCATATGGAAACTGTTCCAGTTCGAAGTGACCAATGCTAGGTTCCGCTCGCTGACACTTGGACACATGAAGCTGATGACGTTTGTTGACCTGAGGACTCCGAGTCGTCAGAGCAAGAGAATGGTACAGCAAATGCACAAACTGATTTGCGAGAGATTTAGTCATAAGCTGGCCAAGATTGTCTGTGATAAACATTGCTATGATTTTGACGATTTGATGGGAAGACACCCTCAACTTTTCCTGAGCCATCTTCACCGGTTATCTAACCATCGTGTATTGAGAAATGATAATCAATCTGTTCAAGACGAAGTCGACCGTCAAAGCATGGCCAGCCAAGTGTACTTTCTGGTCTCTCGAAACGACTATTCCAGGGACTCTTCAGGACATTCCGTCATAGCACGTCCCGAGCGTCTACATGTGAATCCTTGGGATCTTCCGGCTTGCTTCGATTTTGTCATGAATGATAGAGATAAGCAAATAATCGTCCGAGAGTTGTCTTCAGTCAGGGTGATACAATTGAGTCATTTCGAAGTCGAGCATGAGGAGACTATTGCACAGTTGTCTTCTCGCGATTCGATATTTGCCAACTTGACGAAAATAGTGCTTAAGGTTGAGAGATTTTCTGGATTAGATCTGGACATGGCGACAAGACTGAGAAGACTGATAGTGAACTCGAGTGTTGCGATGAAGATGGAGCTGGCCCGAGATATAGCTACTGAGGAAGCTGTCTTGAAGATTCTTGGCCCGTACATATGTTCGATTCGTGTCCCGCTTGAAAACGTAGCAGACAGCTTCTACTCATCGTTACACAATCTCTGTGAAATCAGCATTGACTGCTCCATAGCAGCTAGTTCTATTTTTGATGACATTCCATCGAGTTTGACGGATCTAGAGATACAAGGTCTAGATCGGCGGCTGATAAATACTTTCACTTGCTTCCTGGAAGCCCATGGCCAAGGTCTGCAGAAACTGTCCGTCACATATGGCCGAGATATCGAGAAACCGCTGGTGACCGGCTTGCTGGATGCCATAGCTCAGAAATGTGTCAACTTGAGAAGCTTGCAGCTCTTCGACGATTACTCGGCAATTAATCCGGTTGACAAACTGTGTTACTTATTGGACAGTGTTGGTTCACAGTTGATATATTTGAAATTGACGTGCTACGGAGCTGATATAAGTTTGGTGGAGACTGTGGTATCGAAGTGCAAGAAATTGAAAGAATTGTATCTAGACGTGGCCAATGAAGATACGAGTAAGACACTGAGTTGCGAACAGCTGCTTACATTGACGAAACTGGATTCGGCCGTTTTGCAGATTGGCACTTCCAGAGAAGTTCTAGTCACGGTAACGTATCGCAATCACACATTGGTCTATTCTCCAAGGCGAGCCGGTTTACCTCACGATGTGACCGACTTCGATTTCTTTTCGGCTTAAATTCAGTCCAGGCTCACGGGCTAGAGTAGAGATTGATCAGCATTAATTAATTACTAATTTTGCTGAAAGTTAACTGGCTTTACGCGAGCGACAGTAAACAAGTTCGAAACCCAGCCAACGAACTCAAGAAACGGTCCCTCAAAATCAGCCCTCTTGTTGAGTGGACTCTGTTTCAATTGCATAACTTCTCTTCAATAAGCGCCATTCACGCGGTGATCATAGAAAAGACAAGCTAACTCATAAAACTCTAGAAAAATGTGTCACCATTCTGAAGGTTCAGTTATCTCGTCTCGGAATCATGAGCAGTTCTCTCTCCCTCTCTTTCCATCAGTGCTCAGCCATTATGCAACCAGACTGCAGTTTCATTTCATGATGGGTACTGGAAACTTGACAGCTTCTCATCAAAAATTAAATATCAACTCTACTGAAAATTAAGAAACTTTTAACAGCTCCAGTAAAATAATTCTGAAACTTGCTAGTCACGAAACGGAGCGTACTTATGAAACGATCCCTCAAAGTCACCTGTTTCTCAGTTTGAATTTCTGTTTCGGTTTCATAACTTCTCTCCTGTTCACTGTCGTCTCGGTCTGTTCTTTGATCTGATACTGATGACAACTAGATCGACTAGATCGCTAGATGAACTCAATCGTGATGAACTCAACAATGTTCTACATTTCGTGCCAACAATCTGGCCGCTGTTCCAGTTGGAGCTGACGAGCAATCGGTTTCGCTGGCTTACTCTTGATCACATGAAGATAATGACAGTTGCTGATGTCAGAACGCCGAAAGCATTGAGCAAGAAAACGGTGAAACAGATGGAGAAGCTGATCAGCGAGCGATTTGGTCACGTTCTCACGAAGATCATTTGCGAAGAACACGAATATGGCGTTAGCAAGCGGTTGCTACAAGAGCACCCTCAGCTATATCCAAGCAGTGTCTTTCGTTTGTCGAAGAAAAGCATAGCTGAACAAGATGGCGATCAAGGCCATTCCGAGTACCGTGCTCAGCTTCAACAGTTTGCTAGCAAATTGTACGATCTCTGGTTCGAAAATATGTTTCACAGAAACCTTGAAGACAACTCAGTGGTGATACAAAGCCTGGAGACGATAAGCGTCGGCACGTGGAAGCCTCAGGGACGCTTTGATTTCGTATTGGATGATAAAGATATGCAACTGTTCTCTCGAGATTTCTCTTCTATCAGAACAATCAAGGTGGAGTTCAATGGGCCACAGGACGCGATGTATATCGAACAGTTGTCAAGAAAGATGACGCTATTCCGAGGACTGAAGGAAATAGTCGTTGCCGTTGGGTTTTATAACCAGTGGCTTGAGCTAGATGAAGCACGTCGAATCAAGAAGATACTGCTTGATTCGGAAATCGATGTGTATTTGGAAATTCACGAAAGAGTCGCAATTGCGGAACCAGTGGAAGCCATCTTAGACGCGATTGGTCCGTATATCCGGTTATTTCATTTCCCCATCAGTGGCATTGATATTGGTGGTCATCTGGAGTTTCTGACTGAGCTTCATAAACTCGTGATTCACTGTACTACGGCAGACATATCTGTCTTCGACTCCATTCCAGCAAGTGTAACAGATCTACGACTGGAGCGTCTAGACAGCAGTCTTGCTGACAATTTGTCAGATTTCTTGGAAACCAGTGGCCAACAGCTTGAGACCCTGTCAATAGATTCCTTCTACTACCTCGAGCAACACCAGGTGACGCGCATTTTCGAAGCCATCATTCAGAGCTGTGTCAACTTGAAGAGTTTGCATCTGACTGACAATGACTCTTCAGTCACTCCAGTGAACTGCTTCCATCGATTGGTCCACTCGGTGGGCTCAAAACTGACCCATCTTGAAATCCACAATTTTTCAGCTGACATCAGGCTAGTTGATACCGTTGTCTGTAGATGCAAGATGCTCAAGTATGTCAATCTAGTCGTTGGCCATGAAAAAAGTGCGGACATTCAAGTTGAGTGCGAGAAGTTGAAGACGCTGACTAAACTAGAGGCAGCCAGCATTCAGATTGGCAAGAAACGGAAGGAACTGGTCAAGGTCGCTTATCGAAACCACAAAACGTTCTATTCTTGTCCACTTCGTCAGTCTGTACCTACGGATGAATAGCGACCAGTCAAACTCTTACACGCCGCAATTAGAGACAGTAGCTCAGTTTAACTGGACTGAACGACATTAAACAGTTAGTTACATAACATCGTCAAAATACTTGAAGCCTGGAAACTGCTGAAGGTTACAACATCCAATGTTGGTATCACTGTTTTAGACACTAGACCGAGTATTAGACATGTATATCACATCGTTACTGAGTAATAGTCAAACTGAAATTCGAGTCTCAATGTTGTCTGGCTTCCACGGGAGACTGTCATCGTCATCTATGTGTGCTGATGATTGAGATCAAAATACTGAAACTATCCCTCAGCTAATATTACCTGAAAATCGGACCGCACTTCTAATTCTTGGATCCTCTCAGTAGACGACGATTCGAGTGAAATGACATTCCGTGAAGACACTTGAACTGTATAACTGACTTTATTAACTGTGTAATTTGGAAAAGTGAGCTGTCAGCTGGCTGGAAGCTGGATTTTTTCGTAAATTCGAGACGAACCCTCAAGTTTGGCGTCATTTGGATCACGTGACGTCATATTTCAGGGACTGGCTTTCAGCTCCTAATGCTGAGAGCTGAAAACTGAACTGACCAAAATCGAAGCTGAGCTGAAAGCTGAATTATCAATTTCGCCATCGTTTAGTATCAACTGAACACAACTGGTTGTCTTAGGTTATGCATTCAACTATGATATGAATACATAGTAGTGGTATTGAGGTAAGAGATCAAACGTCGCCTTGATTGTTGTTGTTTTTGTTATTATTGTCCTTTGTCGTATATCTGCTTGATAGGATCTTGTACTTTTCAAATATGAGCAGTAGGTTTTTGTGGTTATAGGCAGCCATGAAGACCATTCCGAAGTACGTGATATTGATATCTGAGTCGCAGTTGTCAGTCAAGCTGGAGTATAGAACATACAGTCCGGTGGACAGGAACCAGAAATCTTCGAATAGAACTGTCCAGATAAAATATGTGTAGCTGGTTTCAGCTGATATCAAGTTGACACCCCTGAGCAAGTGCAACATACTCATGGCTAATATCGTGACACTAACTATTGCCATGAGCGTCCGGAAGTAGGAGAAGTTTGATATGATGAGATACGGCACTGCGAAGAACACTGTGTTATGATGGACGATGAACAGGGACGTACTTCGACCGCTCAGTTTTATCAATATGATATCAATGTTGTGAAAGTAGAAGTAGTACTTGTAACACGCAATCCAGAATCCGGTGAAGTTGTCGACATATGCATCACACAGAGCGACATGTGGTGACCTTGACCATGACATTGTGATGACCACTTGAACTGTCCTGATCGCCATTGGAAGGGTCAGCAAGACGCTGATTGCGGCAAATATTGTGTACGCGATTCTCGTATCATACTTGGGAAGCTTCAGTGACACGAAACTCACAGAGAATATGAGATAAAACACTGCAAACGAGTAATCCCATACAATATTTTCACGGACTTGATTGCGGAAGGATTCATAATCGAAGTTGTTCTCTATTGCCGTCGACCAAATATATTCGACCGAAGTATTATGATATGAAGTCGTTTCATTCATGGTGAAATATGAATCTCTGGTGTTGAGCTCTGAGATGCTTCTATTTATACCCGAGAATGTCTAGGCTAGTTTCGCAAAACTAGTTTCACGGGTCAATTTTCCTGTCCCCTACTCTAGTCTTGTTTCATACAACTATTAGAGGTGATTGACTTGTCAGCAGCTCATCAGCATTCCCCTCCTGGCTATGTTTCGAGTCAAGTGCGCAGTATTCTATGATGACGATATTCCAGAAATGATATAAAGTGAGTTCACGTACTCAAAAACTCAACGCAATTACACAAATGGAAAGAACTGACTGCGAGCTATAATACTTCTACTGAGAATCCATAAAATGGTTGAATTAAGTATTACAAATGTTCACCAAGTTTAAGTTTACGGAGACAAGTTGGTTTTGTTAATGATTGGAAAGACGTATCGCCAGCGTATCTATCGCACTTGCTTTGTTTAAATATATTTCAACACGTATTTTTTTAATGACATATTCATGTCTGACTTTTTTTACGATTAGCAAGTAGTGTATTTTTTCGACTTGAGTTTTTTAATTTGCAAAAAAAATCAATCATATCAGGCAAGGGATACTGTCACCGTAAGTTTTATCCAAGGTCAAGCTATGTTCGGTGGAAAAGCGTGAAATATAATAATATACAGTAAATATTAGCAATCACTGGGCCCCCTGTAAGTTATTCTTTGCCATAATTAGCATTTAATTATCTTTCATAAGAGGCTGACATAGTTAGCTGCAAGATATAACCTATGTTGGGAACCCCTTTTATCACATGTATGTGACGTCATTGTTCAAATATCACTTGTATTGACGGTTTTGTACATTTGTTGCTTTTCGTCGTCACGAGTGAAATGTCGGAAGAGACGCCATATGTCTTGATACTTGTACGTGACCAAGAAGACGGCAGCGAGATACAAGATGTTGATATCTAGGTCACAGTTGTCGGTCAAGCTGGCAACGCTGACATAGAGACCCGATAAGACAAAACACAAATCTTCAGCTCTTGCCAATCGGACGAAGTTCACATAGCTGGTGTCAGCTGTTATCAGGTTGACACCCCTGAGAAAGTGCAACGAGCTCATGGAAGCTATAGTACAACTACTCAGAGCCATGACGAACCGGAAATATGGGAAGTTGGACACCACGATATAGGGAACCAAGAGGTACACTGCGTTGTGATGTATGACGAATACTGAAATACTGTAACCGCCAAGTTTTCTTATGAATAAGTCAATGTTGTGAAAGTAGAAGTAGTACTTGTATGACGCAATCCAGAACCCCTGGAAGTTGTCGACGGTTGCGTCACAGAAAGTGGAATGGAAGGATCTTGACCACGACACGCTGATGACCACTTGCAGCGTCCGGACCGCCATGGGCAGGGTCAGTAGGACGCTAATGGCTGCCCAGGTCGTGTACGCCACTGTTGTATTATACTTTGGCAGCTTGAGGGACACGAAGGCCACCGATATGACCAGATACGATATGGCGAACAAGTAGTCCCAGTGAAGATTGTCTTTCACATGTTGACGGAAAGACTCGTAGTCGAAGTTGTCTTCCACTGATGTAGACAAGAAATACTTGATTGGTAGTTTGCTATACACAGTAGTATTCATGGCTGAAAATACTTGTCTGAAACTGGACACTGTTGAGCAAGTACTTATATCCAGAGAGATGTCTCGTCTCTCGCCCTCTCTTTGTCATATGACGGTTGTCCCCAAGGACGACAGTGAGATGACATTAACGCAATCGCGAAACAATATCTTGTCTCTCAAAGACGTGACGACACTTTTTTTTGAAAGCAAAATGGACGTCGTCTACATGAATGTTTGCGCATTTGTTGGGTTTCGCGCCAAATTGTGAATATTGTTTTATGATGAGCGTCATTCGCGAGTTGCTCATAGAGAAGGAAAGCGAGCTCATGACTCGCCATAAAAATGTGTCGCCATTTTGAAAGTTCAATCATCTCGTCTCGGAATTGTGAGCTCTCGTTCTGCTCTCTGGCTCTCCCTCTCCTCCCCCTCTCCCCCTCTCGCCATCATTGCTAAGCTATTATGCAACCAGCATATTACTTGACACCAGTAGCTTTAATTCAGTTAATTGTGACAAGCTGCTTGTGATCAATTGCTCTGAGCGAGTAAAACAAAGGCATGATTCACCGGATGCGAGAGCTGCCTCCCTGCCTCTCTCCCTCTCTCCCTCTCCCCCTCCTCTCCCTCTAGCACTCTTCTAGTTCAATATTTGATACGGCGTTGTTTTGAAAGGGAGACAGGAAGTGTAGTTTTCAAGTCGCAGTTAATCGCTAGTTGGTCGCCTTTTAATTCAGTTGGCAACCAATCACTGTTTAAAGGCCAGTTGACAATTTGTTTCAATGATGGTCATAATCAGTGTCAGCATTTCATGTGTGGAACACTTTAATCACTGGATTAACACCTTGATTGCGGCAATCTGAAGCTAGTGCCGCAAAAGCCCGCGATGATAGCTCAACATCCGTTTCCGGGAAATTGGTGGAATGTTTGATTCCTAATGTATGTCAAATTGTCGTTGAAACCAAACATATGCAAGTAGCAAAGTTGCGCCACCAGTGACAGTGCAACACACATTCCAAGATGGCGGCCTTTGTGAACGAGATTTACGAGTATGCCGACTTCAAGCCCGTGCCGGCGCCGCGGCCATCTTTGGACAAGCGACGCCAACAGCAATTAAGTGAAACAACAATCAAGGGCTCGTCGTCCACGTCATCCATTGCCGAAGAGGAATACTCGGCCACCTTTGATTCGCCATTACCTTCCCAAGGACCCCAGACCGACAATGACAATTACATGCGCATGACCTTTAGGTCATCCGTGTCTGAGAGAGGGTCCCTGGTACCCGACAGTGAACTGGACTCGAGTAGGGACTCGAACTGGGATTCGAACCGGGACTCGAACCGAGACTCGAGCATCTATTCGGATCCCAGTGTCTGTGATGTGAACATTTCGAGCCACAGTGGTTCCAGTGCTTCAAAGTCGCCGCCGCCACCGGTGCCCCCGAGGCCCCGGCGCTCCATCGACCAGGGCCAGTTCGGCCATGTGTCCTGGAACGCGGCCTGCCGGGACTTTGACAAGTCGTTCAACGTCCTGCAGGACATTTCGAGTGACCTTCCGGTCATGCAGGCCTCCAGCAGCGCGGAGCCCGTGTATCCGTTTCCGGTCATGGCCACCAAGGGCCTGCAAAGGGCCAACACGATGCCCGTCATGCGCAAGCCCAAAATGGCGCCCAGCCTGTTGCCCAGTCAGTCGGAGGAGCTGAGTCAGACCAGCCCGAGGCCCGTTCGACTGGCGACTCCGGCCTGTTCTAAGAACCGGTTCGGCTTCCTGTACAAGTCGGGACCTCAGAGGAAGCATTTGCAAAAAAGATGGTTCACACTGGACACCAATAGCTTCACCTATTACGCCGATGACCCCATAGTGACCGCCAGTCAGCCCAAGCCGCGGTCCAAGCCCACTGGGGTCATCTACCTCAAGGAGTTCACCATGATATGTCACAGCGGCTCGTGCCCACCGTTGCCCATCTATACCAACAACCGGTTCCAGAGAACCTTTTCCGTTCGGAGCCAGGAAGTGACCGCCGGCGACGGGGCGGCCATTTCTGAAAAGTTGTGGTACTTTGAGGTGGTGGTCAAGTCGCAAAAGGGCCGCCACTACCAGCTGGCCGCCGTCACCGAGGAAGAGGGCAGGGACTGGATCAAGTGTCTCTCGTACGCCATTGGGCCAAAGGTGAGCTACGGGGTCATCAATGCCCTCAGCGTAAAGTGCACCGGATACTTCAAGGCCAAGCAGGGCACTTCCGGCATGTGGGTCACATGTTGGCTGGTCCTGGGCGACAGACAGCTGCACCTGGTCATGTTCCTGGCCGACACGGGGGACCATCTGAGTAGTGCGAAACAGGAAACGGAAGTGGTGCACATGTACGACATGCGAAAGATTCAGTCCATCTCGTTGGCCACCAATGGGCAAGTGGGCTCTTGTCCGACGGCCTCGGAGCCCGGTGGGCGCCCAGTGGCCATCCACCACAATGGCGAGGTGACCATCTACCTGCAGGGCCAGTACTGGTCGCAAACCGAGCTGGTCTGCGATGCCCTGCAAAAGGAGTGGCTCATGGCGCCACCTCACGAGCTGTCCGATCAGTTCCTCACCGCGGACAACATCCCGGTGGCCATTGAGAAGTGCATCAACTTCATCAGCACCTACGGCGGCCTGACCACCAAGGGCATTTACCGGATACCGGGGACCATGTCCTCAGTGAAGCCGCTCTTCGACATCCTCAAGGCCAACGACCGCCGGGTCTGGGAGTTGCATCTTCGGCCGGAAGATGGCTTCACTGTGCACGACATTGTTTCCGCTTTCAAGATGTACTTGCAGTCCTTTGATGAGTGTCTCTTCACCGATGCTCTTCTATGGAACTTTCTTGACAGTCACAAAATGGAGGACAGAGACGAGCGATTAGGTAACTTGAAGCGACTGCTCGTCGAGCTTCCGGTCATAAATTACAGCACTCTGAAGCGCATCATCGGACACCTGAGCAGGTAAGCTGGACAACTGAGACAAGTGTACGTGATGACGTAATCGAATTATGTTCTGAAAAATTTCAGCATCGTGGACAATTCATTTTCGAACGAAATGGTCATCCTGAACCTTTGTACAGTTATCAGTACGACGCTCTTTTTCTGCTCCATCACCCAGAATCAAGAGGTGGCCAGCAACTTGACCACGGCGGCCATTGCCATTGTCAGTGACCTGGTCACCAATTACGTCACACTGTTCGACATCACTGACAAGGAGCTTGAGACGGAAAAGATCATCCAGGACAAGCTCAAGGACATCATGGAGGCCAAGAGGGCACCCAAGCCAGCTGGGGACATAATAATTAGCGTCTATGTCAAGCAACGGTGCGGCCATTGCTTGACCCTCAAGGTCAGCCCGGGCACCAGTGCCTGGGACGTGGTCAAGAATGTCTGCAAACTAGCAAAGTTAGGAGACGACCCCTTGAACTATTCACTCTACGAAATCGTGGCCGCTGGTCAGCTGGAGAGGTTGCTCCACTTCTCTGACCTGGTGCTCAACGTGGTTCTCTCGTGGTCCGTAAACTGGCCGCCAGAGGACTCTGCAAACTGCTACCTGGTGGTCAAGAGCAACAAGGAACTGTTCACCAAGCTCATGCCCTACCTGCAGTTGCCCCGAGTGTCCGGTGGCCTAAACGCGTCCCTGTCGCGCATGTCATCGCTGCCCTTCAGCCTGTTCAGCGAACTCAGGTACAGTGACCTGAAAGGGGGCAAAACTTTCAAGAAAATTGTGGGCGAAGTCATCGGCAGCCGCCTAGTGGCCTACAACAACTTCCAGGCCAGCAAACAGCTGGGCGACTGGGACATAAAGAGCATCCTGTGGTACATTGGCCACGAGAAGAAGAGACAGCCCCCGACGACCCATTGCTTCACCTTCGTCGACAAGGATGTTAAGATTGCCCGAACGAAAGAAAATGGCCACCTGGTCAGCAGGGTCTTGTGTTGCAGTGATGAGGAGGAACTGCTCCAGTGGATAGCTGGCTTGATAATCACCGAACACCCCAAGGGCTTGTATCCAGCTGTTGTTGCTGATTCAACTTGAATAAGGTATCTTTAGAAAACTAGACGGCGCCACTTGACTTGAGTAAATTTGAATGACTATCCAGGGAAAGAAGCATTCAACTGAAAATTAATATGATTCAAGTAGCATTAGTCAGGGAGGGCCAGTGTTGTAAAGTAAAGCAATCACTGTATTGTACAAAATAAAATTCACTTGATTTTCGTCAACTTGAAGGGACATGATGATTTGACGGTGAGGAAAAAGGGCCCTTTTTGACCAGGGTAAAAGGTGGCCGGGGTGATGTGGTACGAGCCGGCGGGGACTTTGCTGAGTTTCAGTATGGTGAAACCGGACCGGAAGGCACCGGAAGTGACACTGCTGAAACAGTGCGGACTGGACGGATTCTTTATGTTCACTGAGCGCACGTCGAAGCCGATGCTGTATTCTCTGGAATTTAGAGCGAATTAAGGATGACGTAATCAACTAATAACTCTTACTTTGGTCCTTTCAAGTCAATGAGAATCTGATTGGATTCGTCATGCGGTCCTTGGACGTCGAGCAGGTAAACTGGATTTGACTTGTACGAAGAGTGGTTGTTGGCACAACCGCCAGCTGTCGACTCTGTCCACTGGTCATTGGTGACCTTTTCCACATAATGGAAGGGATCGTCCAGCTTGGTCATCGTGAACGGGTGAGTGGAATATGCACGCAAAGTGTAGAAGATTGTTGAGCTCTTCTCGTACTGCGATATGACTAGAGTGTAATCAGTGGCTCCTTGAGAGGCAGGAATCTTGCACAGGTAATGGGGGCTGTTCACCCTGGCGCCATCTATCATCGGTGGCGGGTTGACTGGAGAAAAAATCACCTTAGATATGAAACTATGAACAAACCAGTGATCTTACAAGGCATGTAAACTTTGTCAGGACTCTTGTAGACAATGAGAGCAATGTACTCCTTATTCTGAGCGAAGTCATCTCTGTCCGTGATGTGGCGCGTAAGTAGGGCCCAGACCGGAGCGCCCTCTGGCCCGGTGCTCAACTTGTACTGAGGATTTTCGCCTATGTTGTACAAATCTTTGGCAGGTCCAGTGCCAGATTTCCACACACTATGAGTACAGTAGGTATACTTGAATAGCGAAGGATTCCAGTTCAAGTAGATTGCCTCATAGAATTTACACAGTGACTTGAAGTCGATGTAGAAGACACCTGTAAAACAATAATGCGTCAGTTGAGTCAAGTTGAGTCGGTACACGTTTACCATCATCGAACGACTTGGCATTCTGTGGGTCATAGTTCATTGCCTTTTTCAAAGATGGCGTCCAGCTGGCTGTGTCTCGTTCCGAGTAGTTTCCTTTCCACCTAACGTGACTCCAGGGGTTCTTTAGTAGAAGTAATTGCTTTCCCTAGAGACAGAAAATTACGTTGTGAAAATAGAATATTCATTACAGCTGACTGACCTCGACCGTTCGCAGATCAAGGACGGCGTATGCGTGAGTTGAAACTAGTCCACTTCGCTCGCAAACATCGTCCGACAATTCACCGGTGGCCACCGTGATGAGGACATCACCCCTGCGATGGCTATTCACCATCATGTCAAACGCTTTGTCGGCATTGAACTTCTCGTCTCTAGTGGACATGCGATCCGGTATCCAACCGGTGAGCGCATGAAGGTCAATGTTCTGAAAGGTGAATGATTAGTGAATGAAAACAAAACATCACTATTACCGAATTAGAACCAGGAAAATCGTAGCCACCCATGACCTTCATGTAGGCCTTTTCCAGCAACGAGACCCAAAATTCGTCACGCTTGATGGAATGCGAACACAGCAACTGGCCGTAGTTATCGACCGGAAAGAAGTCGTCTATTATCACCTATGAATGAACGAATAACCAATTAAAACAAGGACTAGGATACCAGCGATTACCTTTCTGAAGACACCGTTAATGTGTAACTTGGTCATATATTTGCCGCAAGGATTGTAGACAGCTTCACCCTTCCGGTTTTGTGGATAGATGATGTTCGAGATGAGTTTTTTCTTGAAGCGCTTCTCATACAGAGCAGATACTGTGAGCGACGTGATGAACGAACAGTCCGAAATGACGGTTTGTTTTATACTGAAAGAGTCAATGTTATCGATATCAGCGAATATTTTCGGCTCTTGGCATAGATCTTCCAGCCGTGACCAGCGGGCGATGCGGCCATGTTGTTTCTTGGACAGTTTCAAAAGTCCACACTTGTCACTGAAAGGTACTGGAAAGGCAAACTTTTCCCGAATGTCCACCGTAAGAAACGGAACATATTCACGTTCATTAATAACTGAAGTCGTTCTGAGAACTTGTATCTCTTCTCTTGAATACGAACTAGGACCAACATTCTTGAGGCCACTTTTTTGACCATGACTAGATAACACTTGTCCGGCATTTGCATCTAAGGACACTGACTTTGTAGAGGCAACGGCTAAATTCTGCATTTGCTCATCAATACTGGGTTCGGAAGGCGGGGCCGAAGGTGTTGGCCTCACTCGTCCTTTGAGTTGTTCAGCCCGAGTGAGCGCCTGCTCGGCTAATAGCGCTAATTGTCTCTTTGTATTTTGATTATGCGTCTCGGCTTTCTGTTGACAGAAAACCTTCTATTAAAACTCCATTGCAAAGCATTTAGGAATCTTACGGCTTTCAAACAAAGTTCCACGGCTTGTAAGTACAAGTCAATGGCTTCCTCAACATCATTCTCATCGTCATTGTCTAGCGCCTCATGCAACAAGAACTCGGCACGTTTCACACTGCTAACGTCCGGATCATGCTCTTCTACTTTCTTTTCATTCAATTGCTTCTCTGTAACAAGGAGAATGTTGGTTAGTAACTATGTTACATGACATAATCAAGATTCAGTGGCGACACATATCAAGCCAGTCAGAATTACTTACTGAATAATTTATCTAGCTCTTCAGCTCGCTGCAAATACTGAGCTATTCTGTCCTTCAGGCCAGGAATCGTCGAGCCTTTCTCAGCAAGCTGAAAGGCCACCTTGATTGACTCCTAAGGATATAATTAACGTAACTAAATTATAGCAAAGCCTGCTTAATTACCTCATAATAAAACTTAGCGGCTTCAGTTTTCTGGTCCTTGTCGGCTCCTATTGCGAGCTTTGCCAGCTGTACTAAATGGCTCTCTAGATGGCTTAATGACCCATCCAAACAGCCATCATCATTATCACACATGATTCTAAAGATAACGACTTCCAGAAACGAATAAACAGAATCAAACTAAAACAACCATGATTACAAAAGCCAACGGCAACAACAGCTGATCGCATGAGTCAGACTTTGAAACAATGAGCCAATGAGAGAGCTCCAAAAAATAGCGCTCAGTTTGAACCTCGATGATTTTTTCTTATCGAAACATACTTAACTCTTCAATCGTGTTGATGGCTTCGTGATTGAAGATGATTTAATAATTCAGTTCATATTTTTTCAAGTCAATAAAAAATACATATAAATAGAAAGATGGCTAGTACGACCAATGCGCTTCCTCCACAGCTGACAAAATGAAGGTCACCAGGACCAGTTTTGTGGACACTGTAAGAAAAGTGAAGACACAGCTACGGCCTGAATATTACAGCACCTATAAATAAATTGGTAACACTCCAGTTACTGAGGTATGGTATATAAAGGCGAAAAGCAGAACGGGTAGAGTCCCCCCTGCGCAGAGACGAAAAGGGGTTTACTGCGCAACTACAGGTAAAAAACTACCTGTTCCAGGCTTTTCTGTCTTTCCATCTTCTCATACAGTGAGTTGGAAACATTGCTTTTTTCCTCGTTCGTGATATAATCCGTATCAAGATAATTTAGTGCCCAATCAATTATGAGTGACACGACAGTGGCCATGGAACAGATAGGCGTGGGCATCAACTTGCGCAGGTGCCCAGTGGCCAGCTCGGGGCCCACTTCGGGGCCCAGACCACTGTTGCTGCTCTTTGGTTGGCTGTTCTCGCAGGACAGACACCTGGACAGGTATAGGAAACTGTACTATCAGCAGGGCTTCGATGTGCTCACCATTCAGAACACGACGCTCAGGCTACTGTTCCCCACTCACGGAGTTCACGTGACCTGCCACCAGGTGGTGGACTTTCTGCGTGACCACCATCACAGCTACCCCTACATCCTGGTCCACGGCTTCTCGGTGGGCGGCTACACGTTCTGTGAATTCCTGTTAGAACTCGAAAAGGACGCCAAGCTGAACGAAGTGATCCTGGACAAGATGAAGGGCATGATAATGGACTCTGGCGTAGACGCGGACGACTTTGCTCTGGGCTTGGGAAGGGCGCTAACCAACAACCTGGTGGTGGCCAAGGTCATCCAAATTCTGGCCGCCATGTTTTTGTTTCTCTTCTACTTCACTTCCACCATTCACTATAAGACGGCTTCCAAGATGGCGCACGACCTGAAGATACGGTGTCCCGCTCTGCTCATTGTGTCCAAAGTTGACCAGGCTGGCAGCTTGGAAAGCAATCAAAGAGTGGCCAATGATATGAAGAGGAAGGACATCAGTGTCACCGTCAAGGTGTTCGAAAGTTCGGAACATGTTTCCCATATGCACAAATATCCGGACGAGTACGAGAAGACTATGCTGGACTTTGTCGAATCGGTGCGCCCTAAGAAATAACTCGACTGATTCGGCACTGAATCAAAGAACGGTCTATTATGAAATATAAATTAGTTCATTTGCCTTATTCATATGGACATGTGTGTGATACTTTGTTGATACAGATAAGACATGAAAGATAAGAGTTGCTATCGAGCTATAAATAAAGTCTGTGAGGTCTGCCACGGAAGTCGGCCAAGTCGACTGGTCGCTCAACAAGCCAACCTGTAGACTATCGAAGTAATCGAACAAATTGCTGCAAACATCGAGTCATGAGCAGCTCAAACTTTGGGCAGTATGACATAGTGAACCTCCTCCGGCTGTGGCTTGGCCGTCTTCCTCGGCCGTCCTCTCTTCGGCGGGTCAACTTTTTGCTCGACGCCATTTTCGTCCGTCACCACGGCTCTGGGCTTACGACCTCGTTTCTTGGGCTGCGACTCCTGGACTTCGTCATCTAGACCAGCTGGCTCTTGAACCCTTGCACGTCGACCTCGCTTCTTCGGTGGACTGGGATCCTTGAGTAGAACTAGTTCGACGGCGGACTCGTCAACAGCGTTTTCTTCTACTAAATCATTTGGCTCATCGAGGCTCTTCCTATATCTAATGAGACAAAAAGATTAAGAAGAATATTATATTTCTAATCATACTCACTTCACTATAGTCTTGCCATTGTCGAACCAAGACTTCCAATAGGTGTCAACTTTCTTCAGCTTGTGACATTCTTCCGAAACAGATTTGAGCTGCTGGTCTTTAGCCTCTAGCTCCTTGAACATCTCCTTCAGCTTCTCTTCGAGTTCGAACGATTTGCGAGTATTCTCTTCTAGTAGAACTTCGATAGATTTCCTTTGAATTTCCATTTGTTCAACCTTGACGTCAACAATGGGCTCCGTTTTGATGACCTTGCAGTTCTCAATACGGCCATCACGAATGGTCAACGATGTAATGTGACCTGAAGAAGCGCTGACACTTTCGGCCTGGAAATTTTCTTGGCCATTCAGGAATTCTTGCTGAAACTTCAAAACTTCCTCCTGGACATCGGCTTCAATGACCTCTTCGATGACATCTTCCGACACACTGTCAGTCCTTTCTTGTTCGGCCATGTTTGATTGGCATAAAGCTTCCGAGACTTGCTCTTCGAAGAACGATTCCAAACCTGGCTCCATATTGTGTATAATAAGTTGAATTAAAGAGACCAAAACTTCAACTTAATCAAATCAAAATAAAAAACAAAATAAAGAATATTAGTGACAGGCAGAAGTTTTTTGGTCACAGAAGCATTGACTTTTTCAGCCAATGAGGAGACAGGAAAGAAGAGGCGCTAGATTTGACTGCTTGTCAATGGTTGACTTTTGATTGTTTCAGTGTCATTGCCTCAACATGAAGTTAATCTGTGTTGATAATGAAACTAATTGATTGAGAATTAGAAGACTAATTGGCACATCTGATTTTCTTCAAGTGATCAGAGTTTTTCGGCGCCACCCCGTGTCTGCTACCGCTCGGCGCATTTTTTGAAATCGTTTAATTACTGCTAATCATCGAACTGGTAGCTGGTCAGTAAGCCATCATAGGTTAATTAGTGCAAATGAAATTCTAATCAGCCCACTGAATGAAATCCGTTCGAATTATAGTCGATGCAAAAGCCTGCGGTAGTCACGTGTCATGGAAAAGGCTGAGCTAACAGCACTTGTTAACATATGTTTGTCAGTCAGCTAGTTTGCTCGAGACGGCGGTACTCAAAGTCCCTCTGATTCCTTTCCAATCAATTCTGTGATAATGAAGTCATTCAGTTCTTCTATTTGTGCAATTCTATTTTCGTTCAACTACTTAAACCAAAGTGAGTTAACTCTTCCATCCGGTGACACGGTGGCAAAGTAACAGGTGGAAAGGGATGTTTTCCTTTTCACATTGCCTACCATTGCCGCCCAGCTGATCGCTGATTTTCTGATTGTTCTCTTTGCAATCTGTTTAGTTGCTTTTAGTGAATCAAGTGGAACAACTGGCACTTCGGAAGCTAAAGCAGAGTCCCGGGAAACATGGCTAGGCATTTTTGTTGGTCTCTACGTAACAGCTTTACTTGCCCTGGCCGCAGCTGGCGTAGTTTACGGCCTCACCTTATTAGGAGTGCAGGTGTTTAGAAGACCTCGAGTAGTTAGTGCTCACTACGACAGCCTGTGAGCAGTTGAAGGCTAATTGTTCAAGTGATTAGCTGTGTAAAATGAAGAACGTCAATGTACATTGCACTAACGAAACGGTCCCCTGAGAAAGGCGTCTTGTTTTGTATATTTGGGGGATGAATTCACTCGGTGTCAAGCAAATTAAATTAATCTCAATATGACCGTGTCTTTTCCTCCTTGGTCGCAATGATTTGAAGCAATTAAGATCTGAATAGTCTAGGGATCTGTCATAGCAAATGGCGTCCACAGGGGGAAAGTCAGAGTTGGTTAACAAGATGGAGAATGCAATTGTGAAACCAGTGGACTGTGTTAATCGTGATCGTGGCAATGAGAATAGTATCAGTGACGCTAAAGGGGAGTCTGAGGTAGATCAGTTAAGAAGTCAATTGCAGCGATTTGCGATAGAAAAGGCCTCGCTGAAGGAACAGCTGTCTCTTCACCAGGACATCATTCAAGCCAAAGACCAACATTTGATCAAGTTAACTAACCGATTGTTCGAAATGGAAAACAACGGTCCTAAAATTCAAGCTTCAAGTCGATTCTATGCCCAAGGGGATGATTTGCGAGAACTGGAAGCCCTGAGAGACGCCGTAAGAGCTTACAAGGACCAGAATGAGTACATGAACAATCAGATCATTGAACTCAATCACGTCAAGGTGGCGAGTGAGAAGAAGCATCAAGAGCAACAGCTGAAAATTCTCGATTGGGAAGCCAAGTGCTGTCAGATTCAAAGTAAACTGTTGTCGCTGCTGAAAGAGTTGAAGCAATTGTATGAGACTCCTCAGGACGGCGAGAGCAAGGAGGAAGTGGCGGCGAAAGAGGACTCAATCAAAGCCCTCGTCACAAGATTACTTAGTGAAAGTTCCATAGATATTCCCTTGTCATGGCAGAGCGGAAATAGGTCAAGGACCTCTACGTGTATCAATAAGCAGCAAAGTACAAGTGAATACGACGATCTTGGATTCAATATGAAAGTGTCATGTTATGATGACTCATTTGAAACTGAAGATCAAATTCGCAGGCAAGAAGCTTCCTTGGGTCGCTTAGAAGACAGGAAGACGGGTCTTATCACTTGGAAACTGAAATGGGACGCATATGTCGCTAGTCTAGATGGTCACAAGCTGTTGCCGAGTGAGAAGTTGAAAAGCTTGCTACGAAGTGGTGTACCTCAGGAATACAGGTCTAAAATATGGCGCATGATGATCTATGGGCGAGTTGATAATCTTCGGCAACAGAAAGGAGCCGACTACTACGAGCGGCTGTTGGCCAATGAGACAAGTCCACAAAGAGTAACAGCGACTACGAGGTCACAATTCTACGACCCAACTGCGAAGCAAATTGAACTGGATCTGCTCCGAACGTTGCCCAACAATCGCCATTTTGAGAGCCTGGAGTCCGACGGCACATGTCGACTGCGCAAGGTCCTCACGGCCTTCAGCCGCCACAATCCGTCCGTGGGCTACTGTCAGGGCCTGAACAGGTTGGCGGCCGTGGCGCTGCTGTTCATGCCGGAAGAAGAGTCTTTCTGGTGCCTAGTGGCCGTCGTGGAGAAGATCATGCCGCCATTTTACTACTCGCAAAGCCTGCTGGGCGCCCACGTGGACCAGTACGTGTTTCGTGACCTACTGGCCGAAAAGCTGCCCCGAGTCCACTATCACCTTGAACAGTTCGGCATTGAAATATCACTCTTCTCGTGGTTCCTCACGTGCTTCGTGGACAACATACCGGTAACCGTTTACCTGCGCATCTGGGACGTCTTTCTACTCGAAGGCAACAAAGTTCTATTTCGCTTTGCTCTCGCCTTCCTCAAGCTGTACGAGGAGCACATACTCAGTCTACAGGACTCGATGCAAATCAACACCTTTCTCAGAACTCTGGGCGAACGCAAGTGCGACGTGAACTATCTGTGCAACATTGCTTTCTCTCGTCTCAATCCGCTGCCCATGTCAAAGATTCAAGCTAAGCGAGCTCATCATTCCATTCTAGTCAAGGAGGAACTAAGGAAACTAGACGACCTGAGGAAAGCTTTACCCTCTCACGATACTGCTGACTCTGGTCATAGTGATTAAGTCTAAATCAGTCCGAGTGTCGCTGTTTTAACTGTAATTCAACTAATTTATGTGTATGTATACTTTATCAGTAGCTTTCTTGGACATGATGGGATTTAAATTCAAGTAAGTCCGAGTAAATCTTTCAAACTGGATCAAGATATTCAAATAAAGATTCCGTGATTACCTTTGAGGAAGCAAATTAATGAGTTCAGTTACATTTACACTGCGCTGAGAAAAATTCAAGAACTTCCGGTCTAAGCATGAGGTGTAGTAATTAAATATTCCTTCTTCGAATCACTGACACTCCAACGAATCAGGTTTACGACAAGTTCAAGATGGACGAAATGCTGTTCAAGCTTGACCAGAACATTTGGGACCTGGCCGACAATTTACTAAATGACCCATCATCATTCACCTGTGACATCGTGGCAATCATAAATAGTATAGATTCACTGGACGACTTTGGAATTGCCGATAGATTCAGCTCTGCTCGTTCTGTGGACAGTTCAAGTTCGCAGAGCGCCGACGAAGGCAAGAACAGTTCACTCAGCCCGTGTCCGCCAACGGTGGCGGAAGTTGGCTCGACCACCGATGTCAGGAAGCGGAAGTGTCCGAAAAAGAAGAACAAGAAGCGACTGACCCCGAGCTCGAGTCGATTGTACATTTGCGACTGGTGTGACGGCGAAGCTTCCTTCAAGTCGTGCCAAGGGCTGCGCTTTCACAAGACCATCCGGTGTCCGGCCCGCCATTTGCAATCGGGGAAGCACTTCTTCAAGTGTCCACATTGTCGCAAAGCTTATGTGTCGGAAAAAGGATTGCATAATCACATAGCTGAGACTCACTATTGAAGCGCAATTAAAGAGCTTGACAAGCAGCTGATTTGTACAATTTATTCACTGCCGTCTCGCTGACCCTTGACCAGATCAAAATAGGCGCCTTTCTTGGCTATGAGAGCTTTATGGGTCCCTACTTCCTGTAGTTTACCTTTCGACATCACGGCAATGACATCGGCATCCTTGATTGTTGACAATCGGTGAGCGATGATTAGAACAGTCTTGCCCTTCATAACTCGTTCAAGGGCTTCGTGGACAAGTTGTTCGGATTGCGAATCCAGAGCGGAAGTTGCCTCGTCCAGGATGAGAATGGGTGGATCTTTCAATATTGCCCTGGCAATGGCGATCCGTTGCTTCTGGCCACCGGAAACGGAAACGCCTCGCTCACCAACAACAGTGTCATAGCCATGAGGGAAGGAACGAATGAAACTGTCCGCGTTTGCCAACTCGGCGGCTCTGTACACTTCATCGTCACTGGCTTGCGGTCTTCCGAATCGAATGTTTTCCATTATGCTTGTTGCAAAAAGTATAGGCTCCTGGTTGATGTAACCGATGAGACGGCCCCTGACCCAAGAGGGGTCAAGTTCCCGGATGTCTACGTCGTCTATCTCAATAGACCCAGACTCGACGTCATAGAATCTTTCCAGCAAGACGCCCAGCGTCGACTTTCCGGCCCCACTCAGGCCACAAACAGCTGTCACTTGGCCAGGTTCTAGGGTCAAGTAGAAGTCGCGCAGGACTGTTTGCTCCGGTCTGCCCGGATACCGGAAGCTGACAACGTTGAAACATACTCGGCCAGTGAAGTCGCCCAATATCGCACCTCCGTGAAGTCGAATGGTCGGATTGATGTCCAGATAATGGAACACTCGAGAACCGGAAGTGACCATCTTCATGTAGTGTCCATAGAGCAGGGAGAGCTGAGCTAACGAGCGCTGAATGGTTTGAGTGGCAACGAGAAATGACATCAGGTTTCCAGCTGATAGTTCATTCGTACTGAGGAGATAGCCGCCAAACATTAGAGTTCCAAGGACGATGCCATTCAGAGCTAAATTGGTTAAACTCTGAAAGGCGCCAATTCCTAAACCCAGTTGAATGTGCATCTTCTCTGACAGTTTCAGTTCCTTGCTGAATGAAGCTGAGATTTCGTCCTCCATGGCAAAGGCACGAACAGTTCGAACAGCGCCAATGGCCTCAGTGGCCATTGCCGTCGACTTGGCAATCTGTTCTTGAGCTCGGCGTGACAAAATGCGCAAAAATGCACCCAAACAGCTGCCAATGAGGATGAGTGACGAGATGACACTTGCCATGACAACTGTCATCTTGGGTGAGATGACGTAAAGAGCTGCAGCACAACCTATGGACTGTTGGACAATATTAGCTAATTACTACCTTCATGGCCACTAACCTGGGTGATACTTCGTAGTCCTTGAGATAAGCACATCTTGAAAGCACTCTTGAAGTCCTGGACGTCAGTGGTCAACCGGTTGACCACTTCGCCCGTTTGAGTGGCGTCAAAAAAGGCAATGTCTTGCGACATGATAGAGTCGAACAGTGAACCACGCAACCTGGTGGCCATCTTTTCACCGGCGATGGTCAAGGAAGATATGTTGATGAATGTAAACAGACTTTGGAATAAGTACATCGACATCAATTTGACACTCGGCTCTCTAATCGATTGAGCAAACTCGGCCCATGTCCAGGGCTGGTCGTTCGAAACGTATCTCGACAGAACATTTGTAAGCTCGCCAAGTGACAATGGGATGTGAATGTTGAATATTGCAACAATAAAAGCACTCTAAAAAGAAATGATTTAGTAAATATCAAACTTCAAGACGCTTACAGCAACAGCAATTAGAAGGAAACCTTTGTCAGGACTTAACAGCGACCACAATCGAGTCCAAGAAAACTTTTCTTCCTGTTCTGACTTGACGCCATCTTTCGAACTGGAAGTCTCTTTCAGAGATTCGTTATTGTTCACATCCTGAGCCTTGACTATGTAGATTCCAGAGCCAATTAGACTGAGTGACAATTTACTGCACTTCCTTAATCCAGCTGAACGAGGAAGGTGACGAGTGACTGCATGTCGGCACCGGTTTACCGTTGCACGAATTCCGCTTAAATTCCTAGAAAAATTGGATTCAGCAATTTAGCGAAACAATTTAGCAACTAACCTACGAATTTCCGTTGAGACTGGACTCCGTAAAGACAAGCGCAATACATTGATTAACATTCTAGAGCAAGTCAAGACTTCATCACAGAGCTGGCTAAATCAGCTGTTAGTTGCTGCGCAGGCGCGGAAGACTTTATCCTGAGGTTGGCGCGCAGCAAGTACAGATGGGCTTTGCGCTCGGCTCAGGTCTCGGATGTTTATTTCTCTTTATTCAATCGCACCAAGTAGAAATTCAGCTAAACGTTAACCAGAATAGCTACAAATTGGACGAGAGATATATTTGAGATATACGAGCTTGGACAATCTTGGCAGTGGTTCAGTTGATACGTGAATAATTCTTGGTATGTTTACAGAACTAGACGTTCGCATAACGAGCCTGAATAGTTTATATGATAACACCAATCTCTTTTCATGTGATAAGTTGCATATTTCACGCGAGCGCTCACAGTACCGGGAAAGGAAGAAGTAAAGTTTAATAAGTAGGAAGAGTTACGTGTAGCGGCTAGCTATTAGAGCGCCACCTAGTGAGGTCAAGTCGGTTACTAAGTATTAACCTTAGAAATTTAATTAGGTTTGCAATTTTACTCCAACAACATTTTCAACCTGAGAGCTTGCTTGTCGCACTTTGAGTTGCTCAGTCTCGGCAAAGCCTCCGTTGATACGTGAAACTTTCGCGGCAATTTCAATTTCGATATCTTACTCGACGTCAGAGCCATCAGGTCACTCTCTGATAGGTCACATTCGCTGTCTACTTGTACCACAGCTACAATCTCTTCACCGAGTCTCGTATCTGGGATTCCGAGCACGACGCAGTCCAAGACTCCGGCCACCGATAAGATGGCGTATTCCACTTCCTTGGGTGAAACTTTGAAGCCACCCCTGTTGATGACATCCTTCACCCTGCCTTGATAGAATATATAACCTTGGGCGTCCATCTTGACCAAGTCACCAGTGTCGAAGTAGCCGTCGTCGTCAAGCATAGATGTGTCAATATTACCGCATGGCTTCAGGTAGCCAGTCATACCAAGCCTGGAGTGGACCAATAGGCGTCCATCTTGGCCATGGGGCACAATTTGTCCCTTGTCGTCGACAATTTTCACCTCAACGCCGTACGAAGGCTTGCCTACGCTGTCGAAGCTGTCTTGAGATACGATATGAGCGACATCCATTTCCGACATGCTGTAGAATTGGTGGAATGTGATATTGGGAAAAATGACCTTAACCGCGGAACACATTTTCGGACTCAAGGGGGCGCCACAGGATATGATATTGGTCAACTTGAGCTTCAGTTCATCCGAAGCCATTTTGTGCAGTATGTCATGCAACATTGTCGGCACCAAGGCAACATAGTTGCAATCGTACTTTAGCAAGCAGGAAATGGTTTGTTTCAACGAATACCGGTATCCGGTTAGTATGACCTGATGGCCAGAAAATAGCAGGCTTGTGAGCACGACATGGCTGTAGCCATGATGGACGCTCAAGGGTGAACAGAGTTTGTCGGCGACGTTCAAGTTGATATTCGAATACCAGAACATGTTACCAGCTATGAAGTTCCGGTTTGACCACACAATCATTTTTGGGGCTCCAGTGCTACCGGAAGTAGTCATGACAACCAATGGGTCAGTGGGCTTGGTCAGCTGGCCCTTGGAAGTAATATCATGGTTTAATGTCATCAGGTCGTCTATGTGCCAGCAGCTGGTCAAGTTGTACGGTTTACCATCAATTGCTACGATAGGGACACCCATGCCGTGCAACCAATCAATGGTGGCAGCCATTTTGGGAAAATGGCTGTGTTGGCTCGAACCGAGCCCCATGGTGAAAATGGCGCTCGGTTTAGCAGTGTCCATAAATCTGGTCAACTCATTAGCAGCCATCGAAGGATCGTAATACCAGATAACCAGCCCTTTGATGGCACAAGCTAGAAAGGCCACCAGCTGATTGTAGCAACTACCCGTTGCAATTGCGACATGGTCCCCGTGACTCAGTCCTACCCTCGTGACCAACGACTCGGCCAAAGTGATGCATTCGGTGAACAGCTGTCGGAAGGACTTGCTAATGCCTTCGTGGTCACTGATGACAGCAAGCTTGTTCGACTGGAGATTGGCATTTTCCAAAATGGCGTCGCGAAGAGTCGTTTCTACTATAGGTCCCACTAGACTCTTAGCCCAAGACAAACATGGGTCAACTTTCACCGTTTGAGAAGACATGCTTTCCAATGTATCATAGAGTTTACTATTAATGATATAGTTAATGGGTTTTTTATATTCACATTTCGCAAATTGACGGGAAACAGGTTTAGAAATTAAGCGAAATCAAGGACGACTTCTGAGTTCAATGGTTTATGACGTCTTTCATGCGGCCTTGGTATTACTAATACCCCTCGGCGTCCATCTTGAACAGGTCACCGGTGTCGAAATAGCCATGCTTGTCAAAGACTGTGGCGCCACCTGGTTTCGAGTATCCAATCATACTCAGTTGGGACTTGACCGACAATCGGCCATTTGCCCCGTGGCCACGACCAGACCTTCGTCATTCAAAATCTTGACCCCACAGTCGAAGGTGGGCTTGACCACGGTGTCAAAGTTCATCTCAGACATTCCGTAGAACTGATGAAACAAGATATCTGAACAAAATGGCGCTCGCACGAGAGCCCATTTGTGTACTCAGCTGAGTCTTAGAGAATATGGCGCTGGTCGACTTGATGTCCAGCTGGTGGTCGACTAGAGGGTGAAACGGGCGGCTTTTTCGCCACCCGACCCGCCCGCACCCGTGAGAATTTCAATCGGGCCGACCGAACCCGCCCGATGAGGTCACTTTTGCTACTGCGCATGCGCAAGTTAGTACAGTGGAAGGTATGAGATCTCCACCCGTGCCCGCCCGCCCGCGGGTGGATCGGGCGGGCGGAACGGGGCCCGAAGTGTGCCCGACCCGATTCACCCTCTATGGTCGACCACTTGATCAAAGATGTCGTGTAGCATAGTTGGCACCAAGGCTATATAGTTGCATTCTTACTTTGTCAGACAGGATGTGGTTTGATTCAACGAAAACTTGCATACGGTCAAGATACACTGTAAGCTGATGACCGGCAGACAGTAAGCTCGTGAGCATGATATGGGAGTCACCATAGGGGGCGCTCTTAGACAAGCAGAGCCTATCCTTGAGATTCAGATATCTACCAGTGCTGGTAAGTGACAATGGTGCTGCGATGTGACCACACCATCATCTTGGGCACTCCAGTGCTGCCCGACGTCGACAATACTATGACTGGCCATGTCTTATCTTTCACCGTCGATAGTAATTATCTGGACATTCATGCGATGTTATTCGTCCATGATAGCAGCGATATCTGGAGAGTATATGTTTGCGAGACCCGTGTACTACAGTGAAAATGGCACTTGGTTTGACAGCACATACAAACCTGTCCTATCATTCAAGCGCCATATTGGGATCATAGTATAAAGCAATCAGTCCCTCAAATGCACAGGCCAGGTAAGATACGATGTAACTATAGCAACTAACTCAACAGACATACTTCCACTAATTTAGAACTTCAGCTTGACAGGATTAGGGTTGTAATACAACTGGCGCTTAATTCAGTTCCATGCTGAGTAGTATCAACATTGGAATTAGAAAAACTTAAGTAAAACCAGTTTCTGGGTACGTTTCACTTCCTGATGAGATAATAGCAAGATCTCACTTTGGAAGCTAGAAATAGCTCAATATCGAAAGTAAAAAGTGATCTGTCATTCAGATCATATCTGCAAAAAATGGCGGTCGCCTTTGGCGAAAAAAAAACGTCGAACGGTAATTGTCTCACGTTTACTAATAAACACTTGCAGCAATCAGTTTCAAGGCTTCTTGAAGACATACCTTCTCGTTAAATAGTAAACAGAGCCCAGCAAAGGTAGACTAATTGGCAGAAAGAGGGGAAAGTAGATTGCATACTTTTGATCGCTGGGAAAGTAGAGCAGCTCAAGCAGCGACGAGTCAAAGAAGGCTTCTTCCGACGTGAGGAAGGATCTAGAACTTAGTTCGAAAGCCTCGTGCAGGTAGCCCGAGGCCAGGTGGTCCAGGGCCTGGTGGGCCCAATCGCAAGCGGAATGCATCTTGTCCGAAATGTTCTTGTCGATCACAATGTTGCCCACTTTTTTCAGTGACTTTTCCAGCGACTCGAGCGAGGACAGGGTTTTCAGAATCTGACCTTGAGACAGGGTTCTCATTACGAAATCCAGTTCCCACTGAGTGGCGAAGGCGTCTTGTTGTATCATATTTTCGGGCGACTTCAAAGGGAGGCCGAGCAAGAGTCTCATCAGGGCCTTGAAGGACGGATTGAACTCTTTGATGTCGTTCAGAATGACGGCGCCCACCTTGTGCGACGAGACAAGGGAATTGGTTTCCCTTCCTGTCTTTGATTCGTAGAAGAACATTCTAGAACCTGGAGACGGTATCAACAGGTTGAGGTTGTAGATGTTTTTTGACTCAGTTTCAACTATTCTTGATTCGATTCTGTTCAGGATGTCCGTGATGCTAGAGTCGGCGATTCGCTTCACTTGGTTGTCTGCATTGATGATGTGTTCAGAGTCAATGGCGTGATAAATCATGCGAGAGGTGACTTTGATCTTCAACAACTCCAGTAATGCTGGAGTTTTCAAGAACGCATTTTTAGTTCTCTCGATTTCGGCCAACAATTCTTCAGGCGCTGGATCTGCATCTTCAGGGATTATGCTGATGGTGATGTCCAGAGAGGGATCAAGCAGAGCACTGACTGAGCTGGACTTGACACTGCCGTACTCTTCAATGTCACTGGGTCTGTTAGGTTCTAAGAGGGCAGTGATGGTGTCATATATCGTTTCGGCCAAGTTGTCATATTTCTGGTTCAAATATGCGAATCGTGTCATTCCAAACCAAACACGCTTTCCGGGAGCAATTTTATCGTCGACAAGATATACTTTAAGCTTCTTCAGTGTGATGTGAAGAGCTTTTTCACTCAATTCGGAATCAATTTTACCGATATCAGAATGGTTCTTAAAAATGGCGATCTCTTCATCGTGAGCAGGTCTAATTTTCCACTTGAGTTCGAAAGCAAAGGCACCGTCGAAGCTACGAAATCTTGGCCAATTGGAATTCAGTTGCTGCCTTAATTCGGACCGTTCGTCTTCGCCAATGGTGTCACCGTCGATAGCAATCACGATGATGTGTAAATGATGAGTGATCATTTGTGAGTGAACCATCAGCGCACTGACATCAGGAAGCGGATACCGAACGGGACTAGTGGTCTTGATCCAGACTGGAATTCCAATTGCAAGTATGACCACAATGTAGTACAATGAAGTCCAGCTTCGCACTGATTCAGAGCCATCTTTCTCGGCAACCGGCTTGTTTACTTTTGACTCTTTCTTCTTTTCGACACTTATCTTGTCACCATGTCCCTTCTTCTCGTGGACCTTTGGTTCGGTTTCGTCTTTGACCTTCTTCGCTTTCTTAGGTGGCATCTTGATTTCTAGTTAACGAGATCGAGTTACGTGTGTCACGCTTTATTACCGCAAATGTTTTGAAAGCAATATAAGTTTGCATTATACCACCGACAGGTGGCGCTGGCGACAGTTTTCACTCTCAGCTGCAGTGAAGGGCAAAGTCGCGTCAAACTGTGTATTGTTTGCTGATTCGGTTCAACTTCGAACGCTTCTCACCTACAAGATGGTTTTCCTCACTCGAACTCTGCGAGGTATGTAGATACTGCAGGTATTGATACATATGTCTGATATGTACCATCGACGGTGTTTCCTTTGATCCCATCGCAAGTGCATGCTGTATACTTGACATTAGACTAATTGTTGTGAATTTCATCATTAGCCAACGAGGCCTTCCGCAAATGGTATCACGGAATTTCACTCTACAACCGTTACGGTCTATACGCTGACGACGTCCTTGACGATGAGCACAATGAGGAAGTTCGTGAAGCTGTTCGTCGCTTACCTGCCGAAGAGTATGACCGACGAATGTTTCGACATGTTCGTGCTTTCCAGCTCGAGATAACCAAATCTTACCTGCCGAAGGACGAGTGGATCAACTATGAAGATCAATACAACTACTACTTGCAGCCATACATCAAGGAAGTCCTGGCAGAGTTGAAGGAGAAGAGCGACTGGGTCAAGGCTCACCCTCAGTAAACTTAGTTCAGTGTCACACTCGAAGACACTAGCAGTGTAAACATTGTCGTTAATTAAAAGATAGTTCTCAGTTCGAAACCCAATGAAAGAGAATATTATTGATTACAAAGTGATGTAACTTGGAAAAAACACGAATCATGATGAAGGTAGAAAGTAGACGGGTTTCAATACAGAACAAGCTAGCCGAGGGGTACAGAACTAATTACTCCATCTCCATTTCGATCTCATTGGCGTCCCCGTTGTCGTTTCGCTGCAAGGCATCATTCTTGCCCGGCACGAAGCCCGCTTTCAGTAACTGGTTCAGCCGTTCGATCTCCTCTAGTGTCTGAGCTTTCGAAATGGCCGCTTTGATGGACTCAACGTCCTGTGGCGTATGTCCAGGTCGAGCAGTGTTGGTCAACGGTTCCCCAGGCACGAACTTGTTCGATTTGACAGATATTTCCTTTTCAAGTTCCTTGCCCTTCTTGCCTTTGAACATTTTGGCGGCTTCCTGTCTCTCTCGGAGCCTGACTCTGTGGAAATCGAGAACTCGGACAGATGGAATTTTGTAGATGACGTATTCTCTGTAATGCTTCTTTGTCGCCACTGGATTATTCATCAAGCTCAGGTATTTGAGCTTCTTGAAACCAGTTAAAGGGTCGAGATCGCCTAATTCTTGGATTTCATTGTTGGTCATTATTAACCATTCTAGATTCGGTAATGCTTCTTCCAGTTTGTTGTCAAGCTTGACTATTCTGTTATTGTTGAATAACAGCTTAATTATGCGCTTAAGCAACGGGAAGTTTTCCAGCTTCTTAACATCATTATCCGAAAAGTCTATGGAATCAAACTGATCCAGAGTGGCGCCTAAGTTTTCAATGACAGGAATCTTGTAGCCACGCAAATCCAGTTCTCTATCTCGGGTAGCCGGATGTATATACTGGGCAGCACCTTCTACCAGTTCCGGGGTAAGCTTCATTGTGACTGATGGGGCAACACAATTAACAGAATCAGCTCATTTGAAAACTGAAACATCAACAAAAGCATGCAAGCGGCATAAAAACTCAGGGACCGTTTGTGAAGTGCGCACTCGACTTGAGCTCACCTTGATTGTCTTCTTGCTGAAGAAATACAGCAAAGCCTGGGCAAGAACGACTATGTTTATTATGTAATCGTAGTCAAAGTATAATCAGCAAGTTAGTTGGATTCGGGTAAATGTTCATTCTGTTCAACTTTGTGGCTGAAAAATTCGTGTTTCACGGCATGCTCGGCCCGGGCTCGTGTCCAGGGGTTGGGGTCAAGCAGTCGATCAAGCAGGTCATAAGCACTGTCAGGCATGTCCAGCTTACTGTCCGGCCTGAGTGCTTGGCACAGTGTCTTCAGGTTCTGCGGCTTCCGGTCTTCCGGGATGGTGATGTAACGGCGCAACAATTTAGCAACTTTGGAAACTCGCTTCGAACCAAACACAGTTATGATTTCGGCCAATGACGTCAAGTCATCGTTGTTACGAAAAAAGGGATAACGTCCGCTGAGCAATGATGCGAACATAACACCGGCCGACCAAATGTCGATGGCAGTGGTTTGTTCCAGTGATTTGAGCAAAACTTCCGGCGCCCTGAAACCAGGTGTACCAGCTCGTGGAGCACATATCTCCACTTTTTTGGTGCAGATTTTGCAAACCTGAGCTCGACCAAAGCAATTGCATTTCAGTTCTGAAAAGTATTGCTTGTCTTGAAGCCGACTTTTTGGAGTATCGACAACATTGGCAGAAAAAAGGTTCACTTTAGGCAGTCTATTGGTAAGGTTTGGCGCTTCGGTTGTCTTGGGTGGTGTTTCCGGCACAATAGTGGCCGACCTCGTGGGCGTTTCCGGAATCGTTTCTCTGTCTTTGTTCGCGCGAACAGATTTGGTGGGCGTCTTGAAAACAACGCTGTTCTCATCGTTGCATTTGATCTTATTATTCGCAGGTGTCATAGGAGTGTTGAAGATGCTTGCTTTTGTTGAGTCATCGAGTCGCTGGCGCTTCTTATCTTTAGCACCATCATGACTTATTCTGCGCTTAGCGACAGCTCGAGTTTGCGTGATTTTTAAAGTCTTGGTTTCCGCTTTTTCCAAGACGTTGAAGGCAGGCTTCTGTTGACTCGGAGTAGCCTTAGTACTAGAATACACACTGGCTACAGCTGATGTCTTCGAGTGACGGATGAGATCCTTTTCATTTTGAGCAAGCCCGAAGTCAACCAGGGCGTAGGTTCTGGCATTTCGGTTGTACAGAAAGTTGCTCGGCTTCACGTCTCGATGAATCACACCTTTGGAGTGAACTTTAGCTAGAGCGATAAGCAAATTTTTCATGTAGTCTTGAATCTCCTCAACTGTCAGCTCAGTGACATAATCGGTATACTTGTCATGAGGGAAGTTTGGCATGATGATGATGGTGTGACCATGATGCATGACAGCAGCCAAGACGCCGATGACATTCGAGTCTCCGCCCAGGTCACGAAGGTATCGAATCTCTGAAACAATACGCCCAGGCCTGATTGTCGGTATGACATATTTCAAAGCAAATTCTTTGCTTCGATCACGTATAAGTCTTCCTTTGAACACTTTGCTAAACGTGCCTTCGCCTATTTTCCCGTCGAGAATGAAATGCTTATTGATCTCCGGCACAGCATTCATCAGGAACCTTTGCGTACTATGAGTAGAGTCGGCATCAATACCAGGACCTGTAATGATTCAAATTAAACTGATTTAGATCTTTTTCGAAGCAAATGCGACAAACACGTACTTCTCTTTGGATCTTCGATGCGAAGCGAACTGAATTGCTGAGAGCAATTGATGACTATCTTTGAACTGTTCATGACTCTGACAAGTTGATGAAAACGTGGTGTAAAATAATTCGAAACAATGAAGCTTAGTCAGGAACACGATTCCAACTAAATGCAAACCATAATTCAATTGTCTTCAATCTCCTGTTTTGGCGGCGGCAGACTATTCGCGCTAAAATAGGGGACCGTTTCCTTAGTTCGGAACCTGAGTCTTATTTTGCTGATTGCACGTGTTTGTTGTTGTGTAGGTTTTCGACTAAATTAAGCCTTAAATTTGTTGTCAATCATGAAGACGGATAGTAAGTTTGCGACAATGAGAAGGAAAGAACGTCAAGCGAAGCAAAGACGAGAGAAAGAATACCGTGAAACGAAGGACCAGTTTCCGGGAGATGCTCCAGTTGATGCACAAAAATTCAGGAAATACAAACGTGCTCCCGACGTTAATCCGGTAATTCGAGACAATTTGTTGATTTTAGAGTTTGACATTGATTTGTACTGAATATTCTGTTGTTTAGACTGAAGCAACCAAGCTGCGAAGGTCGCAGAAGCGACTTGAGGCAGACAAAGTAAAGAACACGAACGCCGTATTGCAATCGGCCAGGGCTGAGGTTCTATTAACAGAAAGTGCTGGGTACTTAGAACCGGAAGCGAACGAAGAGACGTATCAGATTACTCAGAAGGAGATTCAGAGTGCAGTGGACATTACTTCGGCAACGAAGCACTTCGATTTGGAAATGGAGCACGGGCCCTACCAGTTCGATTACTTTCGCAATGGTCGCTATATGGTTCTGGGCGGCGCTAAGGGTCATGTTGCTTCGTTCGATTGGGTAACCAAAGACCTGCAATGTGAATTCAACGTCCAAGAGTCTGTACATGCCGTCAAATATTTGCACATGCCTTCAATGTATGCCGTTGCTCAGAAAGACTATGTTCACATCTACGACACCCAAGGCATCGAGTTGCACTGCCTGAAACCTCTTTTTAGAGTGAAGCATCTGGACTTTCTGCCCTACCATTTCCTGTTGGTCGCTGGCGCTGACACCGGATACATCACCTGGCTTGACGTTTCCATGGGCAAAGTTGTCTCGTCTTTCCGGATGCCTCATGCCGGTGGTGACTTCACGTGTATGGCCCAGAATAAGTGGAACGCCATCATGCACACGGGCCACGCTAATGGCACGGTAGCCCTCTGGTCACCCAATGAAAAGGAGCCACTGGTCAAGATGCTGGCCCAGGCTTGTCCTGTCAAAGGGTTGACCATCACTGATGACGGAAAGTACATGGCAACCACCGGACTGGACAGGTCGATGAAGATATGGGATCTGAGGACGTATAAGTGTTTATATGATTACAAACTTCACAGCATTGCCAATGGTTTATCCTTCAGCCAGAAAAACCTTCTAGCCGCCGCTGTTGGTCCAGTGATTGAAGTTTACCGCGATCCGACAACGACGCCTCTTGACGCACCTTATATGAGACACAAAGTGACCGACAACATCACGGACCTGAGTTTCTGTAATTTCGAGGACGTCATTGGCATTGGCCACGGGTCGGGCTTCACTTCCGTTCTGGTCCCGGGAGCCGCTGAACCTAATTTCGATGCCTTTGAAGCGAATCCCTTCATGAGCAGCTCACAGCGCAAGGAAATGGAAGTCAAGATGCTGCTGGAAAAGATACAACCTGAGTTGATAACGCTTGATACAGCTAAATTGGCCACAGTTGATAAAGTCCAGCTGAAGGACAAGCTTGAAGCTAAAGCGAAAGTCAGATATGTCAAGAATCCTGAGATTGAGATGACATCCAACACGAAGATTCGGCAGAAAACTGCTAAAAAGTTCAAGATCAAGCGAGCCTTAAAGGAAGTCTCTAAGAAAGAACAAGTTCGACAGCTGAAGAAACAGAAATCGGTCCAATCGAAGCCCGTTCATGTTCCGCAGCAACGTGGCAGCGCTCTGGATCGTTTCAAAGGTAAATCTTGATGATTAAAGCTACAGCTGATTGTTTTTCAGACTGTTTAATATCTTTATACCAGCTTCCTTCTTTTCAAATGATACCGATATAAAAATTCCACCAAATGTAAAGAGTGCTCAGCATTAAAATTAGGAAACTTAACGCTCCATTTTCAGTTATATCTTGAGCAGCATTCAGTTCTATTTTTGTCTGTCCACCAACTGGACCACCGACGACGGAAGTTGACAAGTCTTGGTCAAGAAACACTGGGCTTGTGTTCAGCTTTTTCGCCATCATGGCTATGTCTCGAGTTTTCCAGTAGTTCGAGCTGATGTTGTTGTCCGGAAGAATCCAGTTCTGACTTCTCTCTGATTTTCGAACGTGTCCAATGATACTCTGCTCGCCTTCAACTTGACCATCTAATCTCTTATCTGGATTTAGCTGATTTGTCGGCACCCAGCCACGATTAACGAGGATCCACTCATTTCTATCTGATAATTTAAATGGCGTTATCACCCAAGCACCATGGTAAATTTTGGACACTTTGGACCGCGAGATGAAATCTAGTATTTTCGACTTGTAGGTCGTTCCTTCCTCAAGACCTGATTTCAGAATTTTGGGCAGAATATACATTTCCCTTGAATGGTCGAAACGACCTCTGACCTTGACTCGTTTAAGTTCCAGGGCTTCAAGTTCGCTGAAACTAAATCAATGGTTAGCAATCAATGTTCTAATCCAGGTTTCTAGCTCACTCGACAGGAAGATCGACCGGTTCTAGGTGACCGAGCGCTCCAGTTTCTCGCCGCCAAGCTTCGAGACCCTCCTGAGTATCCATGGCGTAAGCGAATACAGCGTACGCACTACCTGGTATTAACTGTAATTACAGATAATCAGTTAAAGAAACTATATATTCAGTTCGACAAACAACTTCGTGGTGTACATACAAGTGTGACATAGCCATGCCAAGGCATGTTCTTTGGTCTCTTGGCCGGCGCTCTGCCGAGAATTCTCGTAGTGGGATCCTGCGCATCGGTGAACCTGTTTCTACGCAGTGTTCGAACTAAATTTCTACCGATTAACTTAATCAACATGATTGAAACGAAGAGCTCTCGATAAGACCGACTATTTCGTAAGGAAACAGCTGACGAAACTTCCACCGCTCGCTAGATGGCGCTGGAGTTTGTTTTGCTGTAAACATTGTGAATTATGAATCGAATCAAACTCAACTGGCCGCTAGCTAGTTTATGGACAAAGTACGAGTTTGAACATTTGTCGAACAGTGTACGGACCAGGTTCTACTCTACGGCCAGGCTCCCAAGGGTGTCGGGAAGGAAATTGGACCAGTCGGGCTATTTGTTGCTAGTAAGTGTACAGTGGCGAGAGAGCAGCGAATGCATTAGCAGTTCGAACCCAGTTACACATACGCTGTAATTTGTACCAATCAATAAACCGATACTGTTCTTTTTGTGTTTCAAAAAACTAACACACACACAGATTGTACCCGTGACAACATTCGCCTTAGGAACATGGCAAGTACAGAGACGCTCTTGGAAACTGAACCTAATTAGCGAACTGGCTGAAAAGACGACCGCTGAACCAGTTAATTTGCCGCCAGAGTGAGTTCGATGTCACATGGACAGTAATTTATGTGCTTTGACAAAATTAATTTGCCTTTTCTCTCTCCCTCTCTCCCCTTCCCTCTCTCCCCCTCTCATTTCCGTTGGCTGTGTGCACCCTACCTGTCACTGTTCTAAACTGTCTACATGTCGCCATTGCAATCTAGTCTGAGCAGTATGGATGACCTCGAATACCGGAGAATTCGATTAAGGGGAAAGTTCGACTATGGCAAGCAATTATACTTGTCACCAAGGTCACTAGTGGAACCTGGCCGCGAGAATGCCGGTGGGGGTCTCATTTCCGCCGGAAACCGCAGCACCGTCGGCCTCTGGGTGGTGACGCCCTTCCAATTGTCTGGTCGACCGGAGCGTGTTTTAGTTAATCGCGGCTGGATTGCTAGATCGATAAGGATTCGAACAAGGGTCAAGTTGACGGCGAAGTGGAACTGGTTGGCGTGCTCAGGAAAACGGAAAAGGTACGATTCGGAAGAAAAGGTTGCCTCCCCCTCTTGTCAACAATCAATGCATATGATTGGCCAATATTTTAGAGAGAAGATTCATCTTGATTCGGTTCCAGTTGAGCAATCGATGACATGTGCGCTGACCGCAACTAATTTGAATCTTGATTTTCTATTCTACTTTCTTTTCTCTCCTCTCTCTCTCTCCCCTCTCTCTCCTCTCTCTCTCTTCGCCCAACAATCAAAACTGCAAACCAAATCAACTAAATCAGCGACCTCCTTTCGGCGCCAAAATTGACTCGAGCAAGGACGAGTGGAACTACAGGGACACCGAGCTAATGGCGGCCAAGCTGGGGACACTGCCCGTGTTTGTGGACGCCGACGCTTCGAGTACGGTCCCCGGAGGACCCAAGGGTGGTCAGACGCGAGTGTCGCTTCGCAATGAACACATGTCTTACATTGTCACGTGGTACGGCTTAACGGTGTTCACCTTGTATGTCTGGTACATGAAGTACATGAAGAGGCTTCGAAAGTAGTCTCGCCCCCTCTCGCTCTCCCTCTCTATCCCTCTCTCCCTCTCGCTGATTGTTAAATCATGTGGCACGCTCTGGCGACTGGAAAATGTAGATTAAAGTTGATTATGTACTTAAATCCAGAGAATCAGGTGCACGTACATATCTTTTAATCCAGTTTTCTCTCCCGTCTCTCCTCCTCCTCTCATTCTCTCAAGAGAGCGGGAGAGGGAGAGAGAGCGAACAGCTCTGCGCTCAACTTTTCGGCCAGCAACAAATTGATCGGCGCAGCCTCAGAGAAGATGCTGAGAGAGCGAGAGGGAGAGAGAGAGAGGGAGAGAGAGACGGCAAGAAACAGCACTGAGTCTGTTCAATTTACAATTGTCAGATTGAGGGAAGCAAACTGATGAGAGAGTTGAACTCCTCTCTCCCTCTCTCCCCTCTGTTCAAGAAAATATTCTTCCCCTTCTCTCTCTTCCTCTCTCAATCTCTCCTCTCAATCCTTTCGCCTCCAGAACGGTGATTTACTCTAATTCAGTTCCACACACTCTCACTCTGCAAATGTTTACTTCCGAAAAATCGAACATTTGCTCTCATCGTCTCCGAGTCAGCTGTAGCTCTTCCATTTAGAACATTGGCTTCGAACTGTTCTATCGTTTTCTCTCGAATTTTGAATCAAGTGTACTATGTTTGCAATGACCTAGTTCGAAAAAGTGCAAGAAAAAGGGAATGAGATAAGGAAAACTTCCCCAAATTTCCCAAATTGTCGGCTTAATTCGCTCTACTATTCATCTCTCTTGCAAGTAATAAGTGTGTTCGTGAGAGCGAGAGGTCACGTGACTGGCAACCATTTGAATATCACTTTCGAACAGAGTCTAATTCGAAAAGGTAAGTTGCGCTGCAATTTAAATTTGCCTCCCTCTCTCCCTCTCACTTTCTCTCTCTCCCTCCCTCTCCCTCTTAAACCGAGAGGCCATTAATTTAGACATCAGCTCGCAAATGTCAAAAAGTTAATTTAACTTGAGAACGAATCTAGTCTAGCTTTGCATTCTTTTCTCTCCCTCTCTCTCTCTCCTCTCTCCCCCTCCCTCTCGCTCTCTAGCTGTCGCTCTTCATGTGAGATTAATTGTACTTTTTTGAATTAGCTGTTCGAAATACAATATGTTTGCCAACCTTAACCTTTGCAGTACATTACGTGAAATAGAACGTTTACCATTATAAACAAGTCTTACACTTGTCAGGGCGTAGGTTGAACTTTATTACTTTGTTTCTCTCTATCCCTCTCTCTCCCTCTCTCTCCCCTTTCTTCCTCTCCCTCTTCGAGCTACAGGTATATGCCAAGTCAATTTAAAACTTTACTGGACTGTTGTTATAGAAATGTTGGCTTTCCTTTTCTCTCTCAATATAATGAGATGGAGTGCTAAAGGGGGGAAGAGACGTTATCCCTTTCTCTCTCCCTCTCCCTTTCTCTCTTTCTTTTTTCCTCTCTCGCTCTCTCCCTTTTCTTGGTTGACTTTATCACGCCATTTATAAAATTAGGCTGTAAATTATACTTCTCCCTATTCAAAGTAGACGTCAGTATGGCAACAGACACAGAGGAGAGAGAGAGAGAGAGAGAGAGAGAGAGAGAGAGAGAGAGAGAGAGAGAGAGAGAGAGAGAGATGAAAGTAGGTCGACGGTGCCGTCCTTTCTTGCTCTAGCCTTTTCTCTCTCGGCGAGCTCTCTTTCTCTCCCGCTCGCTCTCGGCTTGCTTCCACTATCATTTATACTTCCGCCTGTTTCAAGTGTATCTCTCCCCCTCTCTCTCTCTCTCCCTCTCTCTCTCTCTCTCTTCCCTTTCTCTGAGCATATACCTTACATGAATACATAAGAGCGCAAGCATGAAACATACAACCGTCGTAAGTGGCAATAGAGAAAGTGAAACGTGAAGCGAGAGAGAGCGAGAGAGGGAGAGAGAGAGAGAGAGAGAGAGCGAGAGAGAGGGGAGAGAGCGCGAGAGAGAGAGAGAGAGAGAGAGAGATGATAACGACGAAGATGACCTGATTTCTGTACTTCCTTGCCTGCTTGCAAGCATCCTTCGCCTCGGGATGTAGGTTTCTAAAAATAAAAGAAAAAGTTTTATAAAGAAAACATAAAAGGCTCACACCAAGCTGAGTCACGTGACCACCTTCTCCTTGGCCACCTATAATTTCCTTTCCCGCTCTCTCCCCCTCTCTCTCCCCCTCACCTTCTACCTGTAGAAGAGCATATTTGTTTGCACACTTTTTTCCATTACAGGAAAGAAGTGCACATAGCTGTGAATATTACATTATTTCCCTATATCATGTAATTGTTGACTGTTACGTGACTTTCACTGCCTATTATGTCGACTATACAATATTTTTCCAGTCGAATAGAATAAGTTGTCGCTCTTTCTCTCTCCCTCTCCCTCTCTCCCCTTCTCTCTGCCTCTACCTGTGATCACCTGTAATCTACTATCGATTAATAATCCGCTTTTTATTCCATTTCACGGAATACATTACTTCCCTTTCTCTCCCTCTTTTTCTCCCTCTCTCCTTCTCTCTCTCCCTCTCCTCTCCCTCTCTCGCAAGCAGTGTTATTGTTTCCATTCAAGTTACATCATCAAGCAAACACACACCGACTGAATCAAGAGACAAGCGAATCAAAAGCTAATTGCGCAACCATGAACGGTAAACTGCAGTTTGCGTCCATTCAGGTCTTCGTGTTCATTTCCTGTGTCCTGGTCACGCTCAACCAAGCCCTCTCCTCGGGCTACTTCAACAGGTAAGTCGCCTAATTAGCTGCCACCTTGCCAGGTGTAGCCTTGAACGGAGAGGCAGACAGGGAGAGAGGAGAGACTGAGAGGAGAGAAGGGAGCGAGAGGGAGAGGAAGAGAGAGAGGAAGAGCGACAAACTTGACACCGATGACAATGCCCTTTCTCTCTCTCCTTAATTGCAATTGCATAATTAACGACTAATTGTGTGTCTCTCTGTGTGTCTCTCTGTGTGACTGTGTGTGTTCAGCGTGATCACGACGATAGAGAAGCGCTTCGACATTCCGTCACGCATGACGGGCATGATTGCGTCCACCTTCGAACTGGGCAACCTGCCCACCGTTCTGTTTGTGTCCTACTTCGGCTCCAACCGCCACATCCCCTCCTGGATCGGCAAGGGCGCCCTCTTGACCGGCCTGGGCTCCATTTTGTTTGCCGTGCCCCACTTTCTGGACATTCACAGCCCACTGGACGCCGTCAACATGTCGGGCCCACTGGACGACAACATTTGCCACATTCCCAGGCCCACGCTGGGCTCGCCGTTGGCCGAGAGGGCCAGGTAAGCGGCTTTTCTCTCTCCTCTCTCTCCCTTCCTCTCCTCTCTCCCTTCCCCTCTCTGTCTCTCGCTCTCTTGCGAAAGTTCTGTGCTCCATATAGTCAATATATTTGATATATATATAAACCCAAGAGAGTACCTTGAAGCTTAGTTCTGGTCAATATTTGCCATATAGTCACTTGAGAAGCGGAGCGAGAAGGGGAGAGGAGGAGAGGGAGAGGGAGAGAGAAGAGGCGAAAGCCTAGTAAATGGCCGCTTCGGAGCCCTGGTTGACAGCTTCCAGATTGATGGCTTCTCGAACGACCTATATCGATTCGAAGGGGACATGTTCTGTGAGCCAAAGTTTTCGCTGATCAGAGGGAGAGGAGAGGGAGAGCGAAAGGGAAGGGGAGAGAGGGAGAGAGAGCTCATCAATGGCTGTAAAGCGAAAAAGCGGACCATGTTGCAAGAGATACATGACCGCATCAAGAGGTTCTGAAACTGATTGCTATCAATGGTCAAGACATGTGGCATCGCTCCTCGCCTCTCTCTCCCTTCCTCTCTCCCTCCCTCCTTTCCTCTCTCCCCTCCTCCTCTGCCTTTCTTGTCGTGTTTACCCATTGCGTGACCATGGGTCACGTCAATGCTTGTCCAGCTGAACATTGCACAGAACAGTTCTCTCTGCACTGACCTCGGTTGACGTTCCCCTGGATGTCGGCTTCACTGCACTATAAATATTAATAGTCGAAGGCATCTCTTTTATCGACCTTATCGACAACGTGTACTTTATCTATATAGTTCAAGAGCTGTCGCGTTTTCTGCGACATATTTTCCCGAACTGTTCAAATGTGAGCCATAAAAGTGTTCTATACTTATAAGTACGACGATATATACCAAATATATATCGCCGGCCATCCATTTTGGAAAGTTCCAACTTTGCGAGAAAGTTTAGTCTTGAAGCATTGAGCACCGCTGAGAGAGAAAGCAGCCATTTTTGCGATCAATGTCCATATTCGATTCAGTTCACGAAGGGCAATGGTGCTCTAGAACTGTTCAAAGAGAAGACTCCCAGGCACCGAAGGCAGAGAGGGAAAGGGAGGGAGAGAGGAGGAAAAGAGGGATAAATTGACTTGATTTTATTATCCCTTCCTACTGTCAATCCATTGTCTTTTATCTCTTTGTGCCTCTCTTTTTCCCTCTCCCCTTTCCTCTCCCCCTCTCATTGCTCTCCCCTTCCCTCTCCCCCTCCCTCTCTGCAGCCACTTCATTCTGCCCCCAGTGCCGGAAGCAGAGCAAGGCCACTGTGCCGACTCCGGAAGCTACCGCTCGCCCCACCTGGTGCTGTTCGCCATTGCCATGATTCTGATTGGCTGCGGAGGCACGCCCATTTTTACGCTGGGCACCACTTACATTGACGACCACGTGAAGCAGGAGTCCAGCTCGATGTACATTGGCTGCATGTACTCCACGGTGGCCTTCGGGCTAGTGCTGGGCTTCCTCCTGGGCGGCTACTTCATCACGGTGCACGAGAACAGCTTCGGCTCCGGGCTGGTGCCCGTCGACCTGTACCCCGGCTCACCCCGCTGGATCGGCGCCTGGTGGGCCGGCTTCATCCTGCTCGGCGTCCTGCTCATCCTGGTCTCCATTCCCTTCCTCCTCTTCCCCAAGCGCCTGGTGGTCAAGCGTGACCAGGTCAAGGTCAACTCCCTGGCGGACGCCGCCGTGGTCAAGCCCGTCTCGTGGGACATGGTCAAGGAGGGCGACCAGGGACCCGGGGACCAGAGCGTCATGGAAATGGCGCCCGCCAAGCGCAGCGCCGCCTATGGCCAGAGTGCAAAGGACATTCCGCGCAGCATGTGGCGCCTCCTAAGTAACCCCATCTTCATGGTCACGTGTCTGGGCGCTTGCATGGAGCTGTCCATCGTCAATGGCTTCCTCGTCTTCCTGCCCAAGTACCTGGAGACGCAGTTCACAATTAGTAAATCGGAAGCCAATCTGTTCGCCGGCGGCATTGCCGTGCCCGGCGCCTGTGTGGGCATCTTTCTGGGCGGCTACCTGATGAAGCGCTTCCAGGTGGGCATCAGGGGTGCCATTCAAATGATACTCTTCTTCAACCTGGTCTGCATGGGTCTCTACACTGCCCTCTACTTTCTTGGCTGTGATAATATGAAGATGTCAGGGGTCACGCTGCCATATCACAATGGGTAAGTGCGTCAAAGTGGGCTTGCCCTGGGCTGACTGTAACTCTGCCACGCCCACAGGTCGCTGGTGGAGCCCACGAGCTTGCCCTTTCAGGTGAACCTGACGGCCGAGTGCAATGGCGGCTGCAAGTGCTCGCCCAATGACCTTGAGCCCGTTTGCGGCACCAATGGCGTCACCTACTTCTCGCCCTGTCACGCGGGCTGCCAAATGGCCGGTGGGCCGAGACACGTAAGTGCCCCACTCACGCACGTGACCAGCCAGTGCTGCGTGACTAAAACTTCCTCTCTCCCTTCTCTGATTGGTCCAGATTCAAAACTACAGCAAGTGCTCGTGCATCCAGGACCACTATCCGGAGGTGAGCGCCGTGCCCCTGGCCACGGCCGGCCCATGCCCACAGCGGTGCCAGGCCATGGTGCCCTTTCTGATAATACTGTTCACGGTGACCCTGGTGGTGTCCATCACGCAGATGCCGCTGCTCATGATCACCCTTCGGTCCGTGCAAGAGGAGGAGCGCGCCTTCGCCCTGGGCATGCAATTTGTCATATTTCGTCTCTTTGCCTACATACCATCGCCCATCATATTTGGCAATGTCATAGATTCCACGTGTATGTTGTGGAAGGTTGACTGCGCCAAGCAAGGCGGCTTTTGTCTCATCTACAACATCGAGCAGTTCCGGCTTCGCTACGTTGGTCTCTGTTCTTCCCTCAAGGTGGCGGCAGCGCTGCTCTTTTTCCTCGACTGGCTCCTGGTCACCTGGCGGCCACCCAAGGCAACTGACTTGAACAAGCCCATCGGCACGACCGTGGTCCGGGACTTTGTCTCCTCCGTCATATCGCTGGACAAGACCACCGTGCTCGGGGCCCACTCGATGCCCATCGAGGCCCACGGGCTCATTGGGTCCACTTGCGCCAGCAGCTCCAGGGACTCTGACTACAATTCCATCGTGGATGAAGATGACGAAGATGATAGACGGACCGTTCATCTTGACACTTATACTTGTTGATTGATTGTGAGAAAAAAGTGTACCTGTACATAGATATATATTTATCTCTATCAGAAAGAATATAGAAACAAATAAATAGTCAGAGGTTAGCCTTCGTATCCATCTCTCTTTCCATGGGCTTACATGTGGGCATGGGCTTAGTTGTGGGCCATAATTACCGGTTCCCGATGGAAGAGAATATCTCCATATTCAATCCAGGGATTTTGTGGTATGACCTATAGAACCAAAGATGGCGGCCAATAATCCAGGGGCAATATTTGCACATATGATAAATGAACTGCAGTTCATTTCACTCAGTCAACACTAGATGGCGTTCCAGTTCACTTAATTTCCGGAAGAGACCATTAAATACGTTTAATGGCCAACAAATGTTTACTCAGTAATACCAACTCAGTATTACAGAAAGAGACCAAGTCATCATTCCTCTGCGGTCATTAGAGACTGATTACAAGCTGTGTTTAATTAGCTGTCTCGTCTTGATGGCTTTGCCGTTCTATTGATCGTTACGCTCATGTTGAAAGTCTCCAGACATGGAATTATTACATAACGTTCCCCTTAAGCCGTAGGAAATGAGCAACTACACGAAAGCCCTTCTAATGGTCTTGACCATAGTGACCAACGCAACGTACGCAGCTGGCCAAGACTGTGAGTGCAGCACGACGGTGGCGCCACCCAGGGACAGTGCCACGCTGAAGAAGCTGTACGCAGTCTACGAGACGCTCTATTGCTGTAATTACGTCACAAATTGCTGCCCTCGCCAAGTCACTAATCACCATTTACCCAATTAGCGGCCGAGCTGGCGGAGACAATTGAGAAAAATCACGCCCAGCTGTACAAGTGTGACGTCATTGCTCTCGGAAGACAGATAGCTGGCCTGAAGAATCTATGTCAGAGGACCCATCTTGCCCGGACCGAGGACTCCAGTGACCCGAACGTACTCAAGACCCAATATTGCACAAACTCCGCCCACAAGGAAATGGTGGTCAAGTGTATCCAGCGCAAACTAGATACGTCGGGTATGCGAGGGGTAAGTGACCAGTGGTCGATATGTAATATTACAACTCAATCTCTTGACCACTCAGCTCAGATACGTTCCTCAAGGGGACACCTTGTCAGGTTGGAGAGCAATGGTTAGTAGTTTAATTTTGTTATATTATATTACAACTCATTTTCATAACTGAAAACGGTATTAATATAACAGGACTGCCGGCGCCAGATATTTCCAGTTTATCTTGCAAGGTGATTGATGGACAGCGCCATCTACAGGGAAAACAACTTGTCTGGTAGCTTTTATCACTTTCATTTCAGACACCATCAGCCTAAATATCATGACTTAAATTTAGTGGAAGACATTCGCAAGTCATTAAATATTCATTAGGAAAAATAAATGAAACCTAACGAGCCAAAGCTGATTAAAAAGCATTTCTCGCCAGATGGCGCTCCGAGCTGAGCGCGCGTCATGTGATTTTTTCGTGAGAACCATTTCGACCGTTCTACAATTTAACTAATCAATATTGAGCTATTTTTGAAACTTAATTGCATACATACTTTGAAATCTGAAATGTCAAGTAGAAAAGAAAAGAAAGAGCGGCACACTGTGTCGAGAAGACGGGACGACGAAGATGACCACAGGTCACGCAAGCGTGAGTCTCCCCGTGAGCGCAGGACACGAAGGTCAACCCGCCGAACACCGGAAGCGAGGCGCTCCAAACCGGAAGAAGAAACCAAAACTAGCAAACAATCAAAGCGCGAAAGGGACCGTTTGCAAAGAAAACTCCGTTCAGAAATTATGCGCCGTTCAAAGTCGAACCGGAAGTCGACCAGAGAAACAGAAAAACCTGAACCGGAAGTCCATCAGTGTGAACACTGCTCGGAGCAAGAAGAAGAAACCGGTGGGCAAGTGGTCACAGGTGGGCTGCCCACCAATGAACCATCACTGGCAGCTGCAAGTGAAAGTGAGAATAATCAGAAATCTGGTTCAACACATGTCAGCCATGATGGTCAAGAAAATGGTGACACTGAGCGTCACGTGACCAATGACACAGCTGGTGAAGCCGATGGTCAACAAGAGCCTGCGCAAGTGCAGATCAGAGAAAATCCCATAGACCAGCTGACCAGAGAGCTGGAAAACTTCGAAATTTCAGAGCGCGAAAAGCACTCACTAGCGGGACCCCTTCTATCGACAATCGCAATGCTGTCAGCATCGATCATCGCTTACAATTATATATAACCCCAAACCGCCGAAAGTTAAATTGCGAAAAACGTTCGACATAAAAAATGAATTAATTTGCGAGAAAACGAAAGCGAGACACGAAAGTTATGCACTCGGAAAACTTTGTTGCGCAACAATTGAGCAAGATTGCAAATAAAAAAAACTGCATCTCCTTCATTTAGACTTGCTGACCCGTTCGATATGGATGGGAGCTGGAGAGGGAGAGAGGGAGAGGGGAGAGCGAAGAGGGAGAAAGGAAAAGGAAAGTTCTGGATGGCTTGAGGCGATAAAGCGGTTAATGTGATAAGAAAAGTGAAACCGGAACTGGAAAGCAACTTGATGCCAAACACAATGTACAGGCTTATTACATAACGACCCCTTGGGTCATCGGTAGCGCTGATGAAGCTGTCTGGACCAGCTCAGCGAGAGGGAGACAAGCCCGATGCGCATGCGCACAGGTAAACGCCAGCTAAATACGGTATCTACTTCTCATCGGCTCCCTTCCAAACCGGACCCTTTTCTTTCTCTTCTTAATGTTCCGAAAATTTAGATGTATATCTATCCTTAACCACATCCAAATCGGTTCACTTTTTTGAGCTAGTTTAAGCTGGTCAGGTAAAGCGAGAGGGAGAGGAGAGAGCGAGAGGGAGAGCGACGAAATCGAAAAAGGGATTCAGTTTGAGAGTTTCACTTCGCTACTTGACGCGCTGAGATGAAGTTACAGGTAGGTTGCTTTTTCACTTCCGTTTTCGCATCTCAAGGTATTTCAACGTTGATTGTTCCATTTCAGATTTTGAGTGTTCTCTTTTTCGGCGCCCTGGCGGCGGTCAGTGGCTTCTACATCGACAGCGCCATCTTGGGGGCCCTGGCCACCCCGGCCCTCCTGTATGGCGGCTCCCTCATGACCCTTGGTACGGGAAAGTTGCTTCACTTCCTGTTGGCCAAACCAAAGACCACCAGAATTGTGCACGTGACGCCCACTGAAACCTATGGCCCATATGGGCCGTCCGTGGTCAACAAGGTAAACATCAAGATGGCCCGCCACGGGGCCACCCACTACCCAGACCTGCCACTGGGTGTTCCCATACTCATGCCCAGGGACTTGCAGCATCCGGTGTACCGGTCAGCCTATCCGGCATATCCGGTCTACTATGGGCACCAGGCCCACCCGGCCCACCGGTATCGTCACACCCATTACCACTACTGACCACTGTCGACCACCATTGAAAAGTTGCTTACTCATTGATTTTCATCCTTTCTCACTATGTTCCACTAATTGTCACACTAGTCAAATAAAGTTAGTTGTTCGGTTCGAGTTCCAATTGACAACTTGAATGTGTTAATTTTCAATTATTGACATTTCAAAAGATAGATTATCTCATTCCGTGCCGTTATCTGTAAATAGACAAAGAAAGATAGAGAGGTATGTAGAGATACGTTAGAGATAAGGGCAGAGGCATGACATTGATATTCGCAGCTGGAGAAGAAATAGACACAATACTAGATGTCAAGTGTCTCTTCAGTGTTGTCGGTGTTTAAGAAGTGATACGTTCGCATTTGCAGCTTGTCAATTGAGGCGGCCATTTTGGAAATTATGAACAGTACATGCCATGCCTGCCAGTGTTCTGATCACCCTAATTGCGGCCATCTTGCTGCCAAAGAGCAGCTTAACTGGTAACAACTTAACTGGACCACTAATCAATCTTGATTCTCGTTTTAGATTTGACTTGAACATGATGAAGTGATATGTGTTTCTTTTATGTACGTTTTTCTTTTTCTGTATTTCAGTGTCAACATTGAGTCATCTACCTTTGAGGACTTGCAGCGACTTGTTCTATTACCATAATGTCAGAGTGTCGGGCATGTATCTCATTGACGTGGACGACGGCGTGGGCCAGCTGCGGCCATTTTGGGTCGAGTGTGACATGGACAACGGGAAAGACATCCACAAGGTGCTGACCATTGTGCGCCATGACAGCGAGACGCCCACCTCGGTGAGGGGCAAGGAGGCTCCGGGGTCGTATATAAAAAACGTCTCGTACAATGGCGTCCTGGAGGAGCAAATGGTACGACTCATTGACCAGAGCTTCTCGTGCCAACAATACATCAAGTGGGCCTGCAAGGGGGCAACCTTCAATTTCTGGCAGAGCCGGTCCTTCGGCAACTGGTGGGTGGGCCGGTCCTGGGTCAACCAGTACTACTGGGGCGGCGCCGAGACCGACAGCCGGGCCTGTGGGTGCTTCCCCTACTGTCACCCCACCCATAGGAATAGCACGTGCAACTGCGACGCCAACCTGAAGCCATCTTGGCTTGAAGATTCCGGGCTCTTGTTGGACAGTTCGCGACTTCCGGTTCTACAGCTCCGGTTCGGCGACACGGGCGAGTCCAACGAAGCGGGCCAGTACACCCTGGGGCCCCTGGTGTGCCGCCACGACGGCCACAAAAATGTCTTCCTGGGCGCCTTCGTTGCCCCGGTCGAGCTCAAGTCGCCCGGATTCCCGGACGAGTACCCGCCGCCATTCCACCGGTACATGTGGCGCATAACCATACTCGAGGGCGACATTGTGGAACTGGCATTTCCCACCTATGACGTCATGCACACCGGTGCTTACAATGCGGTCCCCGGCTGTCAGTACGTGGTCGAGGTGACCACATTCAAGTTGAACGGAAGTGAAGCCTACGACGTTCACACCATGCAGCGAACAAAGGCGGCGCCACCGTACTTCATCAGCGACGGCAGGGAGACCCATGTCAACCTGACCCTGACCACTTGCAACCAGGTGGACAAGACGGACACCAAGGGCTTCGTGGCCCACTTTCGAGAGGCGGCCTGCCGCGGCTGCCAAGCGGCCCAGGGTCAAAATGGCGGCCAGACAGAGTGCACCCTTGACCATGGGACAGACTGTGCTACCATAGCTTCCTTCGGGTATCCGTTTCCGCATTACGCCTACGAGGACATTGGCTGGCACAACCACACCTTCATATTACGCGGCCCGGAAAACTTCACCATAGACTTGTCCTTCAGTGACTTTGACCTTCTCACCATACCGGGCAGCCATGCTTGTCACACTGACGCCATGGTGGTGCATGCGCAGACCGGAGCCCAGGAAACCAGGCTGGGCGAGTATTGCAACATAAACAAGCTGGGCTTAGGCTTGCTGAAGACGGCTTCCAATCGAGTCACGTTATCTTATATGACATATAAAAGAAAAGTTGGAAATAGTCGTGGCTTCCATGCAACTGTCAAACTTGTACCCATCAAGGTCAATGGCAAATTATTCAATGGTCCCCCAAGGTCAGTCTTCTCGCACATAAACAGTATCAGTAGTGCTGATTTATCTTTAGTGTTCGGAGAATGCGCTATCCAGCTGATTGTGACCTGAGATATGTCCAAATATTTCTGTCATCTGAATTACAAATGATTTACTTTTTTTCTGAAATCATTTTTCAGCTCAAGGCTAACTGAGGTAGCTGAAGGAAGGCCAGCTGACCAGAACTCATTGGCCAGGCACCTGCCGTCCGCCATTTTGGCGGTGGACGGTTTGGCGGAAACTTGCTCCGTGACAGAGATGAGGAGGAACCCATGGTGGAGGGTAAACTTGCAAAAGCGCCACCTGGTGCACCGTGTGGAAATCACGAGCCCCGAGTTGGCGGCCCAGCCGGAGATTCGCTGGCCGTCCGGAAGCTATGGGCTTCCAATGCCCATTTCCGGTTGTCCGACGGCCAAGGGCTTCAACTGGAAGAACGGAAGCCGTTTCCATGATGTCCAGTACGACCAGGTGGCCGACGAGAAGGTCCGCTACTGGTCACAGGGCATGATGCTCAGGGGTGGCGTAACCGACAATGGCATCATGCAACACTTTTGCCTCAAGGAGACCGAGGCCATCGGCTTGACCTCAACCATGGCACCCCAGGACGAGAACATCAGCATGGCCATGCACCACCAGCCGGCCGGCAAGCGGCCCACTGCCCCAGAGTGGCCCTGGATGGCGGGCAAGTACTGCATCTTCCAGGTGGGCGACACTTGCCCGGACGGCTTTCAAACGGGCGCCATCACGTGGATGGACAAGAAGATGAATGCCACGAGTGAGCTGCTTTCTCGAAGCAACGTTTCCGGTTCCGTGCCTTCCGGTGTTTACACGAAACACAACACCACCATCAATTTCTGTTGCCGTGAAGACGGCAAGGCCGACGTTCCCATCAAGTTGCCTCGCGATCGGCCATTTTATCTCTTCAAACATGGCGAGGAGTGTCAGAAAGTGGAAGGCATGACTGACTTTGAACAGTTCTTCCATTTTGAGGAGGAAGTGCTAATGTGGGGCATCTCGCTCGACCTAATATTCGTTTCGCCTAATCAGCTCAAGTTCCAGGATCCGCATCCCAAAGTAGAGATCGCTCTATTCGACAAAGGTCTCACTCTTCACTATTGCTACTATGACGTCATCAATCGAATGAAAGGCTTTCGAGTTCTGGTTAGTTCGAATCCAACCACCTATGGCTTTGGCACCCATTATGACGACGGAACCGGAATCGCCCGCTCGGTCGAGGCCACCTTTCTGGATGCAGTGGAATGTGCAAGATATGACGTCACAGAACCCGACGCCACTACCATCAGGTTGACCTGTAAACAGCCAATCGAAGGCCAGTACGTCATTGTGCGCATGTACAGATTCGACGTCTTGAGGTTGTGCGAAGTGAAAGTATTCGGAACCGAGTCGTGCGGCTCACCCATGGGCATGGCGACCGAAGAGGTACCGGATACGGCAATCAGCGCCTCTTCGAGCGAAGACAACTTTGGCCTGAGTCACTATCATTCCAATGCTAGACTGTATCACAGCAAGTCCTGGTGCGCAAAGCTCACGGATCCGGAAAAGTTCGTCACGGTGGACCTGGACTCCCGGAGCCGGTCGGCCAACGGAATGGTATGGGTCATCGGGGTCGCCGTCCAGGGGTCGACCAGTTACTACAAGAACTCGTACGTCACCAAGTTCAAATTGCTGTTCAGCAATGACACACTTGAGTGGAAAACCGAAGAGGAGCCTGTGGGACGAGATAAGGTTTACCAGTGTCATCAGTGCAAGTCGCAAAGGTTTACCTCTAGTGAAGTCGTTAATTACAATCTCATTGAACCAATCCTGGCTCGCTATGTTCGCCTTCAGATCGTGGAGTACAAGAACAGTCCATGTGCACGATTCGAAGTGTACGGTTGCCGTTCGAAACGAAACTGTCAGTTCGACATGACGTCCAGCTCGGGAACCATTACGTCACCAGCGTACCCCTTCTATTATGGCCAAGATGTCACGTGTCAGTGGACAGTTCGGCCGCAGCCCAACAAGTCGATAGAGCTAAACTTTGTACTGTTCGACTTGGCGCCAAAGTCGAAGAGGTCGGGCAACTGCAAGGATGCCCTGACCGTGTACCATCCTCAAATGACCAGAATCGAAGCCGCGGCCAGCTGGTCACACTCGGCCAGTCCGAAGATGTATCCCAAGACCATCATATCCAATGGACCAATGAGATTAGAGTTGAAGAGTTGCTTCAGAGATACCCTGTCAAGGTATCGCGGCTTTCTGGCAAAGTACAAGACCGTAGACTGTCCCGGATGCGGAATAGGTGACGCCACTTGCTCTGCCCTTCACACGTGCCACTCAACGTGCGGCCAGATCTTGTCCATCAATTATCCTTTGAATTATGTGAACAACCACAGGTGTCGCTGGCTGATCAAGGCTCCCACTGAACATTACGTAAACTTGACCATAGATGCTTTCGATGTGCCCTCTGGTGCCGGAAGGCAGTCAACTGGCGATTGCATGTTCGATCATGTGACCTTCATCGATGGTAGCAACAGCAACGTCATTGGAAGGTTCTGCAATTCCAACAAGCCGCCAAAGTTCATCGTGTCGTCGTACAACCAGTTGTTGATCGAGTTCTACACGGACTCCGACATGACCGGAAGAGGTTTCAGCTTCACTTACAAGGCTTACAAGTTCCAGTTGCCAAGGGAACTGAGCACAGCCATCACAGCGCCACCAAACACGTGTCCAGCCAACTGGAACTATTATAAGGGTCACTGCTACAAGCCGTTCTTCGAGAAGGAGTCCTTGCAATGGTACGAGGCCGAGTTCCGGTGCAACGTGGCCGGAAAGGGAAGAGACGGCCATCTTGTCTCCATACTGGACAGTCAGGAGATGGCAGTGGTGCACCACTTGCTCATCAATGTCTGGAAGGCGCCGCCATATTCTTCCATTTACATTGGGCTAGTTGACGTAACCAAGGAAGGCGTGTACAAGTGGTCGGACAGCAACCCGATGGCCTACACCGACTGGGCACCGGCGTCCACAACCTCGGCCGCGCAGCCCGATGGCGGTGCCTACGAAGACTGCACTGTGCTGAAAGTGGACAGTGGTCACTCTACGGCAAACTGGCACGACATACCCTGCTCATTGGGCAAGCATTCTCAGAATTCGAAAAATAATGCCAGTGTGTACCATGCAGTGGACAACATTTCGTCGTACATTTGCAAGATGGACGCCTCGGTGGGTTCGATTGAAGTTCCGATCCAAGAGCCGCTGTACGCCCACTACCTCATGTACGCCGACTACCACCGTGTCCACGCCTCCTTGCTCAAGGAGCGCCATTTTGTCTGCAAGAATCTGGAAGTCTTGTCGATTGTCTTCCAGTGCGACGGCATACCCAACTGCAGAGACGGATCGGACGAAGAGGGCTGCCCTGCGGAACTGGGCTTGACCACGTGCCTGGCCTCGCAGTTCCGGTGCTTCAATGGGCGATGCATTGCCATCGGCGCGTACTGCGACTTCCTGGACGACTGTGGCGACGGTTCGGACGAACGCCACTGCGAGCGACGAATGTGCAAAATGTCCGAATTCAAGTGTCACAATGGCCAATGTGTGCCCACTTCGAAGCGGTGTGACCTGTTGAACGATTGCCAAGACCAGTCCGACGAGGCCCAGTGCAGCTCGGGCTCCTTTTGCAACCCGGTGACCACGTTTCAGTGTTACTATGGCAACTGCATTCCCCAGTTTGCCGTTTGTGACAAGCACCGAGACTGCCCGGGCAAGTTCCATGAGGACGAGCAGCCGGCCCGGTGTGCCAAGCTGAGGGCGATGGGTGACCTTGGACTTTGCTATAGGCGGAAAAAGAGGACCAGTTGCTATGACTTGTTCAAGTATCACGGCGCGACAACGGACGGCTTCTATGACATTGAACCGGAAGGAGAAAGTTCGCTCACTTTTCGCGTCGAGTGCAAGTTCAACGGATCCGGAAACTTGAACACTGTGAAGACGATTTTTCATCATGATTCGGAGATTCGACTGTACGTCAAGACTGGACCAGATGTCCTTGGGCCATATATTCGAAGGCTTACGTATGACGTGGCCATGGACAATATTGTTTCGGTGATAAATAGGTCCAAATCCTGTAGACAGCGAGTGTCCTGGGAGTGTTCGGGTTCCGGTTTCCACTTCAACTCCAGCAAACCAAACTCATGGTGGGTTTCAAGGAACGGTCAACCAATATACACTTGGGGCGGAGCTAAGGTGAATGGCACATGCGCATGCTATCCTCACTGTGTCCAGGAAAACCTGGGCTGCAACTGTGACGTCGAGGCACGATTCCAATGGCACGAGGACAGTGGCTACTTGACGGCCAAGGATCAGCTTCCGGTGGGCGTGGTCATCTTTGGGGACACCTTCGACTCTGGTCAAGCTGGCTACCACACTGTGGGTCCACTTGAATGCGAAGGCGACTGGCAGGATGACACCCAGCTGGCGTGTACCAACGACCGGAAGTCCACTTACAAGTGCCAGTCGGGCCAGCGCATCGACGCCATCTTCAAGTGCATCTACGAGTTTGACCAATATGGCTACCAGATTGGCTGTCGCGACGTCACGCACTTGCGAGCCTGCGAGAAGTTCCAGTGCCCGTATCCGAACTACATCAAGTGTCCCGACTCGTACTGCATACCACCGAGGTACATATGTGACGGCAAGTGGGACTGTGTGGGCGGAGCCGACGAGGTGGGCTGCGCCAAGTATTTCTGTCCCGGTCAGTACAAGTGTGCCAACATATCGAGCTGCATCCTTCTCCATCACCTTTGCGACGGTGTACGCCACTGCCCTCAGGGTGACGACGAGTGGTTCTGTGACCTGACTTGCCCTTCAAAATGCAACTGCGCTGGACTTCATGTTTCCTGTCAGAGTTTGAACATGACGCAACTTCCGGAGAAAATTCCGAAAAACGTCAAGAAACTCGACATGAGCTACAACTCTTTAGGGCCATACTTGGAACGCATTGACTTCAGTACGTTCGAAAATCTCGGCGAACTAATTCTTCAGCACAACGACATTCAAGTGCTGCCCGGAAAGAAGTTTGTCCGACTTCGCAATTTGTACAAACTGGACCTTCGGTACAATAATATCAAGATAATCGAGTCGGCGGCCTTTGCTGGCCTTCGGCGAGTGACCAGCTTGCTGCTTGACCACAACCCTGAACTGTTCATGATCATGCCCGAGGCCTTTGTAGGACTGAGTTCGCTGTTACGCTTGAACATTTCGAACACCAAACTGGACAACTTGTCCAAGAACGCATTCTGGGGACTGACTAAACTGCAGTCACTGGAACTTGGCCAGAATAATTTGGAAGTGATATCGTCGAGTGCCTTCAAGGGACTCGAAGCTCTGGTCAGCCTTGACCTGCGCGGCAATCCCATGAACCACTTCTCGAAGGAAATGTTCAACGGCCTGCGACAGCTGAGATACTTGTCCACCGATAGCTTCAAGTTTTGCTGCTTGGCCTCGTTTCAAATTCCATTTGACCGATGCTGGCCGCCACCGGATGAGATATCGGATTGCGAAGACCTGATGTCGTCTCAGGTTCAAAGGTACTTCCTGTGGATACTGGGCATCGTGGCCCTGTTTGCCAACCTGTCGGTCGTGATATGGCGCATAAAGACGAGAAACCACATCAATCCAGTCAGTTCGACGCTGATTCTGTCGCTAGGGTGCGCTGACTTCCTGATGGGCATCTATTTGGTCACCATTGCCTCGGTGGACGCTTACTATCGCGGCCATTATATCGAAGTGTCCGATGACTGGAGAGCCAGCTGGTTGTGCAAGTTCTGTGGCTTCATATCGACGATGTCAAGTGAAGCTTCAGTGTTCACTCTGGTCTTCATAACGGTTGACCGACTAATCTGCATATGTTTCCCCTTTTCGCACTTCAAGTTCACGATCAGCTTCACATACAGGTAAGGGAACGGTTTTTTGTTATGAAAAATTTAGTTAACACGTTGCATCGCCATCTTGTTTAGACTGATAGCCTTTTTGTGGGTTACAACGTTCATCGTCAGCTTCTTACCGCTGGTGGTGACGCCATATTTTCAGGGCCAATTCTATGCCAGATCTGGGGTGTGTCTTGCCTTGCATATAACCAACCTTCACCCGGCTGGTTGGGAGTATTCGGTGGCCCTTTTCTTGGTCACAAATTTGATTGCCTTCCTAATCATAGTTGGGTGTTACTTCTACATGTATGACCGGGTCAAGGCTTCCTCGAGGCGTCTAACGAGACTGATGGCCCGCCAAGTCAGGGAAACCCAGGTTGGCCGACAGATGGCCCTGATTGTCATGACCAATTTCTGTTGCTGGTGCCCCATCATCGTCATGGGCCTTCTCTCCATCGCCGGCTACACGCTGCCACCCTCAGTGTACTCCTGGACAGCTGTCTTCATCTTGCCCTTGAATTCGGCCACCAATCCGGTCATCTACACACTTGCCCACTACCGGCCATCCTTCTTCCAGGCCCAGAAACGAGACAGCTTGTCTGGTAAGCTACTGACGCCATTGCGTCAGAATTCGCACTCCATCAAGTCCAATGCCAGCACTCAGATGCGACCAATCAGGCCACCGCCCGGATATGTACCTTTGCACCATTTTCTGAGGGAAACCAATCAGCTGACCGCACGCCACTTGCTGCAAATTGCTTGCTTCCTGAGTGGCCAACTCAAGGACATCCATGCAGCTGGCTACTCCCTGGGTGGCCTTTCATTCGAGAATGTCTTCGTTCACGAGCCCCAAAATGGCGAATACTTGAAGGTCTACCTGCCTGACCACAATGCATACAGAGTGTCGAATTCACAGGAATGTGACGATTACGCTGTTGACATTGAAGCTTACGGTTTGTTGGTGAAGCGGATGCTTCGACTATTTCACAGTAAGCTGCAAGCCACCAATTCATTTGACCTATAATATAGTGTAAAGTTTAAAAAATAACTCCCATAAAACACATCATTATCCTCAGCTTCAATTAGCGAGAGCACGCTGAAGTAATAAGCTCAGCTGATACTTTGGCGCGCTTAATGCCGACAGCGCCACCTAGAGATGTAAAGTGGAAGCTCTGATGTGAACATCTGGTCAGGACTAAGCGAATACTATGGCGGCTATACTTTGTCAATCAGCATTTGAAACTTGTCCTTAAATTATCGAAAAGCTGAAAAGTTATATCACATACTAGCTGAGCTATCACCGAAGTTGTCGAATCTCAAACATAGTAAGAACATTGCTCGTAGTATCAGTTAAGTAATCATTTTAATATCTCCTACAAGATCCAGATCAGGTCCTTGACTTTTAACCTTAATCAAAGAATGTCATCGAATTCTTGAGCAGTTATCTCAACCGTGATGGCTTGGACTGAAAATATGAAATACCGGCCAATGTAAGGGCTGTGGAGGGTAGCGCCCTCTCAGGTCTCTGTCAGTCACTACGCAAGTCCAGTTGGCATACGGAGCAACCGGGCGGAAATATTGCGCAATCTCTTTGCCCAACACTTGATAATCAGTACCCTTGTCGAATCCATCGCGGGCAAGTCTTGCTGCATCGTTCTGCATTGGCCCGTAAAAGCCAAAGGTATGATGTATGACTAGCCTTCGGTCAGCTGCTAGTCGTTTCCGTATCTCGTCGTCCTCACTGAGTTCCACTTTTGCGGTAGTAGTAGCGAGAGTGGTGACGTCATCGTCTACATGTTCAGATGGATATTGTTGGCCAGGTATTCGATACAAGGTCACATGGTTGTCTCTGAGCTTGAAGGTGATATATTGACCCTTCCTTTCCGGCATGGCGCTGGGCGCGCCGCCGCCATTGACAATAAAACACGCCCACTTCCGGCCGTAAACGGTATCAAAATGGCGCTCCACGTGTGACTTCCGGTCGTCGGCGTCGTCAAGCTTTGTCAAGGCTACCTCGGCCAACAATATGGCTTCGTTCTGCATTGCCGACGCCATGTTGGTTTCAAGAACTTCGGCTCCGAGAGAATTTTCAGCTTGACCATGGCCATCTAATGAAACTAATCAGTGAAACTTTAATTACCTCATAAATTAACTCACAGCATGTCAAGATGAGCAAAATTAGATACAGCATTATTAATTCCAAAAAACGTCAATACTCAAAGTTTCGCCGACAGATTTGAAATGTGTGATATTAATAATGCAGCGCAAGACTTTCGGTTTCAATGTCAAATGTAATCGGTTTGTAATCAGTCATAACCTTAATTGATTTAGCAAATTAGGCTCTAGGGGTACAGGAGCCGTAGGTCTTCTATTCGTCGTCCCATTGTCCCAAGTGGGCGTTCTGGGCAAAGTCATCATCAAGATAAGCAATTATCAACATCAAGTTAAATTAAAATTGATTGTCATCACAAACTCTCGCCAACAGCCTCCTTCCTAGTAATGACAATTAGTGACAAAATGGCCAGCTGTGGCCAGGCCATGACAATTTGTCGACTTCCGCCCACACGGGGGCGCTACTTGCATTGACTGGGGGAAAAGGTGTCCACGTGCCAGACTCAAGGACTTCGATTAGCACGACCTACTGACTCGGATTCATTTAATGTAGATAAAGAGGTTCATCGGCAGATTACTAGATTGCAATTCGTTCCAAGGTTGCTCATGCGCAATACTTCACTGCGCGTGTGCAAACTTTAGGGACGACGATGATTGGAAAAATATAGCAGTTCTCGGTTGATGGTTCACTTCGCAATAAAAATACAGCAAAATACGCTGTGTATCGATACGTCAAGCCTATATTTGTCTCACAGAATTGTCAGATTGTAAAGCCCACTGGGAACGGCCCAGTATGTGGTCAATATCTCGACATAATGCATGCGTCAGAACGATGTGATTGAACATGACAGATAAGTTCTCCAGTCCTGTGAAATACGGACCGAACCTGTCATGTACACAAAGTCGAAACGGAGCAAATCTCCTTGGCGGCCATTTTCTAGCAGCCAGATCATAACAAGCTTGTTCCCGGTACCTTAGAAATAAAATGGTACAAAGCAGCTTCTTTCCCCTTTCTCGTCTACTTCAGGTATATGGTGTCCATATCTTCGGCAACTCGATCTTCTTCAAGTTCACATATCTACTCACTATCTCATTCCTCATCTATAGAGCTTGTGATGAAGTCTCTTCACTAATTGTAGATCAAATATATCTTAACCCTATAGCTATACAACTTGCAAGTCCCGTCTTGGTAGCCATTCTCTCGTTGATGCATGTTAACTTGAATTCTTCAAGCCTTGGCCTAGTAGCTGGGGTGCTTGAAAGCTTTCTGTCATCAGATATGAGTATCACCATGAGAAAACTCTGCAAAGTTTGTCTCGCAATAATTGCTGCAAGCTGCTTGTGCAACCAGGTTTTTATCTGCTATGTCTTACCACCAAGGACTTGGTATGACTTTTTGACACTTCATGTCTTCGCAACGGTAGACCACTTCTATACAGCGGACTTGACGCTGACCCTTGTGTTGACCTATCACGTTTATATTAGGGCTTTCGTCCTGGTAAGTGCTAGTTTCATGAATACCTATGCTCGTTCGACTGGAATATCAGTTGATAGTTTGAGATACGCTTGGAATGAGTTAGTGAAGTCGAAAAAACTGTTTGATAGATGCACGTCGACTTTGACGGCATTATGGATAAGTAACATATTTCTTGAGTTGCTCGTTACCTTGACCATGATGAGCAAAGGAAAGCTAGACGTAGTCATGATAAGTGTCTTTACATATCGAGTCTCAGTAAACTTGTTGATGACGATATCGATAGTCTTTCACGTTGATATGGCTGATGTACGACTGAAGAAATACTTCTTTCGTTATCGCGACGATGTGATTGGACTGAAATATGACAGCGGCCTTGAAGTGCTCTTGAAAGAGATGGAGAACAATTATTGCCTAGATTTTACAGTATGCGCAATATTCAAGCTCGACCGAACTCTGATCTTGGCCTTTGCTTCAGCTCTTGTCAACTTCACTGTCTTGCTGGTCCAGGTTTTACCTTGAAGAAAACTATCTTGTTCTTATGATTTGTTGCTATAGGCAATATCTCTCAAACTTACACAGCATATCGCTACCTTGAGTTTCCAGTTTCAATATTTCAAGGCTGCATCGCTTCGACAACAAATCAAAGGTCGACTGAAAGTCACGAATCGGTGATACTTGTCACAACATGTTGACCATATTTCAATATGACAATGATATCAGCATGAAAGCTGAGCCATAAAATGGAAAATCTCAACCTATTTCACTTCTAGATATCTAGTAGTCAAGATGAAAGTTGCGAATATGACATCCTTTTTCAATCCCATCCGCTACACTATGAATATTTTCGGCATTCAGACTCAGCGAAAGTATGCTCTAGTTTATGTCATCCAGTTTCTTCGATTGGCATCATTCTTTGGGAAATATTACAACTCCGCCACAAAACTACGCGAACGTCCAAGCCTACATGAATGGCAGATACTATTTCTTGAGACGATAACGTTTTTCATCTTTATTCACATGCTTCGAAACGGAAAGGAACTGCAATCAATTATAGAACGTCTTGAAACCTTGATGTCAACTGATAAGTGTGCATCTATGTACAAGTATGCAGTTCTCGTTACGTTAGCCATACCTCTGTTCTTGGTATACAACCTAACAGGTGTACATACCTTTGAGAGAAACACAGTTGGTGAGCGTATCATCCTGTATTGCGCTTTCGTTCGAATGATGTTCAACGGACCTTGCTTTTACCATTTTTCAGTATTGCTGTATCACTTCTATGTCCGAGCCTTTCTGTTGACCACACAGTCTTTCTTCAAAAGTTACTTAACGTCGAACATCATCCGACCGACAACCGTTCGCCTAACTTGGAACGAAATATCGCGATTGAAGCGCCGCTTTGAAGACTGTATGTCAAGCTATCCACTGCTCTGGTTGGCCAATGTCTTCGTCGTATCTTGCATCACACTGGACAGCGTCGTCAAAAATAAGTTTGCTCTGCCTGAGCAACAGCTGGGAAAGCTGCGGCCCGTCTTGACGGATTTCATCATGGTGGTGTCCGTCGTTGTTCACGTCGACTATGTCGACACCAAGGTCAAGCAAATGTACGAGGCTTACTACCATGATATCGCAGGTAGGAACGCATCGCAACATCACCGCAAGTTGGTGAACGAGATAGGAAAGGAATATGCCTTGGGCTTCACGGCATGTTCCTTCTTCAAGCTTGATCGCAAGGTCTTAATCAGCTTCGTTACGGCTCTCATCAATATGAATGTCTTGGTCTTACAAATGTCCGATTAAGCAGAGCTGTTCTCCTACTTCGCCATTCGCCATTCAGCGAAATAGTAGAAAAAAATCACAGCTATGAACCGAGGGATATTCGCCGCTAGATAATGATTTTTATTCTCAACTTCAAGTTTCGTTGAAATTTCGAATTGAGGCCGAAAATTTCATCGATATGCTTCGTTAGTTGTTCTATCGTAGCAAATGTTTAACCGCTTAGTTTCATTTATTGTATTCACGGCCTCCAGATTAAGTTTCACTATACTTACTCGAGCTAAATGTTATCCCTTATGAAGAATAAATACTTTCGTCACTTCCATTACTGCACATGCGCATTTTTCTACAGTGAAAGGTACACAATGGCCGCCCGTGATTGAGCAAGCTCTCTAGTAGTCGGGCGAGTGGGGCGGAGCCTGAAATCGCTTCGACCTTCAAATCACTGAAGCTCAGTCTATGAAGCCACCTCACGATTCGTCCCTAGAGTTGGTGTTGTGTAGAAATCATGGCTGCCATTTTGTTCACAACAAAACAGTTGAATATGATGAATTGAGCTAACAGAAAAATCACAAACATTTAGCAGAGAAACAAACAAATGATCATTCAAACATATCTGAATGACTGTCATTTTCTCTGATAACATCGCAAACGCCAGATCTACGTTCAGGTCTTCGAAAGCTGTTCAACTAAAGAGAATCATGGTACGAAGCAGTTTCTTCGCTCTTTCTCGAGTACTTCAGGTATACGGGTTGAGTATTTTTGGTGACTCATATCTGGCGAAGATTGCTCGTCTCATCACCATAGGTACTCTTCTCTACAAAGCTAAGTACTTGTTCGCGATACTGAATTATCCCTCCAGCCTCACGGCGATACAGTTAGTAACTCCTATCATAGTTACGAGCTCGACTTTCCTTCAAGCAAACTTTGCTGCCACCAGCCTTGGCCACATAGCTAGAGCGCTAGAAAGCTTGATGTCGCTAGAAATGACATCGTCTTTGAGAAGTGCTTATAATATTGGAATCCTGTTGATTATCACTTCTTGTGTGAGTAATCAGTTGTTCCTTAATATTTTCTTTCCGCCTCCTTTTGATTGGTATAACGTCTTGGAATACAACTTCTTAATTCTAGTTGATCACATTTACACTAACTTGATGACGCTGATCCTTGTCGTCACCTATCACGTGTATGTAAGAGCTTTCTTCTTAGCCAGTAAAAGTTTCATGGATACATATGTTGGATCTAGTGCAGTCTCAGCTGAGCACTTGAGATACACTTGGAACGAGTTGTCGAAGTCAAAAAAATTATTTGATACATGTACGTCTAACCTGACGGCAATATGGTTCGGTAATATCTTTCTTGAGATGCTGTTCACTTCAACTATGATTGCCAAAGGGAAGCTGCTCATACTTATCATGATTCTAATTGTGTATCGAGCAGTGATGAACTTGCTCATGACCCTATCTATCGTTATGCACGTCGATATTGTGAACTCTCACTTGAAGAAATGCTTCTACCGCTATCGAGACGACGTTATTCGACTCAAATATGGCGCCAGCCATGACGAGCTCTTGGAAGAGATGGAGGAAGATTACTGGCTAGATCTTACAGTATATTCCATATTCAAGATCGACAGAGCCTTGGTTTTGGCTTCAGCATCAGCTTTGGTAAACTTCACTGTACTGCTGGTGCAAGTTTTACCTTGAAGCTAATTCTACCACCTAACCTTGCATCTGCACATATCATGCTTGGCAGCGAAATCAATCGATACGTGATTGTCAGAGCTCTGATAGCCTACTTTGCATAGTTGTACCTTCCTCAAGGTCGACTGTTTCCGTGGCGAGCGAGAGGTCATGAACAGCTTTGTAATAGCGCTGATTGATGTTAATGTATTGGGTTTACAAAGGTCGACTTAGTTGACGCTATTGGCCTCTCTTTCGACGGATGAAACAATGAAAACGCTATCAAACTCGATTTTATTCTGCTCTACCGGCGCGTTTCAACTTTGATTATAGTTATAGTTCAACTAACCTGTGATGATCTGGGGATCTCCTATTCCTCAATCGGAAGGTCTCAGCAAGTAGGTATCAAACACTTTTCGACAGCTTAAAACTAATTAGTTATGGTTGTTTGAATCTTGAGTCTCATCCGTGCGACTGGGTAGGTAAGTGTGCAATACCCGCCTCATCGTTGGCCCAGGCAGGATTTTTCTTTTAGGGTATGGTGGACCAGGTAGAGCGTGTACACTGTGGTCTCAAGCTGCAGCGATGAAAATTCGATGACGGCCCTCCCCAGCAACATTAAAGATATAGTTTCGACTGTCCTTTTCTAATTGATGTATTACAGTACACCTGTGTGGGCACTGACGTTATGAATAAATAAAAAACGGTTTTGACTAGCTCTCTCAGTAGACCCTTGACTGTCGACATGAACGCTACTAAGGAAGTGAAGGATTCTCACCCGATGGGAAAGGGATGAGACACTGTTTTAAGGTTCTTTCTGGATGGTGATTGCCTAGATGGCTACCTTTTCACTTTGATCAGCAACCACGTGAATGATACGACTTGTATCACTATCGCCCCGTCACGAATTGCAAAGCTGGAGAAGCGGTTTTTCCCGTCGCTGGGATGTAGATAAACTGAAGAACGCTCTCTATAATGAGAAGTTGGTGAATGGAGAGGTCTCTGTCATCGATGACATTAACCGAATGATCACCATCAAGTCCCGGGTGTGCTATCTCCATCAAGCTCACCAACATGGCAGACAACTTTTCGACAGTCGCACTCTCTCCTCTAGAGTGTCTTGTTGAAGGCAGAATGCTTGAGCGATCGTATCGCGATAAGTCGGAAGCCTTCCCTCAACTCTGTGAGAGCATACGTTTGAAGTCGTACACATGTGTGCCACTGACGACAACTGTCGTGAGTACCTCTGTTCTGAAGTTTCGTCCCTTTACGCCTCTCAGTACGGTAAGGTCTGCGGTGCCACCTCAATGAGTTCGGTGACTATAAACTCGTCGTAGAAGAAGTGCGAGTAATCAAACCAGCGACATCGGTGACCACTATCATACAGACAATTGCTTGACCAATGTCTCGACCAACCGCAGTCACCATGACAAAAGGAGACACCGCTATCGTTTTCAAAAAGCTTGTGAAAGCGTGCGAAAATTCCTCGCATGTCTCGCCGGTGATCGGTGACGACGATGACATTGATGAGGATGATGCGGATGATGATGATGACTACTATGAGATTGACGATTATTTCGACGGAGCAGATGATGTTAACAATGAAACGCCGTCCGCTCCATCTAGCGGTATCACTACGCGTAGTCTCTTGGTCGCCAGCTGAGACTGCGCAAGACCTAAGCGAACAGGACACGGTTGGGTCTTGTGATGTTGCACCAGCATCTGTTGCTAGGCGCCTTAGCTGGCGCGCGAAATAACCGCGTCAGTACGAATAAAATCACGGATTTTTAAAAATGCGCACTATCCGGGATACACTTAGCATGCTATCCTGTGGACCTTCTACTATTGCATTAGCAACAATCGTTTTATTCGACAGAATGACTTAGTTACGAATAGGTTTATGCTGTAACTTGTAATAGCGGCCGACACCCGGGAGAATTCACGAGATTTGCAGAGCACGTTACTACGTGCGACAGTCGTGTTCAACGGACAAAAGAGTGATTCAGCATGAGGTTGGAGTTCACGGCTGGCGCTACGACTACATGCGCCATCTTCCGTTATAGCGTCATCAGCTGCATAAGACCAGTCTATAGGCGAACAAACAGTTTGTAAGTAGAATGTTATATCTGATATATCTAACAATATTGCTCGTGAGCCAGAGCGACATCACGCATCAAAAAAGATGAATTCAGTCTCTCCTATCTGAGATGTCGACCTCTAGCTTTGGACTCAGTCTGAATACCAGTCACTCTCGGGGCCAAGTTCCTTAGACAAATGTTACGTCACCACAATAACGGCAGGAATCTTGCGTCTGCGCAGTACCGTTCAGGCCACTCAGCTTTTGACGGCCGCAAGTTGCGGCCACTTAACCAGACAGTTATCTTCAAGACACTGTAACTTACAGTTGCGAATAAAGCCTTTCATCGAACTCAAGTTCTGACTAGATACCGCGTACATTATCTCACTCCGAATCGGACAGTAGAAGAAGCTCTCTACCGCTAACCGCTTGAAACCCGAAAGTAACCCGAATACTAGCAAGAGCAAATCCTGCTACCTCACAACAAAAACAACGGTCGCCCTAGTTGACATTTTCCGAAGAGCACGTCATCAGCATGACTCACTTCCTGCTATCCGTTTGCTGTCTTCCCAACAATATAGTTTTATGGCTGCTGCTGCCAAAACCCTGGCGTCACAACAAGACGATTGATTGTGATGAATAGAATCACAGGAAGACTCACAAACATTCAGGGAAACCACAAACAAGCAATTCAAACATGTATCTCAACTTCCTCTTTTCCTTGATCGTCAAGTGAACATTCCTCAGTCCTTGAGTACAACTGCAGAACATCATGGTTCAAAGTAGCTTTTTTCCTCTTAGCCGTCTACTTCAAGCATACGGGCTTAGTATATTTGGTGACTCTTATCTCGTAAAGATTGCTCGTCTAATCGCCATAGGGCATCTTATCTACAAAGCTACGGATACGCTGGTTATGTTGCGACATTCTCCCTTCAGTCTAACCTCGTTGCAGTTTTTAACTCCTACAATAGTTAACAGTATCACGTTTATCCAAGCCAATGTTGCTGCCGGTAGTCTTGGTCACATAGCTAGAGTGCTAGAAAGCTTTATGTCGATGGAAATGGCGTTGTCCATGAGGAAGTATTGTAATATTGGAGTCCTGTTGATTATAATTGTTTGCTTGTGTAGCCAGGTGTTAACTATTAATTGCATGCCCCACGACAGTGGCTGGTATAACTTTCTGAGGCTCCAATCAGTTATGCTATTTGATGATGTTCACAACATGTCAATGACGCTTACCCTAGTCGTCACTTATCACGTTTATGTACGAGCTTTCTTTCTGGCTAGTGAAAGTTTCATGGAAACATATGTTGGCTCCAGCTCAGTCCCAGTCGCCGACCTGAGATACGCTTGGAACAAGCTATCTAAATCAAAGAAATCGTTCGATAGATGCACTTCCAGCTTGACTGCAATATGGTTCAGTAATGTATTTCTTGAGATGCTGCTCACTTCAACAATGGTCATCAAGGGAAGAATGGACATATACTTGATGATTTTCTTCGAGTATCGAGCAGCTATAAACTTGCTCATGGCCTTATCTCTAGTTGTCCACGTCGATCTTGCAAATTCGCGCTTGAAGAAATGCTTCTTCCGCTATCGGGACGATGTTGTTCGACTTAAATATGGCGCTTTCCATGACGAGCTATTGGAAGAGATGGAGGAAAACTATTGGCTGGATCTCACAGTATATGCTATATTCAAGATTGATCGAGCTCTCATTTTGGCTTTAGCTTCAGCTCTGGTAAACTTCACGGTATTGCTGGTGCAAGTTTTACCTTGAGGCGTGTTTTTGTTTCAACTATTTATCCGCTCATATCGTCATTGATAGCAACATCAACCGATATTCGATTACGTATAGGTTGATAGTGTAATTCACATATCAATTCCTTTTCAAGGTCCGCTGTTTCCTAGCGACGGCTATACATGTCAACTTATGACTATATACCTATCAACAAGATCAAAAAATATATATGAGGCCGAAACATTTCAAAACAAATGTCATTTCAGTCGTAGTCGAGCTTGTCTTCAAGCGAGATCAAGATTGCAATGAAGACTCACTTTTTCAGCCCCATGAACTACGCCATGAATATCTTCGGTATTCAGACCCAGCGAAAATATGCTCTAGTTTACATTATCCAGTTGCTTCGCTTCATATCCATTGCCATTTCATATTACCATTCCATATCAATGATGCTCGAAGTGCAGAATCTTCATGAAGCCCAGCTCATTTTTCTTCAGTCGACATCGTTTTTTATCTTCATTCACATGCTTCGGAACGGGCGAGAGCTGCAATCGATAATCGAACGTCTTGGGACCTTGATGTCAAGCGATAGGTGCTTGTCGATGCACAGATGGGCTATATTCCTCTCCATATCTACGATCATATTCTGGGCCAGTAATATGGCAACTGTGCTACACTTCATCCAGGGTGAAACTTTGTTCCGCTCTGTCGTTTTCTTGGCTGACTTCGGTCAAATTATATTCAACGGACCTTGCTTCTATAACTTCTCATTCCTGTTATATCACTTCTATGTCAGAGCCTTTCTGTTGACCACTGAGTCCTTCTTCAAAAGCTACCTCAAGTCAAACGCCGTTCGACCGACGGCCGTTCGCATGACTTGGAACGAAATATCACGGCTCAAGCGACGATTCGAGGACTGCATGTCCAGCTATCCCATGCTCTGGCTGACCAATGTCTTTGTTGTATCTTGCATCACACTGGACCGAATCGTCAAGGGTAGGTTTGAAATGGGTCGGGAACAGCTGATGGAGCTCAGACCTGTTGTTTCGGATTTCGCAATGGTGGTCTCTGTCGTGATTCACGTCGACTACGTGGACACGAAGGTCAAGCAAATGTACGAGACCTTCTATCATGACATTGCAGGCAGAGCAGCATCGCAAGATCATCGAAAGATGGCTAATGAGATAGAAAAAGAATACCCCTTGGGCTTCACAGCTTACTCGTTCTTCAACCTTGATAGAAAAGTCTTGATCAGCTTCGTTACAGCTCTTATCAATATGAATGTCTTGGTAATACAAATGACACCCTAACAGTCGAAAGTTTTGGCTTTCATATCACTATATTAGCAATCTAGCAAGCTTGGTAGGCTAGCATCGCTCTAAATAAAGTATTTTAGCAGCTTTGAACACAGTACATTGTATGATCAAGTGCAGAAACTAACGGTTCCGCCATTGTATCGCTACATTTTGCACTCGACTATACTTGAATCGCAATAGAAAAAAACGGGAACGGACAAACCGCCAGAGAGGAGTCTCGAACCCGCGCTCCCATGTTGCAACCTTCACGGTCATAGGACAGGACACGAAGCGTGATAACACTCCGTTGCTGCCAGAAATTCATGTGACGAGATATTTCATTGCTTCCATGCTGCTGCGCATGTCTTAAATAGCCGTATTTCTACATGTTGTTGCAAATTTCTGCCATGTACGAAGAAAGTGATTGCTTGAATACTCTGTCCACTTCTTGGAATTGAATATAAACACTATAGTTTACATGTTTCGCAAGGAAATAATCTCCAAGGATACTGCATTAAGTTCAATTTATCGATAACTTGTCTTTTTCGTCTTTCACGTCGTCAAGATATTACATTTCATTTCGACCGAAATGTGTTGACGCAAAAAGAAATTTGCACTTCGTCATGTAGTATGATTAAGTTGCATGACTCAGTGTTCCACTTGAAACACGCAAAGATATCTTGTCGGTTAAGAAATACATGCCAGACTCATTATGATACAAAACAGTTTCTGGCCCATTGCATATCTGCTTCGAATATATGGGTTCCGTATATTCGGTGATTCTCTTGCTGTCAAGATGGCGCGCAGTCTTGTCGTGATCACCATCGTCTACAAAACGTACGGAGTCTTTGTAAGAACGATACTAGACTTGAGTCTATCGAACATCCACCTTGTCATCCTTGTGTCTATGTCTTGCTATAGTATAATTCACGTTCATCGGGCAAGTGAAGATCTCGGCAAGATAGCATGTACTCTTGAGAAATTTTTCCCAATCGACATGCATTCGTCAATGGTGAAATTCGGCAGTATTAGCACTGTACTCGTTCTTGTGGCTGCTGTTTGCAATCATATGTACGTCTATTCAGCCATACCATTCACACCCAAGACCTTCAAAGACGAAATACTTTTTCATCTGGACCTACTATATGACGATTTCTTTCAGACAACGCTGATGTTCACACTTGTGATCACGTATCACACATACACGAGGGCTTTCTTCTTGGCTAGCTCGTCTTTCATGAATCACTACGTCGATTCAAAAAGCGTGTCTGTGAATAGCTTGAGATACGCATGGAACGAATTATCGAAGTCAAAAATTCTGTTCGATCGCTGGTTGTCAAGCTTGACAGCTCTTTGGATGACCGATGCGTTCAGTGGACTGTTGACCACGTTGACCATGGTGAGCAAGGGTAAGCTTGAAGTGTCCGAAATGATGATATTCCTGTATTTCAACACATTCAACACCATACTCGCGATGTCTATCATTATTCACATTGACCTTTCAAATATGCACCTCAAGAAATATTTCGATCGGTATCGAGACGATGTAATCAGACAAAAATATAATAATTCTCACGAAAAACTCTTGGAGGAAATGGAAAAGAATTATCTTCTCGAGTTCACTATATACTCAATGTTCAAACTTGACCGCAAACTCATATTGGCCTTTGTAGCGGCTTTGATCAACTTCACTGTATTGCTCATTCAGATGTCGCCATCTTGAATTGTCAATTATGTGCAAAACGCCTACTAAGGAGGTTAAAAAATCAATAAATCGATGAGAGATTTATACATAATTCATCGCAAATTTACTAGTTATTCGAGAGAAGTATGTTTTATATTTCACTCATGGAACTATACGTGACTACTGTTATATGAACGAATGTTGCATATCGAGGAGATGGCACCGAAATAATTGCATAAGTGAGCAATATATCGGTCATTATCACATTTAATTTGCGAGTTCTGTAGAATTCGCTATGACAGTCGAGACAAAGTTCGCACTTAGCTTCCAGACCCCTGACATGGCGCCACAATATCTGAGTCCGGTGGAGTTTTCTCTCAACTACCTCGGCATAGATATGTTCAACAGTTCACGACTGATTTCAGCTTTTCGAGTATTCACAGTCAGCTACAAGTTGTATCGCATTTACTTCGTCATAAACTCAGTGCTGGCTGGCTTCCCGCTGTCTTTGATTCAATGGGTGTATTTCGAAAGTATGATACTATTCATGCATATTCGACTATACGCCATTTCCAAGAATTTAGGACGCATCGCTCGACGTATCCGTAGATTCCTATCGCAGCGCTTAGTTGGATCGCTAAAGAAGTTCACCCGAGTCATCTATGGCGTAGGACTCATATACTTGTTGACGGTTTTCCTTGGTATCCGAATATCCAAACCAGAAACAGTGCGGAATGCATCGTACAGATATATAATATCTTGTCTGGACACAGCTCTAGTACTATCGCAGACAACGCTTCTCAACATACTACTAATGGTGATGTATCACACATTCGTCAGGGCTTTCTATCTCGCCAATTCGTCCTTTCTCACCATCCATGTAATGACCGAGATGTCAGTTGACAGATTGAGATATGACTGGAATAAGTTGTCGAAGCTGAAGCGATTGTTTGATGACGACATGTCCATCTTCCCTGCTCTTTGGATATCGCTGGTCTTTGTTGGATTCTTGATGACATGGACATCTGTAGTGAGAGGTAAACTTGACCCTGATAGCGTCTACGTCTACAGTTACTTCATTGCCATGGACTCTGTTCTGGCTTTAGCTGTAATATTGCACATCGAGTGGTGTAACATGAAACTCAAGAGTCTATTCTTTGCTTTTCGCGATCGCGTCGTCAGAAAGAAATATTCCAAGAACTACAAGCAGCTTCTTCGCGACATAGAAAGAGATTATCAGCTCGACTTCTCAGCTTACGCCATGTTCAAGCTCAATAGAACACTAGTGCTGTCTTTCGTATCAGCTATGGTGAACTTCACTGTTTTGTTTCTTCAAATTTCCCCGAAATGAGCAATTATTCCCCTGAAAAAATCAAATATCATCCTAGAGTACTGACCGAGATATAGATCACGAACTGTACTGAATGCAATTACTTGAAAACGAATGACATCACGAGGCATTTTGACAATAATATTGCAGGTAATAGAGCAAATCCAAAACAGTATTACGACTTATATTGCACATTGAATGGTATAACATGGAACTGAAGAGTCTATTCGTTGAATCACAAGGGTGTCAAAATATTTCCAAATCAACTCACGCCGGAAAGTTCATTTGGAAGCCATTTATGGAAAGCATTCCAAATGGAAGAAGTTGATCATTAGTACCGCTAAAGCTACGGCCTTAAAGTGTCCCGTGGCGGCCATTTCAAACAATATTCCCGCCTACTCTCAGCTTGACGAAACCAGAGACTTTCATCAACTAATGCTCTATTGAGCTCAAACTAGCACACTGATTTACTTTTGAATCTAAAAAGTTAACAATGTTTTCAAAACTTTCACTTCGGGAAGCTATTTTATTCTTGGAAATAATTCCGCGGAAATAATTCCTCTGAATTCTTTCGACACTTTTCATTGTACTCCAAAATACTTGAGTACCGAAACCACGTGTATTATACAGCATGCTGAGCTGAATAATTCGATATGTCGATTGTCGATAATCGATTAGTAGTAAACATGCGCAGAGCATTCAAAACTGTTGGTATAATGAGTCGTCACCCTATAATGCTAACCTCAATAAAGCTAACAGGTTATATATTATGATATCGACTTACGAATAGTGTGATACAGATTACAGCTGACCCAACAGCCCCTGCGACAATTTCATTCGGGCAAGTAGAGACATTCGATAGTGCGCATGTGCCATTCACTGTAGTGGAAGGCACTGGAGGCTGTCATGACAAAAACTATCGCCATTGTATCCCACCGTTACCATCACGTGTTCAGTTCTACACAGGATACAGGATACCATACATCCGACTTGTCAAACACGTTTTAGTCATAGTATGAAGCTACCCATCGCGATGTTTGTTGTGTAAAAGTAGCGTAAACGTCAGTTGAGAGCACTTCTCATTGAATAACACAGTTTTTTTCCTTCTTCTATATTTCCACGATGCTGCGTTTAGCGAAAATTATCTCAAATATGTGGGCAGCGGGCTCGGGAACCTTAGCTAGAGATACGTTTCGTTTCCCTATCAAGGCGCGAAGTTTGTCGACGACACACACCTTGGAACCCTCTAGTAATACCCATGGCCGTGATTCCAGTGTTGGAAACGATGTCCTAGCCTCGAAGAAGCGTCAACTTTGGCTCGGTATGTCCCCGGCGGGCAGCCAATGGCCAGGCATGGCCAAGAGTCTCATGAGTATCCCTGTGTTTGCCAAATCCATCAACATTAGTGCAGCCATACTTGAGGAAGTGTCGGTGGACGTGAAGAGATCTATATTGGACGAAAAGAGCAACTTTGCAGACATCGTGCACAGCATAGACGGCATCATGGCAGTTGAGATAGCTCTGGTAGACGTTCTGTACCATCTTGGTCTACAGCCCGACCGAATTGTTGGCCTTTCTCTCGGTGAGTTCGGTTGCGGCTATGCAGATGGCGCCATATCGGCCAGACAAGCTCTGCTGGGCCTACATCACGCTATCTCAGCGGCCGCCAAGAAACACCACGGTCAGCAAGCCATGGCGGTGGTATGTTTGTCTAGAGACCAAGTAATCAAGAGATGCCCAGATGGCGTCTTTGTTGCCATCGATGGCGGCCACAGCGTCGTCGTCGTTGGCGGTTCCAAGGGGGCTGCTGAACTATTCATGGAAGCGCTACAGGAAGATGGAGTGACCGCCATTTTGGTCGACACTGGGGATGTCGCCTTCCACACACCGCTGATCGGTGATTGTCGCGGCGAGGCATCGACAGCCATGAGGCCTATTTTGCGCGAATTGAAGCAACGGTCCCCAAGATGGCTCAGCTCGACGATACCGTTCGACGACTGGACCCAAGAATCTTCACACAACTTGACTATGAATATTTCGTCAAGACAGTATTCGAAGAGGCTCATTTTTCTCAAATTGTACCGCTCATACCGTCGGACGCCATTGTGGTCGAGGTTGGACCAAATACTCTACTACTAGGCCAGCTGCAACATGAGGTGGGCAGTGATGTCATTCTAGTGCCTCTACTTGAAGGTGACAACAGCGATAACAACATGGAAGTTTTCTTGGCCGGTCTGGCTAAGATACGTGAACACGGTCACGAAGTCAACATGGACAAGCTTTTCACTAACTAGCGTCAAGTTAGTTAGTCATTCCTTGCATGAGGACACGTTGTCTGAAATGGTTCAGTACAATGATTACATATTTGGCTAACTGGCAACTTACCTCACTAGATGGCGCTCTTATAGCAAGCCGCTGAATGTAACATATACCGCTCTTATATTAAAACTTCGTGTCTTTTCGTCATTGTGAGTGGTCTCTAACTTCACTCTGCTAGTAAAATTAATGCAACCTTACGCAACTTCATGAAATATCCTGCGGAACACACTGATCACGTGACCATTTGAAAAAAGCTTCCCGACAATCTTTCTCTATCCAGGTCGTCGACATTGTTTGTAATTGATTTTCGGAGACTGTGCACCAGAGGCTCTGGTATACACTAGATAAAGATGAACTTTTTAAAGCATATCTAATCTACTTGAAGAATTGGGAATACTATTGCAGTACCATTTGGAATTCTATTAATTTAGAGTCAGGTGACATGCATGTACAGGAAATATCGTGATACTGGAAGCGTGCAGTACCTAAGTAGCAACTACCACAGCGTGTATGCTATATTTAGTACTATGTCATATATCGCAAGGTTCAACTTTCGGCGTGTAACTAGACTGGTGCTAATATTATATCCATATTGAGAGCTCTAGAATGCAGATTCGCGTTTCATGAAACATCCGATACTAGAAACAGTCTTGAAGCTTTATGCGACAAAATGGCTGCTCCTTTGAAGTGATAATACGGAAATGTCGCGTTTTCGTATACTTGTCCGAATCTCTATGATGAAACGCTTTCCTACTAGTTGATCGTCTTTCCACTCGCTTCATCAGTGAGCGAACAATGTCGGAAAGAGATAAACCAAGCCACATGCTGAGGAAACTTCCAGAATAGCTGAGTAGATCTAGCAAGTCGAAGGCTGGTTGTTCGCTGATGTATGTGGTGACATCTGTCGGTCCGTAGGTGACTATACTGAATGTATCCTTCTTTTCCGTAGGCTTCAGTTTAGCGAAACCTTTGACATTCATGTGATAGTCGAGTATTTCGCACCTTGGGTTCGGAAATATACGGTTACATTCGTAGCGCTCCTGAATGGCTTTGGTGTGACCTTTCAATTCAGTGGCGAACCTAGTCTTGCCGTATATCGTCATATTACTGGCCAGTATGTCCAACGGGAATAGGCCCGTTCTATTGTAGAATGTTTTCTGTGAACAGCGGTCAGCTACCTTGGACTTTCGAAGTTTTTCACCGTGGTCAGTGTACTGGACACAGTTGCTCGGATAGGGAGCTCCAAGATGACGGATGACTTGTCTGGTGTAAGCCAGCGCCACCTGGCGGTGGAGGGAAAAGTCAAACCTGCGAAACGATCTGGAACCTTCGTTAATAGCTACGTGCAGATCTTCAGGATGAATGCTAACACCCAATATCGTCGAAGCCAAGCTCAGCGCATGGTCTTCAGTAGATACGTCAATACTGAACCAAGGCACCCCGACAAGGTCTTCAGTTCGAAATGACCTTGACTTGTTGGTGATGTACATTTGTTGCTCTTGTTTTTCAAACAAAGTGAAACACTTCCACTTCCAGCTGATGTGGTCGTTATCACCAGCCAGCCAATCAGAGCAGTTGATATGCGCCATATTGTACGAGTAAATGGTACACTCTCGAATGGCTTCATTTCGGCTAATCGATGAAGTGAGATATTCTTCAACAGTCAAGTACCTTGACCAGACAATGGATGAATCGTTGGACGTCACTGAAGCTTTCTTTCTATATATCTCTGGATAGTATTCCTTCACTTTGGCTACGACAGCCTTATAATCAACACACACAGAGATGGCGGGCAAGTTGACGTTGTTGAGTCTCGCTAGAACAGTGTCTATCGTAATAGGATAACGTGCATAGCGACTGACTATGGTCAAGGTCTGCCACAGAACACCCAGGCTGCAGAAAGCCAGTGCAAAATGATTGAAATATTTCATTGTTCTCTCTCGTAGGTTCGAACTCAAACTAGGAATTGCTTCCATAGAATTGGGATTTGACGTCGCTTAGAGCGCTCATTAGTTTCCATGGCTACCTATGCTTACATTATTCTAGTTACAAAATAACCTTGACTTTTCAGCAGGTAGATGAATATTTCTTCTATGCCTGAAACTGCAGTCACTAGATGGCATTTAGTTTCATTTGACATTTGATTCAATCGATTTCTAAAATAAATTGGTGCTGAATTTCAAACTGATCATTACAATGAGAATCATTAACGGAATAGACTTTTCTCAGTTTGTGATATGGACAAACAAGCAGAGAAGCAAGACACGTCATTTACATGTCACATGCGAGCTGACAGGTACGTACTGTATAACAGATATTAATACAGAGTAAGCTGTATTTCAAAGTTCTCTGCTTTATAGACAAGAATACAGGATGGACAAGTACAAATTAGTATTTTTTATTCAAATACCAGTATCATCACGAATTACAAGCAGTGTCACGGTCACAATATCATCGAAGCCGTTTACAGCTATTGCGAAGCCGAAAGTCGGGCCAGTTTCACTCTAACACCCTGTTTGGGCACAGATACGATGAACTGCTCGTCGAGTTTCAAGTCCCCGATTTCACTCGAAGGCCCAAGCTGGAATCGGTATCTCAGCAACAGCTCCGCCATGACTAGCTTGATTTGCAAAATTGCGAAACGCATGCCGACGCAATTTCTTGGGCCAGCTCCGAAGGGCTGGAAGGCCATGGCTTCGACTTTCTGTTTCCCAAGGAAGCGTTCAGGGTCGAACGTGCTCGGCTCGGGCCAGCTGGTTTCATCATTGTGTAACCTGTGGACCCCAACAAATATACCAGCACCAGCTGGAATAGTCATGTCATTGTAGCGATAATCAGTGTCAGCTGTTCGGTTTACAAATGGCGCCAAGGGTGGAAACAGTCGCAAGGTCTCTTTCATGAAAGCTTCTAACAGCGGCAGTCCATTGACCGTGTTGTAATCCAGGACGCCATCTTGAATTAGCAACTGTTTCACCTCTTCTCGTATTTTCTCCTGGACATCCGGATTATTGGTCAGACAATGGGACATACAGCTCATGACTGAAGCCGTAGTTTCGTATCCAGCGAGCATATTCACGAACAAACTAGAGCTTATTTCTTCGTCAGTATACAGTTGGCCTTTTCCGCCATGTTCTTCATTATCTACGTTCAGTTTCTCTTGAACTGCCATTTCCAGCTGGTCGTCGTCAGCAATCCTGTCTTTGGTCGCCTTCAACATATAGTCCAGCATATCTTTCCGTGACGTACCAGTTTGTCTTCGCTCGGCTAGTATATTCCTGGCCAAGTTGATGATAATACTCTCTGGACTCCATAGCAAGTACTCTCTTATCTCTTCGTACACTCGACGTATTGGCCAGACAATAAATTCGAATTCTGGAAAAAGTATCTGAAGGGCAGCTAAGATACCTTTGAGTCCCGGAGTTATGGCTTCGTCCAGAGCTTTCTTGATACCGTTTTGTGTCTGAAGGTCAACTTTCAAGCTGAACTGAGTTTCCGTCATATTCGCGAATGTCATCTGTTTGAAGCAAGAGGAAATATTGAATTCGTCTCTGAGTCCATGGGATTCTTCTTCAAACATAGCACAAATCAGGTCGACGTTGTGCTTGACAGTATCGGCGAAGACCTTGAGCTTGCTGGAAGTGAACATCTTGCTGGTTGCAAGTCTTGTACGTTTCCAGTCGTCGCCGGTCTGCCATACAACCACTTTCTGACCACTGGACGTCGGATGAGAGCCACCCTTGATGATGGGATTCTTGTTGCCGAATAGGTGAAAGTCTCTTGTTTGTATGTAGCGCAATAAGTCCAAGTCGGTGACGAGGACACTTGCATGGCCGCCGAGATAGAAGCCCACTACTGGGCCATATTTGTCCGTCCATTCGTGGAAGCACTGCTTCATCCCCTTGGCTGCAAATTCGGCTGAGTTGCCGAATATGAAGTGGGCCGGCGGGCCAGGTATGTTGCCCCTTTGCAAGACAGTCATGAGGCGATGGCGGTAATAGAGCCATAATATGATGGCACAGGTCGAAATGGCGAACAACATGATACTTGCTTCGAAACGCAAATGTCAGCATTATGAGAAGCGTAGCTCTAAGTCATCGGCACTTTAAACGAACACAATATGTAAATGCACACAGAGTGAGATTTGCGATTCAGATAAGCAAGGTTTACTGACTTCAAGTTCAACGCACGCGCAGTGAGTTTACGAGCACGCAATCAATGCGTTCCTAGACTAGATGTCGGCGTAGACCTGAGGCTGGTTTGAAGTAAACTTTATCCTTGGGTCGTATGTTTATGACGTACTGTAAAACTTATTTCAGACTTTCCAACAGATGAACTTCTTTTATGAGGTTAAAAATGGAATCACGTGACACTAGTCACGTGCATGCTACAAGCATGACCTGTCACACAGAGACGCCTAGCAGTTTAATCAATAAAGTGGAATATGCAAAGTCTTCGCTGGTATAGATTGTATATATGCAGCTGTCAGCGCATATACACAAGCACTAAGTAAAGAGTAGCAGAGGATGTCGGTGCATTGCAATGGTTAAAAAAGCGGGGACCGTTTGCTGAGTGCGAATATTGAAAAAAAATTACTTTCTCCCTCTCACACACTGATGTTTATGCACTCCGGGGATGTTCCCCTCGGATTTTTGCACTTTGAAAACGGTTCCGTGGCGGAGCGTAAGTAGAAAAGGGTCCCCACTTTTTTAACCGTCGCGATATACCGACATCCCCTGCTACTGTTTGCTTGTGTTGTCTGCCCCTTGCATATGCTTCCTTCTCGGGGTCGCGCATGCCCAATGGCAAGATTCACATTTTACTGAACTTTGCTTGGCTTTTTTGTATCAGGAAAACAAGATACTGAAGTCTTCAACGGCTCAACCTAACCTAACCTCAAATAGTTTTGCTCATAATCATCGTAAAAGAGTTTACTGGAGTTCAAAATCATCCAGGTTTAATAGTGAAGTCACTGCCAGTGTAACCCTGGAGTAGAGGATGAATCGGGTCGGGCCCCGCTCCGCCCGCCCGATCCACCCGCGGGCGGGCGGGCACGGGTGGAGATCTCGTACCTTCCACTGTACTAACTTGCGCATGCGCAGTAGCAGAAGTGACGTCATCGCGCGGGGTCGGGCCGCCCGATTGAAATTCTCACGGGTGCGGGCGCGTCGGTTGGCGAAAAAGCCGCCCGTTTCACCCTCTACCCTGGAGGCCTAGTGGGCCGTCCAAGTCATCCTCGCCAATGCGCGACGTCACACTAGCGCATGCGCAGTTTCGTCCACCAATCCTAAAAAGGTGGCCAATGTCGGCCTCTTCGTATCAGCAAAGTGATATTCCAGTGGAAAGCTGGTGTTGTTGCTCAATAAGAACATAAAGAATATTTCGCTAGGGTTGTGAAAAACATATTCAAGGACTTTCACCGAATCTCAATGGCATCTTCTTGCTATTTACCTTGTTTTCAGTTTTTAACTGTTGAGTATACGTTGAAATTCCTACATCAGGTATGATGAAATTCTCGAGGGCAATAGCAATAACAAGACAATAAAGTGTAATACAAAAGCACAAACTTGACGAATGTGAGCCATATTTCTTTTTTTTTGTTGGAGACAATGCTGAGAGCGGTTCATATAAGAAACTTTCTGTCACCTATATTTTCTACTAGAGCTAGTTCAGATGCAAATAGTTCGTCACGTGTAAGTTTCTTCAGTACAAACGCAGAAAATGGTACTATTATATCTGGCCAACATCGGAAAGCAGTCATCGCCAACTTTTATGACTTGGTTCAAGGCGTGGAAGTTCATCGTGCATCAGATGATATCAGCAGCCAAAAATCGAACGTCGAAAGCAATGGAGCTGGAAAACGTCCCCTATGGTTGGGCCTGTCGTCATTGGGTTGCCACTGGCCAGGCATGGGCAAAAGTTTGATGGACATACCAGTCTTTGCCGAGTCGATAAAAAACAGTACCAGAGTTCTGGGCGAAGTATCTCTAGACGTGATGAGCTGTATCTTGGATGACACAGCTCGTGTAACAGACATCGTTCAAAATTCTTTGGCTACCATCGTCATCGAATTAGCCCTCATAGACGTACTTCACCGCGTTGGTCTTCAACCTGACGGAATTATCGGCCTGTCACTGGCAGAGTTTGGCTGCGGTTACGCAGATGGCGCCATGTCTGCTAGACAGACATTGCTGACCGCCTATCAATTCGCATCGATCATCGCCAGAGAGCACCAAGGGAAACATGCAATGGCGGCCATCTGCATGACCAACGAACAGTTCAAGGAGCGAAGTCCCAAAGGAATCCACATTGGCTTTGATGGTGGAAATATTTCTGGTATAGGCGGCATGAAAGATGACGTCATAGATTTTATGGACGAGCTCAAAGCCCAAGACATATCAGGCAATCTTGTAGACACTGGCGGCATTGCTTTTCACACTTCACTGATCGCTGGGTGTCGAGATGAGGTGTCGATGGCTACAGAGAAGCTATTCCCTCAGCCAAGGAAAAGATCACCGAGATGGTTGAGTACGTCAATACCACTCAAGAGCTGGAACACAGCATCCCCAGTGCTTGATTCCCAATATTATATCAACAACGTCTTCGAAGTCGCAAACCTGATTCAGGTCGTTGCCTTCATACCTCAGGACGCCATTTTGGTTGAAGTGGGCCCGAACCGCTTTCTGTTGTCTTTTTTGAAGCATGAGGTTGGTGATGACGCCATTTTGGTTCCGCTGCTCGAAGGGGACAACAATAATCACAACTTGGACGTTTTTCTTGGCGGGCTTGCTCGTATCCACGCTCACGGCCATCACGTGGACATCGAGAAACTCTTCATCTCATAGCTTCGTTCAATCGAAGTGAGAAATTTATCTTTGCTAATATTTGTTGTCAGAGTGAATCTAGTATCAAATCCAGACCCAGATATACCTGATGATGCTGAAATTAAGGCTTGTGCTGGACATGCGCAGTAGCGAAATTATCTTTCTAGGTTGCTCAACCTGCTTGAACGCTCTTTGCCTTTTTTTGACAAAAACAAAATACTACATCAAAGTAGTCAACCGTTCAACCTGGAATAGTATTTGATTCAAAGCCATTATAAACAGATCACTGGATTTCAAAATCTTCCAAGATCAGTAATGATGCCATCAATGTACGAGACAGGCTACAAAGAATATAATTTATCGCCAACGTTTCTACGGGATATGTCATCTCCGATTTTCTTTTTTCAGTTCGAACTTTACCTAGCTTGTGAAATTTGGTTCGAAACAATTTCATTGAGAGACTAAGACTCACGTCAGAGTGAGCTGCTCACAACTCTTTACACCCGTGTTACATAGCTGTACATAGCTGGGCTAAAGGGCTACGCTTGCTAATTGAATCAAGCATATCATCAACCTGACCTGGTTAAGAAATAACCGTAACACTTGATGTACCACACTGTTAGCTTTTACATTAATTTTATTCATTTTTACGTTTTTTAGTTTATAGTTTATTCCGGTTTCGCGCTTACACTGCAAACTGTGTTTTCACTATCCACTAGATTAGAGATAGGCACGGTTAGTAGAATCGGAACCGTAACCGACCGTAACCGATTCGAAAAAAGAGTATCCGACCGCGGATAACCGGAAGGTATCCGACAACGGTTATCCGACAAACTCCTTTGTTCTTCGCCGACTAGCGGGAAAAATACAATAATTGAAATTGCCGCCTATTTTCAATGAGAATACTGGAGCTGCTAAAACGATTTTTTGCTTACGGTATAAACTCATTAAGGTATAGTCTCAGCAAATCTTTGCTGCCACTAGTACCTTTCGGTCGGAAAGCCTCGTGTTATCTACTACTTGTGCGGATAACCGAGTATAGTGATAACCGTATCCGCTTAGTACTATCCGTATCCGACCGCATCCGATATCCGTCGGATAGTATAGTCGGGTATCCGACTACTAACCATCCGTGCCTACCTCTACACTAGATCATACTTGCACTCATATTTTGTTGACGAAAAGCTGCAGGAAACCGGTCATCGGGTCACGATGATACGCGGCTATTTCCGCAGTTTTCAGCTTTTGAGTGTTGAAAACCTTGAAGTTTCTACATCAGGTTTTGATTTTTTTTTGCAGTTATCGCTTGAATCTGACATATTTTCTGTGTTCGTTGCTACATTACTTGTGTTTTTCTAGCATACTAATCACAGTGCATGCGCCTATATGATGTATGGAGGAAAAACTGGAAACCGAACTAGTTACTGCACAGACGCCTTTTCAGTCTATTTCGCAATCCTCAGTCAACTGCGATACAAAAGCGCAAGCTTGAAGTATCTCAGACATATTTGCTTTGGATGGTTACTACCATGAGAGCGGTTCGCGTGAGAAACGTTTTGTCATCAATACTTTCTACTAGAGCTTGTTTAGCTACAAGTAGCACGTCGCGTGTAAGCTTCTTCAGCACCGACGCGAAGAATGGTACTACTACATCTGACCAACATCGACAAGCCGTCATCACCAAGTTCTATGACTTGGTTCAAGGAGTGGAAGTTCGTGGTACACCAGGTGACGTCAGAGGCCAAAAATCGAACATTGGAAGCAATGGAGCTAAAAAGCGTCCTCTATGGCTGGGCTTGTCGTCACTGGGCTGCCACTGGCCAGGCATGGGCAAAAGTTTGATGAGCATACCAGTCTTTGCCGAATCCATCAAAAACAGTACCAGAGTTCTGGACGAAGTATCTTTGGATGTGATGAGCTGTATCTTGGATGACACAGCTCGTATAAAGGACATGGTTCAAAACTCTTTGGCCACCATCGTCATCGAAATAGCCCTCATAGATGTACTTCATCGCGTTGGCCTTCAACCTGACAGAATTACTGGGCTATCTCTGGCCGAGTTTGGCTGCGGTTATGCAGATGGCGCTATGTCCGCTAGACAGACATTGCTGACCGCTTATCAATTTGCATCGATCATTGCCAGAGAACACCAAGGGAAACATGCAATGGCGGCCATCTGCATGACCAACGAACAGCTCAAGAAACGACGTCCCAAAGGAATCCACATTGGCTTTGATGGTGGAAATATTTCTGGCATAGGCGGCATGAAAGATGACGTCATACGTTTCATGGACAAGCTCCAAGAAGAGCACGTCAGCGGCAGTTTCGTGGACACTGGTGGCATTGCGTTTCACACTTCACTGATCGCTGGGTGTCGAGATGAGGTGTCATTGGCTACAGAGAAGCTATTTCCTGAGCCAAGGAAAAGATCACCGAGATGGTTGAGTACGTCGATACCACTCAAGAGCTGGAGCACAGCATCGCCAGTGCTTGATGCTCAATATTATATTAACAACGTCTTCGAAGTTGCAAACCTGATTCAGGTTGTTTCCTTCATACCTCAGGACGCCATTGTGGTCGAGGTGGGTCCGAATGGCTTTCCTGTTGTCTTTCTTGAAGCATGAGGTTAGTGAGGACGCCATTTTGGTACAGCTGCTCAAAGGGGACAACAATGACCACAACTTGGACGTTTTTCTTGGCGGGCTTGCTCGTATCCATGCTCACGGTCATCCGGTGGACATCGAGAAACTCTTCATCCCATAGCTTCTTTCAGTTGAAGTGAATCTAGTACCAAATTCAGACCCAGATCTACCTCATGATGCTGAAATTAAGGCTTTTTAAATGGACATGCGCAGAAGAAAGATTAACTTTCAAGTTTGTTCGACCTACAGGAACTCGCTTTGCTTTTCATGACAAAAACAAAATACACATCAAGGTCGTCAACTGTTCGACCTCGGATAGTATTTGCTTTACTGGATTTCCAAATCTTCCAAGGTCACTATTGATGCCATCAGTGTACGAGACAGTCTACAAAGAATATAATTTATCGCCAACGTTTCTGCGGGATGTATCATATTTGATTTTCTTTTGTCAGTTCAAACTTCACAAGCTATGATTCCCACTAGCCACACCTTTAACCGGGGAGGTATACCCTTACTCGGGTCACATGGTCAGTCAGGTGATTGCAGGTCATGCAGGACCAGAAAAGTCATCGCTTGACAATGCTGTGACGTCGCTTGTCACATGTCTTGTTGTCACGTGACTGACCATGTGATCCGAGTAAGGGTATACCTCCCCGGTTGAAGGTGTGGCTAGTGGGAATCATAGCTTGTGAAGTTTGGTTCGACACAACTTAATTGAGAGACTATTACTCAGAGTGAGCTGCGTACAGCTGTTGACACTCGCTTTATATCGCTGTACATAGCTGGGCCAAGTTTCGCTTGCTAATGAAATCAAGCATATCATCAACCTGACCTGGTTACGAAATAACCGTATCACTTGATGTACCACACTTCTAGCTTTTACATTAATTTTATTCATTTTTATGTATTTTAGTTTATAGTTTATTCCGGTTTCGCGCTTACAGTGCAAACTGCATTTTCACTATCCACTGAATCATATTTGCACTCATATTTCGTTCTACAAAAGCTGCGCGAAACCGGTCACCGGATCACGATGATACGTGGCTATTTCGGTAGTTGTCAGCTTTTGAGTGCTGAAAACATTGCAGTTTCTACATCAGGTTTTGAATTTTTTTTTACAGAATCTGGCATATTTCTTTCTTTCTTTATTTCGTTGCGACATTCCTTGTGCTTTTCTAGCATACTGATCACAGCGCATGTGCCTATATGATGTATGAAGGAAAAACTGGCAACCGAACTTTTTTCCGCAATCCTCAAGTTGAAGTCTACTGCAATACAAAAGCGCAAGCTTGAAGTATATGAGCTATATTTGTTCCGGATAATTACTATCATGAGAGCGGCCTGCGTGAGAAACGTGTTGTCATCTATACTTCCTGTTAGAGCTAGCTTAGCTACAAGTAGTTCGTCGCGTGTGAGCTTCTTCAGTACAAAGGCGAAGAATGGTACTACTATATCTGACCAACATCGACAAGCCGTCATCACCAAGTTCCATGACTTGCTTCAATGTGTGGAAATTCATGGCAAACCAGGTGACACCAGCGGCCAAATATCGAACATTGGAAGCAATGGAGCTAAAAAGCGTCCCCTATGGCTGGGCTTGTCGTCATTAGGTTGCCACTGGCCAGGCATGGGCAAAAGTTTAATGAGCATACCAGTCTTTGCCGAATCCATCAAAAACAGCAGCAAAGTTCTTGATGAAGTATCTCTGGACGTCAGGAGCTGTATCATGGATGAAACTTGTCGGACTACGGACATCGTTCAAAATACGGTGGCCACCGTCGTCATGGAGATAGCACTTATAGACGTTCTTTATAGCGCTGGTCTTCAGGCCGACGGATTCATCGGCCTATCGCTGGCAGAGTTCGGTTGCGGTTACGCAGATGGCGCCATGTCCGCCAGACAGACATTGCTGGCTATTTATCACCATTCATCGATCACTGCCAGAAAACTCCAAGGGCAACATGCAATGGCGGCCATCTGCATGACCAAAGAGCAGATTGAAAAACGACGTCCCAAAGGCATCCACGTGGGCTTCAATGGCGGAAATATTTGCGGCATAGGCGGCTTGAAGGAGGACGTCAAGCTCTTTATGGATACTCTGAAAGCCGAAAACGTATCAGGCAATCTCGTGGACACTGGAGGCGTTGCTTATCACACTTCGCTGATTGCTGGTTGCCGAGAAGAGGTGTCAATGGCTACAGAGAAGCTATTTCCTGAACCGATTAGACGCACATCTAGATGGCTGAGTACGTCGATCCCATTCAAGAACTGGAACACAGCATCGCCATTGCTTGACGCCCAGTATTTTATTAACAACATCTTTGAGCAAGCAAACCTGATTCAGGTTGTTCCGTTAATACCTCAGACGCCATTTTGGTTGAAGTGGGTCCGAATAGCTTCTTGCTGTCTTTCTTGCAGCACGAGGTCACCAAAGACGCCATTTTGGTTCCGCTGCTAGAAGGGGGCAACAATGACCGCAACTTGGACGTTTTTCTTGGCGGGCTTGCTCGTATCCATGCCCATGGCCATCACGTGGACATCGAGAAACTCTTCGACGTGTAGCTACTTTCAGAATAAGTGAAAATACCTTTCCTCCTTTCAATTATGCGTACCAATGCTTAAAAATATTATTAGGCGCAGATCGGCACAAGTATACCTGACCGAATATTTCAGCTGTGTCTAGAGACAAGGTTGAGCACTCATAGAAGTAGAATCTTTTATTGAGGAAAACTTCAAAACTTGACATGCACATGCTGATCTCTCAAATATTTATTGCAAGTATTACCAAGCTATTTGTGAATTTGCTGTCTAGAAGTTTTGTCGGTGAAGTACAGTTGGCAAAGATCGACGGCTTTGTCAAGGAAACAGGAACTCGCACGCTGAGAAGTGGATTGAAACAAGTAGCGCCCTCTATGTTGCGAAATGACATCACTCGAGTAGCGATGGCGGCTCGTCATCATTCAAGATTGCAAGAACTGAATGAACATGATGGCGAAATTGACCTCTGCAGATACGAAGGCCAAAATTAATTTGCGGTCAAGGGCGAGCATGGAAAATGCCGTGAAGTCGAGGGACCAACATTTTTCGATATCTTCAAGCAGCTCATCGTGTGTGGAACCGTATTTTTGTCTGACGACGTTGTCGTGATACTGATAGAAATGTTTCCTGAGCTGCACATTTGCATAATCGACGTGTATAATAATTGACATGGTGATGATGAAATAAAATGCGTTGTGGTACAAAAATATGTGATAGCTAGACACATCCAGCTCTCCTTGACTCATCATAGCCAACGTCAACAGTAATCCCAAGAAAGCGTCAATCAACAGCAAGCCTGTGATGAAACACATCCAGCTCTCGAATAATTTCTTAGTCTTGCACAATTCGCTCCAAGCGTATTTCAGACAATCTACAGATATACTGTTTGAGCCAACATATGTGTCGAAAAATGAGGAGCTTGCGAGGAAAAACGCTCTGATATAAATATGGTACGTGATGACAAAAGTAAACAACATCAGCGTCATGTAGACATTATCGAACAATATGACGGCATTCGTTATAACACGTTCGATGAGCTTGGATTTATCCAGTAAGTGAAGACATATATTTGGTTGAAGAGACAAGAAAACATCACTGAAAAGAAACAACGTCGTGAAAACTTTTTCATAGACGAGCTTGTTTCAGTAGACAAGAACTTTTCTAGCGTATGAGCCATGTTGCGGAGATCTCTCGACGCCATATTGAAATGAATCAAAGTGTAAAAAACTATGGACAAGGCTATCGATAAGTGCACACTTTCTAGGGATACATTTGAGGTCATATACGATACGACTTGCCATGTTTTATACAATGCAACGGAAAGTGTGACTAGGCGAGTTGTCTTGACTATACGACAATCACCGAAGATATCGAAGCCGTAGAACTGAAGGCAGGCAAGATATGGACTGAAGCTGTTCCGAGACATGGTGATACTAGTTTTATATTATGTCAACTGTCCGCGAAACAACACTAATGCGAAAAGTTTGAAGTTTTGAAAGAATTGGTGATCGGTTTCGACACATGTTATAAAGTGAACACCTCGCCTTATATTCGATTATCAAAATAATCGTTCATAGTTCGAAAGAGTTTCACTGGGAAAACCGATCAGTATGTTGTCAAAATACTGTCCCAGGCTTGAAGCTTGGTTTGAAGGCAACATTGAGAACTGAATCGACAGTTCAATCAACTGCCAACGGTCTCTGCTAGGGTTGCTTATTTTTAATTTATGAACCAAAATTAATTTTAAATTTATTTAATCTATTTAATTTATGAATTAATTAATAAGCAACTCTAGTCTCTGCGATGATCTGCGACAGCTGTGCTTTGACAAGACAGATCGCGACTCAGCCCTATCTTGAAGTGAAACAGGAATACTAGAAATTTTTCACATGCAGCTTGCGATCACACTGCCACCTAGTGAGGGTAATGTCAGCTGCTAAGTTTTATTAATTAAAGGCTCTTTCATAAAGTAAATGAACTTGTGTAACACGGAGAGAATACGCCATCTAAGCTCAAAAGTATTGTGAAAAGCAATATCGGTGTGATGGGGTGCAAAGACAGAAATATTTCGACAACCACAACAGCTGGTTGTCACGGCATCTGAAGGAACAAGACATTGAGATTAATAAGAGCTGACACGAAGCTGATAATAACGGTTCGATCGAGTTTGAAGAAAGAGAAGGCCGTGAAGCCAAGTTCATATTCCTTCTCTATATCGCCCATGAGTTTGTCATACCTTTGGGAACACGGGCCTCCCATGACACTGTGATAAAATTCATGGTACATTTCCTTGACCTTGGTGTCAACATAGTCAACATGCATGACCACCGATACTGCCTTGGCGAAGCCGGTAACCAGTATGATCAGTATCGTCGTCTTGGGCCCATCGGGCCCGAACTTGCCCTTGACAGCTGCGTCCAAGAACATGAAGGAGACGATCAGGACGTCCATGAGCCAGAATACGGGATATATCGACATACAGGCTTCGAAGCGACGCTTCAGTCTTGTGATGTCGTTCCACGCAATACGGACTGCTATTGGATGAACCGTGCGAGATTTCACATAGCTTTCAAAGAACGACTCACTTGCCATGAGGAAAGCTCGCAAGTAGATATGATACACAGTTATCATGAAGAAGTTGAAGCAAGCACCATTAAATATTGACTGCAGTCGTATTCCGTAAAGCCAGGCAATCTGTATGAGTGTCATGTCGTCCTTGTGACCGTACATAACTATGAAAACGAATGTGAAATATATTGCGGTAAACGTGGGAACCAATCGAGCATATCTGATCATAGATGACCACTTAGCTGCTGACATCAAAGTTCCAAGACTGTAAATGATCGACTCCAGTTCTTTAACGTGACGCAACATATGAATGTACATGTAAAACGTTATCACATGGTGAAACAATCGTTCTAGTTCACTTAGATGAGCCAATCGATGTACATCGAGAAATTCGTAAAATCCAATCAGATATGCAGCGAATCTTAAATACTTGATAACACGAACTGTGAGCGATTGATGGTACATCGGAATGCCAAATATGTTCAGAGCCAAGTTGATATAATCGAAAAATGGCTTCTTCGTTTCAGGCATGTTGTTAAGAATATGTATGACGGCTATTTTATTACTGATAGAATACTGTTAGTAGCAACCGTTCAAGTCGTGCAGGAAAAGAACTACCGTGAGTGCTACATCGAGACAGTCACGATAGCAGCGCCACCTAGTGAGGTCCACTACTTAGGTATGCGTGAGCAGCTATTCTGAGAAGTGATGACTTCAGAAGAACAAGCGCATGCGCAGAACTCAGTGTCAGGAGCTCAAGCGGGTGAGACCTGAATTAATAGGACAGTGAAATTGACAAGAGCTGCTGTGAAGGCCAAGATAAGTTTTCTGTCAATGTTGCAAATAGAATAAATGGTGAAATTGAGGCTGTAATCGATTTCCACTTCTTCCAGTAGCTTGTCATGAGCCGAACCGTATTTTTGTCTGATAACATCGTCCCGATACTGATCGAAGTAATGTTTGAGTTTCTTGTTGGCATAGTCAATGTGCAATATGAGTGACATGGCCATCATCAAGTCAAAGAAGCCGAAGTAAAGAAATACTTTCATTTCAGACAAGTTGAATTTTCCTTTGCTCAGGATTGTGAGCGTCGTCAAGAGCGCGAAGAACGGATCAGCCAACCAGAGAGCCGTCAAGGTTGACGTCCAGTAATCGAAGAGTTTCTTCGACCTTGAAAGCTCATTCCAAGCGTATCTCAAGCGATCTACTGAAATTGTCTCAGACGCAACGTAAATATTCAAGAACGTAGAGCTGGCTACATAGAAGGCTCTGATATAAATATGATACATCATGACGAGCGTCAACATCCGTGTGGTCAAGAAAAAATTGTTGCGAAAAATGTAGTAATTCATTATAACAAAACCAACCCAAGATTCAGGCTGAGGTAGAACAGATACTACGTACGATTGGTTGAGAATGAACAAAGCAATTACAGTATTTCGACAAATACTACTAAATCGCCTCATGGATGCTTCAGCTTCGCGAGAATAGAACTTCGTGAGCAGCTGGGCTATTTTTCTGAGATCATTAGTTGCGAAATTTAGACGAAATATACTGTAGTAGGATATTGACGTGAACAGTAAAAGATAAATATGAGACAGCGTAACGTTTTGTAGGACTTTGTGGCAGACAACATCGTACATTTTCAATGTCAGAGCTGTTACATTCAATATCAGAGCTAATCTAGCAAAGACTTGCTTGCCGTCGATATTTATACCATATATTTGCAGAAAACTGAAAAACGGACCGAAACTTTCGCGTATCATTTCAAACGACAACGGAGCACATATTACGATCTATATAAGCTTGTTCGTCCGAATATGTTCGACAAGTTCAGGATTGACATGCAATCATTTTCGACATTCGTGTCTTCATCAAGATGGAAGGTGTGTTCGACCGAATGAAGTATTTTACTTGAGATACATAGAAAGCCGTTAACCGTAATTTGAGTCTTAATTGAAATCGAAATAAATATTGCGTTATAGATTTCCAGCGAAGATAATGCTGTTCGTGTGCGGGACTCGATTAGAAGCGTGTGACCTCATATAATGCTGAAGCTGTTGCCCGGCGCCCTCTGGTGGGGATTATTGATTATAACCCGAGACTCCCTTCGATGGTGATACTTCGAAGTTTCCAATTTTATATAGCTATGTATCGAGGCTGGTAATTCTGACTCGTTACAACTGGTGGTGCTCGGTCAAGCTGGTAAAACCTGAATCAACATGACTGTGAACGTGACCAAAGCTGATGCAAAGTCAAGAATAAGACTTCGACTCAAAGTGAACATAGAATAAAAAGTGAAATCAAGCGTGTAATCTTTTTCCACTTCTTTCAATAGTTCATCGTGAGTCGAGCCATATCTGAGACCAATGACGTTGTCTCGGTACCGAAAGTAATATTTCTTCAGTTTCATATTTGCCCTGTCAACGTGCACTACGATGGACATCGATATGAGCAAGTAGAACATGTTGAAGTACGTATATTTGACAATGTTTGCCGAATTCAACCTTCCTTTGTTCATTTGTGTCAACAAGATTAGAAGGTTGAAATATGCATTGCTCAGCCATAGAGCTGTCAAGCTTGACGTCCAGCTATCGAACAGTTTCTTGGACCTTGACAACTCGTTCCAAGCATAGCGTAAACAGTCGACCGGTATGTCCGAAGCTACGTAGATGTTCAGAAAAGTTTCGCTTGCAAGGAAGAAAGCTCTGATATAGATGTGATACATGACACTGCATGTGGCTAGCAGCATGTAAACGTAAACTGACTCTTGGAAGATCCAGAGATGGATCGTCACATATTCATACATTGACGTTGGGTGAGCGTAAACGGAGAAGATAAACACTTGATTCAGCCCATAAAACATTATCACCAAGAAAACGCAGCCTTTGCAGAATCTTCTCATGGACAAACTTTTATCGAGCGAGAGGAATTTTTCCAGTAATCTTGCTATTTTTCCAAGATCATCAGCTGCCCAAGTGATACGGAATGCAGTATACGTTGCTATCAGTACAATAATAGCGGTAGAGATGAAACGAAGTGAATGGTGAAGTTCAAGGGCGTGGAGGTATCTTCCAGTCTTGTAGATGACTGTTGCAAGTGTGAAAAGACGGACGTATCTTGCTATGCGTGACTCACCGAACAGACTGAAGCCATACAGCTGGAGAAGCCAAGAAAACGGGCCAAAGCTGTTTTGATTCATAAAATTATTGATAATTCGAACTTTCGGAATAGCGAACGATTCACGTGCGAAATAGCAGTGTGACGACGTGCGCTCCGTGACCATGACTGTGATGAGATACATGTCTTGAGCACTGCAAAACAAGTCATCATCGTGACAAGTTGTGCGAAGTGACATTTCTCGCTCATGAATTCGTTTCCGATAATTCACTATTGATTGAACATCTATCCTAGAAGTTATGTGCTCAAAGAAAACATATTAGAACACAAATGTCTAGAAAGCCAAACAGATGGCGCTAGTAGCGCAAGCGCAAACAACGTCAATTACGAACTGATCGATCAACAAGCAAACCCGACGACCTTCAGGTGAACTTTTATATGGTGAATTATTCCATCGTAGCTAACATAAGTGGTATCATGAAAGCTCGGTCATTGTGAAATATATTAGCGCATAACCAACTGAAAATACGACCCTAAGAACGAACGGGTCTATTACGTACGAGGGAAACGATTTCAGATACTATCTTGTAGTCGTAGCTGGCGGCATTCGACGGTAGGCTCATGCAGCGGTAATGTCTGGACTCGGTATGCTTCATACGATCCGAACGGCCGGCCATTTTCGTGGCACGCCTCGGCAACCACTTCAACAGCAAGCCCACCATGGCCCACGCTATACCGGAAACGGAAAAGCCCAGCCATAGGCTAATCAAATTTCCCAAATAGCTGTAGAGGTCAAAGACAAGAAAAGCCGCCTCTTCACTTATCATCACGGTATTCTCCGAAGGTCCAAAAACGGTCACACGGAACGATCCGCCATCTTGGTGTCCCTTGTAAAGGTTCGCAATACCTTTCACTTCGAGCAGATAGTTGAGTGTATCGCAGTCCGGATACGGATACAGCCGGTTGCACTCATAGCGCTCCTGAATGGCGGTCTCGTGTCCCTTGACATGGGAAGCAAATTTCATTTGACCGAAAACTGTCATATTTTTGACAAGAATGTCACAAGGGAATAATTTTGTAGTATCGGAGAACTTCTTGAGAGCACACCTATTGACAAGTTTATCTCTTCTCCCCGGTTTGCCGCCATCTTGGTAATTAACGCACCTGGTAGGATAAGGAGCCTCTAGACGGCTGATTACCTGACGAGTGTAAGCCAGAGATACGTGTTTGTATTGCGAAAAGTCGAACGCTCGAAATGTCTTGGACCCTTCGTCAAGTATCAAGGGGTCGTCGTTAGAGTGGATGCTCACGCCAATCTCTGTAGACGCCATTGTCAACGAGTAGTTGTCTGTATTGAGATCATATTCAAACCAAGGCACGCCTAGCACGTCTTCGGTACGATACAATACTTCATCACTGGCCAAGTAGTATTCCTGTTGAGCTGCATTGAAAAGAGTGAAACACTTCCAGAACCAGCTGATTTGGTCGTTTCTCTGCCCCGCCCACATGGTGCAATCGATTTTGGTCATATTACTGACGTAGAGCCTGCATCGCTTGATTGCCTCAGAGCGATATATAGTGGTCAAGATGAACTGCTCAAGCGTCAGATATTTCGTCCAAACTTGCCAGGTCAGTTGGCTATGTTTGGCTTGTTTTGCCGCATAAATATCTGGGTACAATTTTCTCACCCTGGCTGCGTTGGGAATATAGTCAAGACATATGGAGGCGGCCGGAAGCTCGACATAGGCTGGTTTAACGAACGTGGTCTTGATCTTGATGGGATAGCTCAGGTATCTCTCAATGATGGAGCAACTCTGATACACGATACCCACGAAGCACAGAGCTAGAGGTACGAAACGACATACTGAGAACATTTTGTTACTGCTTTCCAACGTCAAATATATCACTCATACGGTATCAGCTAGCTACTTAAACTGTCATAAACATAGCATACCAATAACATGATCATTTGTCATTTGACGTCAAAGAAAAGTAGCGCATACTAATGGCTCGCACAATTGACATTTCACACTTTCTTAATAGAAATACTGTGATTAAACTCAATAGTGACAGAGAAAGCAAAAGTGAAACATGCCTGAATGTTTACTTTGCGTTTTCACAAAATACCGACAGGTGGCGTTAGCAGGCCATTGCTAGTTTTAGGATGAGTGTCGAGTGCAAGAGACATCATATGTTCTGTATTTGGAGACAATCTCACTGGAAAATCAAAAACACTGATTCCAAAACTCGATAACTATTGGCTAGTAGAAGTTTCGTAAGATGGAAGTCCCAAGCATCTGTAATATCGGGACTCGGTGTAGCGCATGCGTCTCGCTTGACCTACAGGTTTTCTGTTCAGTCTTTTCTCAATGACCCTAGCAAGGGTACGAACTGAGCCGGAAACGGAAACTCCCACCCACAGGCTCAGTAAGTTGCCGAGATAGCTGTACAAGTCAAAGACCTGAAAGGCAGGGCGCTCACGTATCACCATGGTATCTTCCGAAGGGCCATATACGCTGACACGGAATGACCCCTTGTCAGGTGTCCCATTGTCGTCCAGATCTTGGTTTGTAGTTCCCTTGACATCGATGACGTAGCTGAGTGTGTCGCAATCAGGATACGGAAAGAGTCGATTGCACTCGAAGCGCTCTTGGACAGCATTGGCGTGACCCTTGATGTGAGATCCGAACTTTGTCTTTCCATATGTCGTCATGTCAGCGGTGAGTATATCGCACGGAAAGTAGCCCGTATTCTCGTAATACTTTTCCTGGGCACACCTGTTCACAATTTTTGCCCGTTTCGTCGGCTTGCCATATTCCTCGTACTCGACACACCTATTGGGATACGGAGCTTCAAGACGTTCAATCAGCTGACGAGTGTAAGCCATGGCTACCCGATTGTATCTGGCAAAGTCGAACTTTCTGAATGTCTTGGAACCTTCGTCCAGTACTATAGGCATGACTTTGGGATGAATTCCTAGACCTATCTCGGATGAATCCATGCTCAGCTTATAGTCCTCTGTATTGAGATCAAAGTGAAACCAAGGAAAGCCTTTCACATCTTCAGATCGATACATGACTTCCTTCTCAGACAAGTAATATTGTTGTTGAACTTCACTGAAAATGGTGAAACACTTCCAGAACCAGCTGATCATGTCATTTCGCTGTCCTGCCCATTTTTTGCAATCTATCTCTGTCATATTGGTGGAGAAGAAGCTGCATTTTCCAATAGCTTCAGCCCGATGTATAGTAGTAGAGATGAACTGCTCGAGTGTCAGATACTGTGTCCATATTTGCCAAGAGCTTGTGTTGTGATTAGCTTGTTTCTCCTTGTAGATTTGTGGGAATCGCATCTGCACTCTCACCTCTTCCGGTATGTAGTCAAGACATATCGACGCAGCTGGGAGTTCTATGTAGTCGGGTTTTTCGAAATATGTCTTGATCTTGATTGGATAACTCAGATACCTGTCTATCGTGATAATACTTTGCCAAGCGATGCCCATTGAGCACAATGATAGGGCTAAAAGATGAAATATTCTACAAACCGTTTGTGTCATGGCCACAGGCTGAATGTTCTCGGAAGCACAGCAGCAATTTGCGAGGAGTATTTCAACATTAGCAGTGATTTCGTCAGTTTAAACGCAGCAAATCAACGAGTTCTTATCGATCATCCAATTTACATTAGGGACAGCGCTCGCACAATACTAATGACCTTCGCCATTGGAATGAACGATATTCATTCATTGAAAATGGGCGAAAAAAATGATGATGAGGTATTGCTGACTAAAGGAAACCGTTCTGCCATTCAATGGTCAAATGAATAGATTAAACTCACACATAACGACGCAATGATTTTTCGTATGATAGACGGCGAGAATCATGAAGACAGTCGGAGAAATTTATTTTGGCCGGCGAACTCTAAATTGTGCGCCATGTTGAATAGCAGTATCTGAGTAAAATCAAGAAGAGCATGCAATTAGAAGACCAGAAACAAGGTTGTGAGAGAAAAAACCTGCGGGGAGAAACGAATGCTGACTGGACTCCAAATTTAGAACATCTGAGAACTGGTCCAGAACCAGACACTCCCACTCAACGACACTTGGCGAAGATTTTCCGACAGACCGACAACCTCATGAATAATAAGAACGAAGCAGGATTGGTGAGCTATCTTTGCACACTCGAACATAAACCGTTATGTTTTTCAATAATCACAGGATGACGGGGAGGCGCCTAGCTGGACCTTGACTAGAATGAATCAACTCGACCAGTTGTGTCCAGTTTGTAGACTGGATCCTGGACAGCTGTTGAAGTCACCACAAAACATATGTGCGGGCAGTAATGGCGCAACTATTCCCGCATAAAATCTCGATCAGCGTGAGAATCGTCAAGGACATTGTACGTTGCGACGCGTAGTTCATCACCGGCGGCTTAATTCTTAATATGCACATGTCTTCCGTCAGGGAGACATTGTTCAGGACCAACTACATCAACTTTTGGAGATATCTATTCAGTTTGATTTGAGAAAAATTGTGGACAAGTTTAGAGTGATGACGAACAAAGTGATACTTGCCTGGTTTCGAAAAGTCCAGTTCGTCGTCCAACCGGCAATGCAGCCTAACTATCACGGAACGATGAGGATAAATTTGATCTCTCCTTACGTTCTTGCGATTCTCCGATTTTGAGATTTAATTTCGATGTAGAGATGAGCTGGATTCTCGATTTTCCGGATTATTGTGGCGTGTACTGTTCGCAAAGAAACGGATTTGCCACAGCGTCGCCGAACGTTATGACGCTAGGTGGCGCGCACACAGGTGTGACGTCAGTAATCGGCCGGCAGACTTTCGCTCAGGCATTATGCGAAGGCAGCCATCGTCGATAGTCCTGCTTATGAAAGTTTCACCAGGACCATCGAGAATACATCGACAACTAAGACTGAAGCTGCAATATTAGTGTATTAGCGAAAGGCTACGGACCAACACTTTTCGTTTTTGTGCCCTCTATGCAAGAAGTTGAGAGAAGGAAAATGGAATTTGTGGCGAGTGATGGAGCATAGTTCTGTAAATCAGATGATCATGGTAAACAAAACATGCAACATTTTGAAGTCAGCCGAAAACAGGGTGACGTTGAGGTATCCAGCTAACCTGCTGATACGAAAGATGGTCTGGGTCGCAATGGCAGCTGTTGAAAGTTTCCTCCTAATTTGTTAAACAATATGGCTTTGCCTATAGTAGCCGTATGATTTCAGCATTCAGATGCGTGATAGGAATGGTCTCGTTGATTTAAATGGGTGGCTTTATTTTTAATACAAACAAGTTACGTCATATACCAAAACTTCAACCTATCTTTTGGTTCCACTTTCGCTGTGAGGCAGGTTTTGGCTGGTATCTGCGAGCAACGATAATATCGCGATTCGGTATATTTCATTCGTCTTGAGAAACCGATTTTGTTAGTACTTCTGTTCAATCTTCGATGCGTCCCTCTGAGAATAGATTTTGTTAGGCCAATAACAGAAATACCAATCCATAGATTCAACAAATTGCCTAAATAGCTGAACAAGTCAAGGATGACAAAAGCCGCCATCTCTTCTATCATCAAGGTATTTTCTGAGGGTCCATATACGGTGACGATGAACGAACCGTTGAGAGATCCATCATCTTCGTCCAGATAAGTATTCGTGATTCCCTTGACATCTATCAGATATTCGAGTGTATGGCAGTCTGGATACGGATTCCGTCGGTTACAGTCATAGCGCTCTTGAACGGCATTCTTGGGTCCGTCAACATCGTTGGCGAACTTGATGTCACCATAACTTGTCAGATTCCTGATGAGTATGTCACACGGAAAGTATCCCGTATTCTCGTAAAACATCTTCTTGACACACTTGTCGACCAGTTTATCCCTTCTATTTGGTTCACCATTTTTCTTGTATTTGATACACCTCGTCGGATACGGAGCTTGAAGATAGTTAACTACCTGACGAGTGTATGCCAGCGATACATGATTGTACTGAGCAAAGTCGAACTTTCTAAATGTCTTAGAGCCTTCGTCAAGTATCACCGGGATGGTGTTACTGTGGATAGTGACTCCAATGTCGGATGAATCCATCTTGGATTTGTAGTTTTCAGTGTCGAGGCTGAACTCGAACCAACTCAAGCCCCGCAGGTCTTCAGTACGATACGTGACGTCATTTTGGAACATGTGCTCTAGCTGTTGATGTTGATCGAACAGAGTGAAGCACTTCCAAGCCCAGCTGATGTGAGTATTTCCATGACCTTTCCAGTCTTTGCAATCCAACTTGGTCATATTTGTGCTGTAAATGCTGCATTTCTTTATAGCTTCTTTCCTCTTAATACTGGTTGCATGTAACTGTTTCACTGTGAGATATTGCGTCCATATTTGCCAAGAGCTAGCGTTGTGATGAGCTCGTTCCTCTTCGTAGATGTCTGGGTAGAGTTGTTTGACTTTCTTCTCGTCGGGTATGTAGTCAAGACATATCGATGCCGCCGGAAGTTCGACGTTATATGACTTTTGAGTAGATGGCTTGAGCTTGGTGGGATAGCTGAGATATCTGTCCACAGTTATGAGACTTTGCCAAGCTATCCCGATAGAGCACAGAGCTAGAGATATGAAGTGAAATACATCACGAGTCGTAGGTAACATGGTTTTGCTTTGAATGATAAACTTGAATGTGGAACAGTTAAACAGGACTTGGAAACTAGGCGCACATGAAAAATACAGTTTATAGCTTTAGTATCAGTCACTGAAACAGCAGTGTTTCTTTTTTCTAATATGAAGCAGCGGAAATAGAGAAAGCTAATAGTTACTATCATTAACTTGAATATCAGAACTGATACAAAACATTGCTCAGTGAATTCGCTAGAAAGCAGTGAAAACATGTCCGCTACAAGGCATTGAGAGATTGATAACTAACTAGGCTCCGCCCACAAGCCAAAGCTATCATAGAATGCCTATAACCTTGACCATCGATTCACTAGCTGGATATCTGCTGTTTGGCTCTGCCATAGCATAGTTGAAGATTGGACACCCAAGTATCGATAATATGAAGACTCGGGATACTTCATATGATTCGAACATTTCGTATCCAGCCTCGTCTCAACCAATCTGACAGTTTTGCGCACGATTCCAGAAACGGAAACTCCCAGCCAAAGACTTAGCAAGTTGCCCAAGTAGCTGTAGAGATCGAAGGCCAAGAAGGCTGCTTCTTCCCTTATCGTCACAGTATCTTCCGAAGGTCCAAAGGCTGCGATTCTGAACGATCCGCTGATAAGGTCATCAGCATCTCCAGCATTAGCAATACTCTTGATGTCTATCAAGTAGTTGAGCACGTGACAGTCAGGATACGGAAACTGTCGGTTACATTCGTACCTCTCTTGAGTGGAATCTTCGTGGCCTTTGATGTGAGCCGCAAATTTGGTTTCACCGTAAACTGTCATGTCGCTGGCTAATATGTCACAGGGGAAGTGTCCAGTATTATTATAGAACTTCTTCCGAGCGCATTGATCTACAAGTTTAGACCTTCTAATCTCTCTTCCGTCTTCATGGTAATTAATGCATCTAGTTGGATATGGAGCCTCTAAACGTCTAACTACCTGTCGAGTGTAAGCCAGCGAAGCTTGATTGTATTGAGAGAAATCGAACTTTAGAAATGTCTTGGACCCTTCGTTCAATATCATAGGTATATCGTTGCGATGAATGCTCAAGCCGATCACTGTAGAGTCCATCTTGCGAGTGTAATTTTCCGTACTGACGTCAAAGTGAAACCAAGGCCAGCCTCGCAGCTCTTCAGTACGATAGTAATTGACGTCAGAATCTTCCACCAGTATGTGTTTAAGCTGCTGATATTCACTGAATAGTGTGAAACACTTCCAATACCAGCTGATGCGACTTGTACCTTGAAAAGTCCAGTCAGTGCAATCCAACCTTGTCATATTTGGAGCGAAAACGCTACATTTCGATATCGTTTCCGACGGAAAGATAGTGGTTTCCATGTACTGTTCAACTGTCAGATATTTCGTCCAAACGCGATATGAGTTCGTCCCTTCGATAGCTAGTTTCTTTTTGTAGATGTCTGGATACAGTGTTTCAATCTTTAGATTTTCAGGAATGAAGTCAATACATATTGACGCCGATGGAAGCTCAACAAAGGCTGGCCTGTTGTATGAAGTCTTTACCTTGATCGGATAACTGAGGTATCTGTCTATCGTGAAGAAACTCTGCCAAGCAATGCATATGAAGCACGTTGCTAGAGCTATGAAGTCAAACGCCGAATATTTCAGCTTCATTGCCTTTGCTGGCATTTTCAAATTATGAGATGGAGATACAGAACGTCTTGAAACTAACCATGCTAAGTAATCGAGTTTCGGACTGGACAGTAAATCAACATCAGTCAACAATGTCCGCGTAAAATATCCTTTGTCATGGAATTTCCACTGATCTGAAACTGTCAAACTTGATAGTTCAACTGAGTTATCACCATAAAAAATCTCACAGCTTGTGCACTAATCAAGGCTAATACATTTTCGATACAAAGGAGCTAGAACAAACTTTTCACGAATACAATGAATTGACAGAAATGTGATTCATGGTGATCAGCTGAACAATGACGGCTTGCGTTAGCGCTTGCGCAGAATACTGTTGTGCTATTTCTTTTAGGTGAGAGCCAATCGACCTCTGTGTATCGATACCTTCGGCGATACTATCGACGTCATCAATACTATCGCCAGTGCAGTGCATTCGCAAGAGCCGTAACCGTGAAACCAGACCCGTGACCGACCGATTTCCGCGTTCGAATTAGACTTTTCAGCCTTGAAGAACCGTCCATAGCACATCTAGACGTCGTCGCTAACGTCGTCGAAGACGGCAGACCGAGGCAGCGATAATATCGCGACTCAGTGTACTTCATGCGCCTAAAAAGGCGAACAGGTTTGGTCCGTTCCGGAAACAGCTGTCTCTCAATGTTTCTCAGAGTAATGCCAGCGATACCTGCAATAGAAACACCCAGCCATAGGCTCAACAAGTTGCTCAAGTAGCTGTACAAGTCGAAGGCCTAAGAAAGCTGCTTTTTCCATGATTATCATAGTATCTTCGGAAGGTCCGTATACTGTGACGTGAAATGTTCTATTATAGTCGCCTTTGAGACGTTTAGCGACACCCTTGTTACGGATGAGGTAGTTGAGCACGTGACAGTCCGGATACGGAAATAGGCGGTTGCATTCGTATCTCTCTTGAGTGGAGTCTTGGTGACCCTTGATGTGAGACCCAAATTTGGTTTTTCCGAAAGCCGTCATATTGCTGGCCAGTATGTCACAAGGAAAGTATCCCGTATTCTCGTAATATTTCTTCCTGGCACACCTGTTCACAAGTTTGTCCCTTCTAAAGTCTTCGCCATTTTCTTGGTAATCGATACAGCTGGTGGGATAAGGAGCTTCGAGACGTCGAATTATCTGTCGAGTATAGGAAAAGGATGCTTGATTGTATTGGGAAAAGTCGAACTGTCGGAAGGTCGTCGACCCTTCGTCCAGTATCATGGGTACGTCGTTGCGATGGATGCTCAAGCCAAGGCTTGTCGCGGCCATAGTAGACTTATAGTCCTTTGTGTTGATATGGAAGTGAAACCAGCGTAGATCTTTGACATCTTCGGTACGATAGTATCTGAATTCATTGTCCTTTATAGGTATATGAGCTCGCTGCTGCTGTCTACCGAACAGAGTGAAACATTTCCAATACCAGCTGAGGCGACCATTGGCCTGATACGTCCAGTCAGTGCAAGTCACTTTCGTCATATTAGGAGCATAGAGACGGCACTTGGTTACAGCCTCCGAAGCAGTGATGGTGGTTCTCATATATTGCTCAAGTGTCAGATATTTTTGCCATAAGCGCCAGTATGTTGCGTTTTCCAAAATTTTCGCTTGATAGATATCTGGATACATAGTTCGAACCTTAACTTCGTCAGGTATGTAGTCGATACAAATGGACGCCGACGGAAGCTCGACAAACTCTGGCTTGTTATATGACGTCAAGATCTTTATGGGATGGTTCAGGTATCGAGCGGTTATTGTGAATCCCTGCAGAGCCATTCCCATGAAACATATGGCTAGAGATACGAAGCCGAAAACTGGAGATGTTGTCAGTGTCATGGCCGACCTCAGAATGTTTTCAGAGTGGAACCGAACCGTGTGGCAAAGCAAACCTACTTTGATTTATGGTAATACTAAGTGAAATAAGATCAGTTAGTTGGTTAGAGATATGTCATTAATAAGCACAAAGTAATTTTTCATATGACTTCAATAAGAGAAAAATTACAATTAGTCTCGTTCCGAAACCTGTTCTTGGACACTGATTGTTTCGCTACCAAGGTTAATATTGTTTGTTTTCAAATGTTAATCGTTTCGATATTGATTAGTCATGGATTAGATTGACATAATCGATTTGAGAAGACTGAATATTGTTAAACTCCAGCAAAGCTAAAGATTGAAACAGAATGAAACTCAAAACTCAAAAAATTCAATTAGTTTCATGAACTGATCGAGACAAATGATTTATTTTATTTTTCACATTTTTGTTACATAATCTAACTGCTAAACCCGTTCGAATGCTATTCAGCTAGAAGTTAAGCCATGACGTTTTAGGACCAGACATATGTAGGCTGAGTCATGTCCTTGTTCCTTAGATGCTGCTTTAGATGGCTGATTCAAGCAACGGTAGTATCTGGACTCAGTGTATTTCATTCGTTTCTTGCTCATACTTGTCATGGTATTTCGTCTCAGTTTCTTCCTGATCATCTTCACAGCTGCACGTGCTAAACCGGAAACGGAAACACCAAGCCACAGGCTGAAGAGGTTTCCCAAATAGCTGTACATGTCAAACACGAGAAAGGCAGCTTGCTCGCTGACTATCATGGTATCTTCCGAAGGTCCAAAGAGGACGACCTTGAAGGAGCCGTTAGTTGGAATGTCATTATCGTCAAGATAAGCATTGGTGATCCCTTTGACGTCGATGATATAGTTGAGTGTATAGCAGTCCGGAGACGGAAACAGTCGGTTGCACTCATAGCGCTCTTGAATGGCATTTTCGTGACCTACGAGAGATGCAAACTTTGTCTTCCCATATGCAGACATATTGTTGGTCAAAATGTCGGTCGGGAAATATCCTGTTTTATCAATGAATTTCTGTCGAGCACACCTATTCACAAGCTTGGCTCTCATCTGAGGCACGCCATCTACCTTGTAATCGAGACACTTTGTTGGATACGGAGCCTCAAGACGATTGACAACTTGTCTAGTATACGCCAAGGCTGCCTCGTTGTACAGAGAGAAGTCGAACTTTCGAAATGTCTTGGAACCTTCGTCCAGTATCATGGGTATGTCTTTGTGATGAATACTCACACCTATAGCCGACGTATCCATGTTCAGCTCGTAGTTGTCAGTATTCAGATCAAAGTTAAACCAAGGTACGCCGCGGATATTTTCAGTGCGATACAGTCCGCTATCATTGGACAAATAGTATTCCTGTTGAGCTGTGAAGAAAAGTGTGAAACATTTCCAGAACCAGCTGATACGATCGTTTCGCTGTCCAGCCCATTTTGTGCAATCAATATTACTCATATTTGTTGCATACACGTTGCAACTCTTGATTGCTTCAGATCTTCGCATAGTGGTTGATATGAACTGCTCAAGCGTCAGATACTGGGTCCAAATTTGCCATGAAGTTGTATTATAGGTGGCTTGTTTCTCAGTGTAGATATCCGGATAACGATCTTTGACTTTCAGTTCTTCAGGTATGTAGTCAATACAAATCGATGCTGCCGGAAGTTCCACATAGCTGTCCTTTTGAAAAGAGGAAATGATTTTGATGGGATGACTGAGATACCTTTCAATGGTGATGCAACTTTGATAAGCGATGCCCATTGAGCATAGGGTAAGAAATATGAAGCGAAATACAGGACACATAGTTGCTGTCATGGTGATATTTTAAAAGTCACCCAAAACTATAAAACCTAAGCCTCTTAGTGTTCAGGTACACTTAGTGAGCTGCACTAATCTAGGTTTATGGCCTTGATACGTAGTAAACTCGTGCGAAGCTCATATTTCATGCTGGCATCAATTATAGTAGACCCAACAATTGGAAAAAAACACTAATGTGCACGAATGTTCACATATGGTAAACATTAATTCTTTTCGAAGCAATGAAGCTTTTTCAGAAATCAGTTAATCAATCTGATGATAAATACGTGTTCAACCTTTCTGAAATCAAGTAGCCGTTGATGCGCTAAAAAGGCGCTCACCAGAGGGCGCTAACTAGAATGACGCTCAATCGGCTGATTGACATTTCTTTTCGTCACAGACGAAGACTATATGCAGACTAAAGCAGTCGACCGTCGACCTGCTGACTTTCATTCGCATATTAGCCAATCAGAACCGGAACTCCTATGTTCGTCAAGATTTTTAGCGTGACCTATGTTCGATATATCGACAATCGAATGCTTCTCAATCGCGTCGTCAGGACGGAGTGACTTGAATGAACACCACAGTGAAGTTGACCAGAGCAGCTATGTAGGTCAATGCAAATGACCGATCAAGGTTGAACGCGTTGTAGACCGTGAAGTCAAGGCCATAGTTGTCCTCCATATCTGCCAATAGCTCGTCATGCGTGATGCCGTATCTCTGTCTAATCACTTGGTCGCGGTACTGATTGTAGCATCCTTTCAACTGACTGTTCGCATAGTCGACGTGGACAATGATGGACATGAATAGTACAAAATTAACTGATGTATGATAAGCAAATAACATTGTATCAGGCCATTGTAATCTTCCTTTGCTATAGAGAGTCAAGCTCAAGAGGAGCCCCGAGAATGACCCCAGAGACAACATGGCGGCAAAGCTTGAGGCCCAGCTGTCGAAGAGTTTCTTCGATTTCGACAGTTCATTCCATGCGTATCTCAAACAATCAGCTGATATGGTTGGCGAAGCTACGTGGACTTTCATGAAGCCATAGCTGGCTAGAAGGAATGCTCGAATGAACATGTGGTAAGTGGTCACGAAAGTGACCATCAGTAGTCCCATATAGACATGATGGTACAAAGTTTTCAACCACTTTATAATGCTGGGCAGTATGTCGGCCGGTTTCTCACGGACGGATATTTGTAAAACTTGAGTAAACAGACAGCTGCTGATAACGGAAAAAAATCCAACATAGCTACAGAATCTCATCGACCGTCTTTCGCTGGTCGTCAGAAATCCATCTAATGTTCGTAATATGATTCCAAGATGGCGGGCTGCACAATGATATCCAACTAAGCTAGAGCATGTCACGGTAACGACTATGGTAAAGTGGAAATACATCAATGAAGGAAATAGTACGAAGTAAATTATGACCTGACTCGTTTTATAAAACAAAACCATGATAGCGATGAATCCGAGAATCTTGTCTTTCAAAGAGTCACTCAAGATTCGGATCCCATAGAAGTTCAGCAACGGCGACAGCGGACCGATGAGATTGGACGCCATGTTTTCTGTGACATACTTTTTACATGTACAAGTCGTACCTTCGAGGTGATCTGGTGCGAAGTACGTCATGAAACTTTCTGTCATCACAATCTAACGCTGAAATGTGATAAACCATCAATCACATGTCACCTTGATAGGATCAAAAAACAGATTGGCGAATATTCGATACACTAGAACCAACAAAATGGCGTCGAAAGAACATGAACATGGTCAAAATTTACTCAACACTTGACATGGCTCAAGTTTTCAGATATAACGGTTTCCTGTCTTTCAAGTCTTGTGTGTGAATTTGTTCTAAATATAACAAATGGCAAATCGTCGAATCACTGTCTACAAGTGTTCTGAATCACGATAAAAAGCAGAGTAAATTAATAAGTTAGCAGTTATATAGGGTTGAAGTCCGGCACACACTGATCACGTATAAAATTATAGTCATGGAAATAGAGATATGACGAAGATGACACTTAGATGTAGAACAGTGTGTGTGTGAATGAAATGAGCAAAAAGAGGAAAAGAACATGATTGGCATCTTGTATAAATGAAGTATACGTAAATTCGATTTCGTTTCTTGATTTCTTCAGTTTTCAGCACTTGATAAATATTTTTGAATGCTCGAGAGAGGGAGAGAGAGAGGGAGAGGCGTAAACTAAACACTAGATTCTCCCGCCTCTGTAATTGCACCGTTGTCCGTTAAATTCACCGGTTTGAGAAGAGCACTAGACGTACTCGAGTTCTCTTGTACATTGGCAGTCTTTTGAACATTGGCATCCTCGACAGCCTGCTCGTCGTCGTCGTCCTCGTCAAATTTAATTGTCGTCGCTTGCCAGTAGACGGCAGCATCAACCATGAAGGCCATAAACATAATGGCGGCCGTGATGCCGTGAAACACTATTCTGAACTTGTCCGGATCGTAGACTCGACATGCGCCCACTTGACCGCAAGTGTACTCCCAGAACAGACAGGCCGAGTCCACGACGGCGCCGTAGAGAATGGGACAGGGGACGTTTCCGAATAAGCCAATGGCAAACGAGACCAGACCCAGGGCCATGGCCTTGTCCTGGGGCTCGACACACCTGGACATTTGAGAATCAGTCAGCTGACGGCCTAGCATAGAACAGTTTCAAACCTCAGTGTCAGCATCATGGAACCAACTTCGCAGGTAGAGTGGATGAGGACAAAGGAGGAAAAGATGACGATATACCACGTAAGGCTGTCACAGCTGGACGCACAGTAGCCATTTGAAGCGGTTACAGTTGGCGCCAAACACTTGCAGTCCGAGTAGGTGATCTGTTAAATCCGGTTCGAAGTTAAGAAGCCGTCAGCTTTGCGACATTGTTGCAACCTTGCAAAGCAGCTTACCGTAGAGTTGAGCTTCGACACTTGAGTACATCCCGCTAAACAGGGAGAAATGTACGTCACGCCCGTACTTGTACATATGGGCGAAAATTCGCCGAAGGAACACGAGCAGGCAGCATCACATGTAGGCTCTGAAGTATTTGCACTAGAACTGAAAGCAGGGAGGAAGGGATTAGGACTCGGTGTAAGCTTACGATTTGGGTCAAGTGGGAAAATAGAACACTCACGTCCCGGCATTAAGTCCAACAATGTCCACCAGCGGGCATCCGAGAAACATCAGGATGACCATTCCGATGGCGTAGAGTAGAGCGGCCATGGCGATCCAAGCGGCCACAAATCTTGCACTGGGTTTGTACTTTCTCATGTAGATGCCCGAGGCGAATATGCCAATGCCCATGACCAGTATGCCGGCCATGCCGGCAATCAGGTTGGCGTTGGACGCAGTCAGCTGAAACTGGCTCTCCAGGTACTTGGGTAGAAAGGTGTACAGGCCAGCGATGGGCAAGATGTGCAGCACCGAGCTGGCCGTTCGGTACAGTAGAATCTTGTTCCTCAGGAGCCGCCGCACGGCCACCGGAAACTCCCTCAGGCTGGGCCGAGCAGCGTTCGACTTGACCAGCTGTTCATCCAGAGCCGCCCCCTCTTTGGCCGAAGGGGGCGAGAGGCCATTCTTCACCACCAGGGCTTCGCGCTCCTTCAGCGACTCTTGCTGCTGCTTGTGACAGTACGACAAGGGGTCCGGCTTGGGCAGGTTCTTGGGAAAGGCCATCATGGGCAGCGAGGTCACCGTGAGGGCAAAGCCCACAATCAGCACGCCCAGCCACCAGGCTCCAATCCACTGGGGGTCAGTCGGGGTCAAGCCGGGTCCGGTGCCTGAAAGTGTCAAGAAAGAAATGCAACAATCAATTATCACATGCCAGTCACATTGTTCACGCTTTAGTCTCTTTTCGTGCTTTGCTAATTAGTTTTCTTGACATAATTGATGATGGACGATTTGACAAATTATGTTTCAGCTTGTCTCTGCTTTAGCTGTTTTTTCCTCTCTCTCTCTCCCTCTCTTTCTCTCAATATCAACCTGTTCTGAGACGTTGACAAAAAACAAGGCCGATAAGGTTAATTGTTGACCTTGAAGGCTCAGTGCTTTACTGATTCACTTCAATGCAAGTCTCTTTTCTCAAGTGCACACATAGCGGTGCACATGCAAAGAGAGTGAGGGAGAGAGCGAGGGGAGAGAGGGAGAGACAGATAATTCTGTCATTCCTCCAAATTCAAACTGATCGCCATTGAATGGTGAATATGTATAAACTGCTTCCCTGCACAATGTACGTAGTTGTGAGTGTGTGCTCGGATGTGTTAAACAGAAATGGCGTCCTTGAGACCTTCTCAGCAAGACTCTGGCGTTGTCATGACTACACAATGTGCTTCGCAATAAGAGTGAAAAGAGACACATATAAAGAGAGCGAGAGGGAGAGAAACTCACTGAAAGGAAAGTCGACGAATATGCTGGTGCACACGGAGCCCAACACGAAGCCCAGAACTGGGCCAAATATTCGAACGCCAATGGTGATGGCTGAAAAAGAGATAAGAGGGAAGCTTTAGCAAAGTAGCAGCAAAGGGCTTCACGGAGAGCTTACCGAAGTAGAGCGGCGATTCTCTGGGCGCCACATTGTCGTCAATGTAAGGTATGCCCAGGGTGTTAACGGCCGTTGAACCGATGCCGATGAAAAAGAGCGAGCAAAAAAAGATGATCAGTACACTTTGCGTCACCCTTGATTGCGCAATCGAAAGTTCAGGGTCTCCGCATTTTGTTGATTGCACCGAAGTGGAGAGATATGTGCTGCCGCTGATGTAGCCGTCGCCATGGTAGACTTCGTGCAGCTCGTTGAGAGCCACCGGCAGGTAGGACTTGTTGAAGTTAATGCACAGTTTCCCTTGATTAATCTGATCCAGTTGAGATGTCTGGTTGTTGGCCGGCGACGAGGGCGGTATGGATGACACGAATGACTGGCCGCCGTACAGCTGGTGGGGCGCCGAGCACAGGACAGAGGCCAAGGCGAAGACTAGCATTCCACAGGCAATCCATCGTGGCCGGTGACCTTGGCCGCCGTAGTAGGTCAGTAGGAGCGCCCCGCCAATCTGGCCCATCTCGGTGGCCGACATGATGATGCCCGTGGTCTTGCTTTGTATCTGATACAACTTCTCTATGGTGGTCAGCACGCTGACAAAGTAGGTGTAGTACATCCCTTGCAATATGGATGTGGCGCAAAATATTATCAGAAAGGTCTGCTTGTTGGCAAATGTCTGCAGCCATTTGGGTCTTAATGAGCACAAGCCGCACAGGTTATCTCTGCCCAGCATGATTGACTGATTGTCTTCCATTGGCGTCATCTCGCCAATCGGATTCTCGGCGTTCTCTTCCTTTTTCGACCTGTGAGGTGTTAAACAAGAGAACATCAGCATATCAGACCAAATTGTTGACAGTAAGGGTAAGTGAGAAAAGAGAAACAAACGCAACCAGCCGCTGCACACATACATCGTCACGGCGGACTTGATTGCCGCGGCACGGGCCAGACCGCGGGCTTAATTGCTGCCAATGGGCGCCAGCGTTGATTCTCTCGTCACCCAATTTGTCACCACATTCAACCGGAAACTGCACGTGTCAAACAAAGTCATCAGCTGACAATATTTGGTCCCGTTACAAGGCAACCAGCCACTGGGGATGGCGTTCGGGGCTGCGACACACGAAACAATTGCCGTCTCACAATTAAGTAATTGTGAAAGAAAATGAGCATTAAAAAAGAGGCAAATAAAGAAAAGAACCAAATTTAAAATTAGTGTTACTCGGATTGGAAACAGGAAAGAAATAATAATGTCAGCTGAGCGGCGCACGAGTAGCGCTTGTGAGCAGGACTCGGACCCAAGGACTAAGACTAGGCTCGCAGCGGAATACTTGGGATCGTCTTGAGTCTTGTCCCTTGTCTTTCCCTTTTTTGTCTTCGCGTCTTTTATCAGCATGTGTTTCCTCTTATCTTTGCCTCTAATTGCGCTGGCTTTGACTTCGATTTGCACAATTTAGCCTCGTCGCCATTGGCAACCAGTGACAACCAAATTAAAAATGGCGCCACCAGCACCATAACACGGGTCCCCTTGGCTGGCAGTAGTGCTGGCTGCCTGTCGACTTTGGATCCTGGTCCTAAAAATAGGATCCTTAGAAGAGCTGACGCCAAACGAGCCGAAGGCGGAGTCGGCCCAACTGTAAAGTGGTCTTTCCAGTGCCGCCTACAAGCTGGTTCAGGTTTGCGCTGAGCACACACCGAAAAGGCACTGGCAAAGGCGACCCCTCCAGTTCGGCGACTCACTTGTTCGGCTGAAGCGCAAAACTATATCTTTCCCTCTCTCTCGTCTTCGTTCAGTCTGCGACTGGTCGTCATCAGTCGGCTCACAACACTTCTCTCTCCCTCTCCTCTCTCCCTCTCGCTCTCCTCTCTTCAAGCTCTGGAACCACATTTGCAGGAAACCGAATTTCGTTTCCTTTTTCATTTTTACTTAATTGCGACTCCCTTTCTTTACCGGAGAGTTTGCTGCGTTTACCTTGTTTAATTCAGTTCTCCCTCTTAATCCAGTTCGAATTGTTTTTAAACTGTATCCTGAGTGACCTTTCGTTGTCGTTGAACAGTTCAAATTTCAAAGGAAGACAATGGCGTCGACGTCAATAGCTGTCATCTTGGTTGTCTGTCTAGTTTCGTATTGCCAGTCAAGTGGTCAACAGTATCATGAGCCAGGTATGTTGCATAATTCTATCTCTTACTCTCTCGAGATACACCTTTTGTCGGCCATTTTGAAAAAGAGATATGCTAAAGTGCAACATGTTACATGATATGCCGTAGAAAGAAGAGAGAGAGATATTCATAGTCCACTAGTAACAAGAGACGCTGGGTTAAGGTACTTGTTTTCATTTCATTGTGTGAAGAGCTACGAGTAGAGGAAGAGAGACAGAGAGGAGAGAGAGGGAGGGAGAGAGAGGAGACAAATACCCAAATGAAGCCGAGTCTAAAGGCAGTCATATGTAGGAAGTGTATAACTATAATATAGGCATTGTTTGCAGTCTCGAAAAAGCATCAAAGTGTCTCCACCAGGTGCTACTGTTCTAGCTTGATGGTGATCAGCACAAAAGGCTCTTATTTATAAACTGTCTCCCCCCCTCCCTTCCCCCTCCCTCTTCCTCTCTGTCATTACTCTTGACCCATTCAACAGCTGTGATTAGTCTCACCTATTCTTAACTCTGGCCATACAAGCTGATGATAAATCATCGGGCCCACTGTTCACATGGGAAACTTTGGCGCAAATTGTAATAATTGAATCTGACCGATTTGAGAGCCAAGGGAGCTGAGTTGCATTATTCTCTCTCCCTCTCCCTCTCGCCTCTCTTTTCTTGTGAGCCAACTGTTGTTCGAACTGGATTTAGCCTTTCTCTCATAATGGCACTTAATTTGTCTGATCTAGAATGAAAATTCCACGAAAGGTAAAAATAAGAGAGGAAATGTTTCACCAGAAAACGAAAAAGTTTCTCCCCCTTTTTTTGCTTTTGAAATGATAAAGAACTCCAATTACCCGTTTTTTATCCTAATGTAATTTAAATCATTCAGAAATATTCCAAATATTTAAGTTTGAAACTGAATCAACGGGACTGATCTACTTCGTGTTCGATGCCCTTCGGTGTATATATACATGTTTAATTTGCTAAATCGGTCGACACATGTTTTCACAGTAGAGTCAAAGATGGCTTTCCTTTCCCTCTCCCACTACTACACCTTTCCTCTCCCTCCCCTCTCTCCCCCTCTCCCTCCCTGCCTCTCCTCACACTAATAGCCTGCAAGTCCATCTTGATTCGGTCAACCATTTAAGGGCCTGACCTTGATTGCTGTGATTTATCTTCTCCTGAAGCCTGATTAATGCCGCGTCTCTGTGGACACCGTGTAGGTTGTCATCAAGGAGTAGGAATAAGAAAGTAGGCTGAAACCTGTGGTCTCTCTCCCCTCTCCCTCTCCCTCCCCCTCTCTCCTTCCCTCTCTTTTCCTCTACCACTTCCCCGGGAAGTGGACTTGATTCCACACTCACAGGGAAACGGAAATGAGTGCAGTTTAGCGATTGGGAGAAACGAACAGGAAGGGAATGAGAACAACAGCTGCTGCTGTGACCTTGCCGACTTAAACTTAATTGCTCGACTGTGATCAGCTTAATTGCAAGGCAGTCAAGTTCACCACGGAAGCAATCACACACGGCTCACTTCGCTCTAAATCTCTAATTGAAAAAGATGATGCCCACCGCTAATTACCTGTCTCTCTCTCCCCCCTTCTCCTTTTCTGTCTCCCTTTTTTCGGCTTAATTGCTGTCCAGACTCGTTGACGCTAATTAGCAATTACGATGAAGTTAAGTTCGTAGAAGCACCCGACGCCCATTTCAGAGCAAGAAGGTCGGACGATGAGGACATCGGCAAGCTGAAGAAGGCCATCACCAAGAAGCCCACTGACTTCATCAAGCAAAAGCCAGTGACAGCCATCAAGGTCACCGCCAACGCTAATGGCGGCCACTCTGATCACGGTGCACCATCAGCACCGTCTACGCCGACCAGCGCATCTTCATCATCATCATCCTCCTCCTCCTCGCCCGTCTCGTCGACGTCGTCGCCCACTATAAGTAGTTCGATAGTGACCACGTCCACCACGGAAGAGCCCCTGGTTCACCCTGATGACGTGACGTTGCCGCCGAACAGCACGACCGATGTAAGGCTTAATCACAATATTTGTCCAATCTGTCCATCATCGTCGGCGTATTAACGAGCAAAAACTTGTTCCTCTCTCCCTCTCCCCCCTCTCCCTCTCTTCCCCTCCCTCGGCTCTGCCCGACTGATGGATGCCGCCATGTCAGGAGGACCACACTCACGCATATTACAATTCAAGTGTCATCACGGACCCCCAGGAGGCCATGAAGCACTGGGCCAACTTGACGGGCCAGAGTGGCGTAGAACACTTCACGCATGACATGCTGTCCAACTCTCACCGAAGGGCGGCCACGATGCAGCTCAAGTTTACCTTTCCCTTCTACGGCCACGCCATCAAGAACGTGACCATAGCGACGGGCGGCTTTCTCTACCTGGGCGACACTGTGCACAGCTGGTTGGCCGCCACTCAGTACATTGCCCCGCTCATGGCCAACTTCGACACCAGCATCTCGAATGAGAGTTCCATCAAGTACGTCAACAATGACACCCATTTCATCGTCCAATGGAACGACGTGGAGCTGCAGGACTCCACACCGCCGGGCAACTTCTCCTTCCAAGTGACCCTGTTCAAAGATGGCGACATCGTCTTCGCCTACAAGCAGCTGCCGATGCCCATCGAAGCCATTCCCGAAACCAAGCATCCGGTCAAGGTGGGCATTTCCGATGCCTACGTCATTGACCGAACTACTTTCTGTAAGTCGAACACTGCGAACTTTGCTCATATGAACATACAGTTCGAAATATGAGCCGAAGTGTTCCCATGAAAATAAGCTAATATGAGACTGTTCCTAATCACTCACAAATACCTCTCGTTCCATTTTGTTTGCAGTCATTCGCCGGAAAACAATCTACGAGTACCATCGGGCTGACCTGAAAAAGGAGAAACTTTCCAACAATACCGCAATCTACTTCAAGGCTCTTCCGAGTATGTGACTAATTTAACCTGTCCTCTACCTCTGAGTGTTGATTAATGCATCTTCACCTATAATTCGGTGCGGCTTGTCACCTGACTATATGGAAGCCCTTAACTACACATTTAATCATCGTCTACAAAGCTGTGTGAGCTGTTGCTCAGTCAACCGTAGGCTACCTGACGTTGCCAGTTGATTGCTTTATTGAACTTGACGATTTCGGCGTATACTTCCTTGTTACTCATTTTTTATCTCTCCCCTCTCTCCCTCCCGCCCACTCTTCCCTCTCTTGCTCTGTAACAGCTTGTGTATCACTGGCAAGCTGCGAAGATTGTACATCAGCCAAGTTAACGCTCGACTGCAAATGGTGCTCAAAGGTTGACCGGTGCTCGGATGGCTTTGACCGCCATCGCCAGGACTGGTTGACCCAGGGATGCGACGGTGGCGCCGCCACTGGTGCTCTCCCAGAGCTGCTGGCGCAGTGTAGCAACGGCACCGAGTCCAACCGATCAGCTGGTGCGTCAGGTATGTTTAGAGAGATGAAGAAACGGGTTACACTGTACCGTATCTTATTTAGACGTCTATATGCGAGTCTATATAAGAGTACAATGACACAATAGTGCTCCATCATCCGTGTAATTTGTATCTAATCTTTTTTGTATCTTTGTTTCGTTTCCCTCCCCTCTCTCTCGCTCTTTTTCTTCCCCCTTTCTCTTTTCCGCTTTTTCTTCTCTCTCCTCTTTTTCCCTCTCGGCCATTGTCCGACTAGCTGGTGATAAATCAAGGAGTGACCACCATGCCGGTGAGAGCCAAATGAACAAAGTGGACGGCCCGGTTGACCCCAAGGCCGGCGGTCACGGGGCAAAGGTGGGCGTGGTGACGCTGCTGGTCATAGTGGCCCTCTTGTCCGGCGTGGGCCTGTGGGTGTTCTGGGCCTACAAGAACCCCCAGACTGGGGCCGGTCAGTTCCTCATCAAGTATCGGCCGACGGAGTGGCAGTGGCGTCAAAATGAAACCCGTTACACAGCTGCATCCATTCACATGTGATAAAAGAAAGATTCGATTTAGAACCAAATTTCCATATGTTGTAGAGATTCTCGTCTCCCTGCATGGCGTCGAAGCGAAGAATCTTTTCAAATTCAAGCAACTTCTTATTTAAACATACGCCTTGCAATTTTGGTACAAGTTGACACGAGTGACGAGTTGAGTTCCATATCCTAAGGCTCTAATTGTCGCCCGATTGATTGCGTCTTGGGTAATTGTGGTTACAAGTGTAATGATGGCAGTGTAATAATCAAGTCGAAGTGAAGAGAGCATCAACTGGTTCGCCCGACACGGAAAATATCTACCTAAAAGTATGAACAGTTCATCAACTAGTCATGAATATATTTTCCGATAAGATGAAATCTAAATGAATTGATACGAATCACAACCCATCACCGTTAAAGCTGAAGACAACGAAATTTCAAAGATCAACCCCTTAAATGCGCTTAAAATTTGAGAATCCATTTTGAATTCTCTGACACACACATTCTTCCTTTCTGATAAAAAAAAACTAGATATCATAATAGCCAAAGATCGAAAGTATGATTGAACTTCGTAATCTCAAAACAAGCAAAAAAGATGGCAAAATTTGAACCTGTAACTCTGTATTCTCAATCCGAATAAAAAAGTATTAGAAGTAAAACCGTGCACATAGTTCCATCAAAGCGCTAAATTGCCATCAATTTTCCGTCAAAATGCAGCAAAAAAAGTTACCTTGACAACAAGAAAAGAAAAGAACAATTCTGCGTCGACTCGAGCGCCATCTGGTGGCGAAAGAAATCCCTCAAGAATCGGTTTGTCCGTTTCGTGTGCGTCGACAGCAGAGTGAGAGCTAGAGAGCGAGCTCAGAGTAAATATAAATTGTCACTTTGAATTGATCTTTTTTTGCAAGCAGTATTTTGCATCTGTATCGACTCCAAATTGAACCCGTAATTAGACTTCCAAGATGGAGTCGGTGGACAGTTGGGATCTGTGTATATAGCATTTTGTTGATTGTGATTAGAGGAAACCTTAAAGATGTCAACTGGACAGGTAAAGAAAACACATGAATTCAAGTTGACATACAAAAATGTATATGACGACCATTTTCTTTTCCTTCTTTCACTGATTGCAATTGCTTTTCTCTCCTCTCTCTCTTCCCTCTCTTTTTCGGCTACAATTTAACGCCAATCCTAACCGTCGTTGCCGTTTAAACTGTTTCACCGACTAACTAAACGTGTTCTCTTTCCCAAATAGCAGGAAAAGAAGCAGTCTACCCTTGATGGTCCTCGGATCGCTGGGCATGACATCATCAAGCTGAAGGCCATCGGCGAGGACAGAGAAATTACGTTCAGAGTCAAGATGACCACTAAATTGGGCAAATTGAAGAAGTCATACTGCAAGCGAGTGGTTAGTAGGACAAGTTTCCGTCTAGACTCGGAGTTACCTTTCAACTTATCGTCGCATCGATTAGTCTCTTTTTTGCTAATCTACCCTTTTTTCTAATTACACCCAGCGTGTGCCCATGATTTGCCTGAGGTTCAGCTTCAAGGGAATGGAAGTGAGCAATATGGACACGCCGAAGAAGCTGAACATGGCCGACGGTGATATCATTGAGATCTATCAAGAGCAGCTGGACGTAGTGGTCTCATCCTTGAGGTTTCTCCTTGACGGCATGAAGATTGAGACTCCGGCTGAAGAGGAGTTCTTGAAGCTTCGTGTAATAGGACAGAACTTTAACGAAGAACGTGAAATTCACTTTCGAGTTCGATCGTCCACAGAAATGCTAAAACTCAAAATGTCCTTCAGCAAGAGAGTGGTGAGTTCTGAAGCATCTCTGCAATCGATCTATATTTCTAATCTTGTTCATCTACTCAACAGGGCATCCCATTAACTTGTCTTCGGTTCCTGTTCGAAGGGCGACGTGTCAATGACACTGATACACCCAAGTCACTTGAAATGGTCGACGAGGATGTCATCGAAGTTCTGCGAGCTCAGTAAGTTGTCCATCATCCTGTGCCGTTTCCCTTAATCATGCTTTTAATTCGCCCGAAAAAAGAAACCCAAACCGGAAGCTGCTTTCCTTCAGATAATCAAGCTGTCAGAACGAAACATGAATTGCAAGACTGACTCGACACGCTTGGAATTTCAAGTGAGTAATTTATAAGAAGCGGAAACGGATATATCTCAGTGTATGTTAATGTAGGTGTATATAAAATTTCTTGATAGTCTCTCTCTCTCCCTTCCTCTCGACTCTGTTTATCATCCCCAGCAAAGACAATATAGTTGACATACTTGCCAGAAATGTACATTTGTCACTAACATACATCAACATTTGTAAAACTCGAAAGAATGCCAATCATTCTTTTTTGTTCTGTTAGTTCGATTTCCTCTCTCCCTCTCTTTGCTCCTTTCGAACCTCATATTTACCTTATAGAAAGAAAAGATATATATATATTTCAACAGAAATTCCCGGTAGTGCAGTTTTGTTCAAGAGAAGCAAAAAATCAATACAAGTATGAAGAAGAATATTCTAACCCAACTCTGTGTATTCGAGACAAAAAGCAAACACAAGGGAAACGAAAGGTGTACAAATTTCTCTCTCCCTCTCTCTCTCTCCCCTCTAGCCGTGTCCTCTCTCTCTCTCTCGCTCTCATGAGAAATGTGAAACATGATTTTGTACAACTAAACACCGTTTGCTGTTTGTCTAAAAATTACACACACTCACATACAGAAAAACTGTCTTTTCTTACAAAGAGCGCAAAGAATATTTGTAATATTTTCAAGCTTCACACTCCACCCGAGATATAAACTTTGTACAAGGTGCAATTTGTAAACTGCGACATATTATGAGAAGAACTGAACATGAAATATACATTGCAAGTCAGAAAGCAAAATGTAGATGAAGATTGATTTGTGCGAAAAATTTGTAGTCAAATGTGTTCGAATTTCTTTCTTTCATTTGCTTTCCAGAGAAATCCGAGAAAAGAGAAGAGAACATGATTTCATCTTCAGATAAAGAAAGGTTCCTCTTTTTTTCTTGCGTTTAATATGAAATGCGTGATAGTTTGAAAAATGAATATACCACAAAAAGAATTTGTTGTGATTTTGAGGGGGAAAAATTCAAATGTAACAGTTTATCATTTGTACATTTTTCTTGCTTTTGAAAGGAGAAAAATGCTGAGAAGCAGTAAAAATCAGTTCTCTCCGAAAAGTTTGCACGGCTTGAAAAAGAGAGGAAGTGAGAAAAGAAACATTCCATTTTCTTTCAATATTTCAGAGGTCACGCTTCTTTAGGAGGAGAGGGAGGGGAGAGGGAGCTCTTCCTCTCCGAGAGCATCCTTCCCTCCGAGAGTTAACAAGCCAAAGCTCTCAAGCCTTTAAGTAGACACTTCATCTCGTCCACCGACAAGGTGTCCGCCCCTTTCTTGAGCCTCTGAACAGTTCGCAGCTTGGTCACCTGGCGCTCCACTTGGTGGGCCTTGTCGTAGCCGCGCTTGACCACGTGGTCCGGCACATGGGCCAACTTGGCCGCGTTGAAGCCATAGCTCTTCGGGCAGTCACCGGGCACCAGTTTGTAGAGGAAGGTAATGGTCTCCTTTGTCGGGTCGTCAATGTTCTCATTGTCCACCAGGCAAGCCATGTGGCAGGAGGTCACGTTTCCGTTTCCGGCGAAAGCTTCCACCAGCGAGTGGTAGTGCGTGGAGAACAGAGTTCGACACTGTGCTCTGAGGCTCAGCTGTTCGGCGACGGCGTACGCGATGGCCGTGCCGTCATACGTGGCCGTCCCTCGGCCCAGTTCGTCCAGCAGAACCAGCGAACTTTTCGTAGCATGATGCAAAATGGTGGCCGTCTCGTTGCACTCCACAAAGAAGGTACTCTCGCCCTCCACCAGTCGGTCAGAGGCGCCGAGGCGCGTGAAGATGCGGTCACACGGCGACAGGCTACAGGTGAAGGCGGGCACGTAGGAGCCCATCTGGGCCAAGAGAACAAGCAGGCCAGTTTGTCGCATCAGCGTCGACTTGCCGCCCATATTTGGCCCAGTGAGCAGAATCAGCTGCGACTTGAGCGACACATCGTTGGGTATGTAGTTGTCACCGTGCTTCAGCAGTATGGGGTGGCAGCCTTCGACAATGTCCAGGAAGGGCTCGTCCGAGTCCACCACTTCCGGTCGGCAGCATTCGCCAATGATGCAGTTCCGGTAGGTGGCCAGGCTCAGGAGACAATCAAAGATGGCCAGACACTTGACGGCGTTCAGCCACTCAGTGAAGTGCTTGGAGAAACTTTCAAACAGTTGCCTCATGATGTCGTTGAGGACAGCTGCCCTCCTCTCCTCGGCCGGAAGTAGTTTCTGGAGCGATTCGCGAATTTCATCAGTGTAATACCTGCGCACAGTTTTGGTGGCATTGCGCAAGTCATGCTTGCTAGTTTCATATCTCTTCGCACTGTCAATGGGAACTTCGAGCATAAATCGGTTCTTTCCTTGGCTATAGTAGCGACACTTCGCTCTGAACAGAGTCTCTTGTTCTTTCAGATGTTCGTTCAGTTCCTGTTCTATATTGTCAACTTCCTCCACAGCTCGGTCATAGGCGACCACGACTCCAGCATTCGGAATGATTTTCCCTTCGCTCTGAGCCACGTCACGGTCGAAGGAGGCCTCGAACTTGGCCACCATGGAAGCAATGTCCGGAAACGAGCCACCGGAAGTGCTCAGCGTGAGTATTCTTTTCAGCAAGTCAGACTTGAACGTCTTGACATCCTTCGCCATCTCTTGGACTAGATTAACGGCCTTCCTGAATCCGTCGATGACCTTGATGAAGGCCACAATTTTCTTCTTGTTGATATCAGCTTGACAGAACATGACCGCTCGTGACTCGGGATGTTCAGAACTTCGTCTAGCGTGACCTTGCTTATGGATCACGGACAGCTGTTGCTCCAAATCCGGTAAATCCTTGAGCAGAGCCACTGTGCTGCCCTTGATTTTGACAAAATTAGTCAAGTCGTCAACGGCGTCCAGCCGGGCGTTAATTGCTTCCGGATCACACAAAGGAGCACAGATCCATTGGCGAAGTAGTCTTTGGCCGAAGCGAGTCGAGCAATGGTTGATCGTTTCAAAGAGACTGCCATGGTAACCGCCGTCGCACTTCAGAATGTCCAAGTTCGAAAGGGTGATGCTGTCCAGAACCATGTACTTTGGTCGTTTTTTCAAGGAGACGGTGGAATGATTGACTGGAGCTTCGGAATCGAATGGGTTGTACTGTTCGATCAGTTTGAGCGAAAGAATTTCTTGATCAACCAGACAACGGTGCAACTCGTCGACGATGGCACCGAACGATTTAACTGCTAATTCAAATTCATATTTGACTGATTGTTTCAAAAGGTCACTCTCATCCAGCATTCGATCTAGAGCTTCGGGCCAAGAACCGGAAGTGGCATCGTTAAAGTATTCTCGCTCCTTCAAAGACTTCAGAGAAGCAGTGGCCGCTTTAAAAGGAACGCAGTCCAACTGGACTGCACTGAGACAACTCAAGGCATGTTTGACTGGCTTCGAGATGGACTTCCGGTCAATCAGAATGGACTGCGGTGGAAAGCAAGAGACTAGGGTTCTGAGACGTGACAGGTTCCGGTCATCGTTGAACTGGCCCAATTTTACAAGAGATGTAGAGCAATCAACGAAGCAAATCCCGAATTCGGGGTTGAGCTGAGAATCTTGTTGCTTCTCACAAACGGCAAGAATGAAATTCGAACTTTCAGAGAACTGTTCATGTTCGTCCCGTTCAACAGTAGCCGAGGTGTCAATTCGACATATTTCTCGGCGAACATTCGGATCCGCTTTGACTCCCCTCTTGCCCTTCGACTCGGCTATTCGTTGTGTCCTTGCTTCATTGGTTTCAGTTTGTTCAATACGAGCAACCTTGTATCCTGCTTGCAAGAACAACTGCTTGAACTTGTCCAGAGCATGCTCAGGGAAGCCGGCATGAGCATAGTTACCACTCATAAATGCTAGGCCACATTCTTCGACGCCAACGACAGCATCCCAGTGATATAGCTCATAGAACTTGCCAACCTTGAAGAACAGAACAGTGTCGAAGTACTGCGCCTTGAAACTCCACCACTGTTTATGGCCGGGAGTTTGCTTGGCGAGAAAATATTCTGGCACAAAAAGAGTCCTATGGTCAAACTCAGGATGGTCAGGCCTTCGACCCATGGCATCCTTGATTCTTTCAGGCTTCGCGAAGCTGAAATCAGGGTCCGACAGGTGCTTCAAGTCTTTCGGGCCTTCTTCGTCATCAAGGTCCTCACCGTCACCTTGTCCACGTTCTGATCTTGACTGCTTTACAGATTTCAGACTAGGCGTAGTCTCAGGTGAGTCGCCATCTTTGGCCTTTCGATTAGATTTCGAACTCTTTGGTGTACTAAAACTGGCAGCTTTGGTGCATGAGGTAGGAGTGGAAACGGTGGATTTCTTCTTAAATGCACTCGCTGATTTGGGTGTAGCTTGTTCAGCCTTTTCTTTCCTTGATTTAGGTGAGATCTGTTCTTGCTGCTTCGGTGATGCAATTGGTGATTTAGAGGAAAATAATGACACTCGCTTGACGCCATTCGAGTTCTTTTCGTCCACAACAACAACCTCGGCAGTCTTGTTTTGAACCTGAGATGTCGCATCCCTGAGCTTCTTGGCAGGTGTTCCATCGTCACTTGACTGCGATGACTTCAGAGACGTTCCAGGGCTCTTGTTGAAGTAATCAAGTATAGATGAATTGCGTTGTCGCTTCATTGTGTAGTACAGTTGGAAAGCAAATGAAAAGCACGCTGACACTTTCCCGCCAACCAGAAAACGTGAAGTTCAGTTACGAGTCACTAGGTGGCGTTCAGACAGTTCAAGTTATGCGCGCTAAATTTACTGATCCACTTCGACGAACATGTCGACTTTTAGGAGTCCTTAGTGCACATCAAATGTCACAGGACTCGCGATACCCTATCTACCTGTAATCTCTAGCAACAGCTACAAGGGCAGTCACATCATGAACCGACTGTTCAGGTCGATGAACTCATCTACGATTCTGTCTTTCCAAGATTTGATTACACTTCGTATCACAGAGCTCGTTGCAAACTGAACTGGATTAGGATAGTATTTCAGCAATGAAAAATGGAGTCCCGTGACACTGACAGAGGTTGCCCATCATTTCTAAATCCACTGGATTGAGGGTCCGAGTGAATCGTACTTCAAAACTCTGACGAGGTCATAGTCGATTTTTGCCTAAAACGGAAACACCAGCGTTGAATGTGAGATTTGACAAGTTGAATTTATTTAACGAGCAATTTGACCCCGCAATGTTAGTCGACCGTATTTTTGCAGATTCTTCTTCTAGAAAAGCGCAGAAAAGATATTGTACGGTAATCTTGAGTTGTCGAGAAGATAACCACCGATGTAAAAATTTGTCATCTAAGCCTTTTACTTCCTTATCAGCTAAAGTGCTTCTTGACTTTTTCTGACACAACGGGCCACTTTCTTCTTGAATTCGGCCGGATTTTCACGCCAGTCCTTCTGCAATGCGAGAGATACAATTAGTAAAACATGTCCCGTAATCAAGATACACTTACAGCTGCGTCTACATTGGCCGGACTTTCATCGTTAGGATCTGCTAGCATACTGATGACAGAGATCAAGATTGTTTCCACTGTGTGCACAGGAAGCCAGCGCTCTGAAGCCTTTTCATATCCGTACCTGTTTAGATTAAACGACACACATAATTAACGACTGAAGACTCATTAGGCACTCACTTATCGTCTCCAGGTTCGTGCAATATTGATATACAAACTCCGCCATTTTTGTCAACTGAAAGTGGAAACATTCAAGCAGCTGGACGTTCTCAATTCAAATACTCACTATTCGGATGCCAAATTTCTGTTACAAACTTCATATTGGGAGGCCGATGAGGATAATCTTTAGGAAACTTTAAGTGACATTTGAAAAAACCACCTTCACTGTAAATGGACAACAAACTCAGTTAGAACGTAGCTGACAATCAACTGATTCACTCACTATAACGTGTCAGGGGGACCAATGATGAGCACTTCCCATAAGTAGATGTCGTCGTCATTGGCCAAACCGGCAGAGAAGCCTTCGACCGGATGTTTCTTGAGGTCTAAATGGCAAAGAAATCAACAGCAATCAGTAAATTGTCGCTAGGCCGACAAGTCGTGTCAACAAGCCCAGGCATAGGTTGTTGCTTTCCTCTTCCCCCGAAAAAGTGTCCCGTCATACTTGCCATTTAACTGTTTCTTGAGCAACAGAGCAGACTGCAGTTCTGCCATATTTGTACTCTAATCACAGTTAAAATATCTAAATTGTTGCAGCTTCACCTCGAAACTAAAAAAGGGAAAATGCAAGAAGCAAACTAAGGGCTAAATCAATGACAAGAAACGAATGTTTAGCACGCTTCTTTGTGGAGCTGTCGGGGGGACCGTTTCCGTAGTTCGATCTATCGATTCGCATCATCGGCTAGACGCTCGCTTCGATCGACGTGACGCAAGTTTGCCAAAGGTTCGAAATTGGTTCTAAATTGTTTGCATTTCAGATTTAAAATCATTTTAATTTATAATAAATAGATTTCAAGTACATAAAAAGTTGTTACAAAAATGATCTGAACATTGGGAGGAGAAGATGCTTGGTTCACTTCCAAATGAATAAAAACATAACTAGATTTGAGGCGATGCGATACAAATGTCCGTGACTCGACACTTTTTTTTCTTGAACCATTTTAAGTTAAATGTACAATTTGAAAGGCAGCTGTTGTTTGTGGTCCGACTTTGTCATGTTTGTTAAATTACACAGGATTGGTTTCGATTCGCTTGTAAGCACTGCGCAGCGCTTGTCTCTTGTTACAGAACCAAACTCGAACCACTTCGCGGTCAATGTTCAAATGGTTCGCTAGTTCGGTCATTTCGCCGCCAGTCGGATGAGTGTTCTTCTCGAAGAACACATTCAACACGTCCAGGGTTTGCGGTGTGAAGGAAGTTCGCCGTTTCCGTTTCTTGCTGGAATCACTGCTCATCATTTCCGTTAAGGTGCAGTTGCCATTCTTAAACCTGGTTTCCGCTTCCGTCATCCAGTATTCCAGCACCGGCTTGATTTTCTGGGCAGACTTGGGCGTGATGTCCAGCTTTTCGAATCTGAAAGTGAACAGCTGATCAGTCAAACGAACAAGATGGCCGCACAGTTAACTACGAACCTGCAAATTGCACTTTGTGAATACGATGGTCCTTCGGTGGCACTGAGAGCTTGGCCAACTTGGGTCTGAGTCAGACCTAACGACAGTCGGCGCATCTTAAATTGCTTGGCGAACTCTCTGATTTCCTCCAGGTTGACGCCATCGCGAGATATCTTGAGATCGGTGCTGTTGATGTTGTCATTCACTGAGAGTTCTATAAATAGCAATTGATTAGATTATGGTTTAACCTCAGTTGTCATGGTCAACTTACTGGATATGGTAACTGGATTAGATGTGGTCGACTCAGGTTCCTGGTTAACTGAATTGGGTGAGATTGCCATGGAATTGGTGATGCTGGTGGGAAAGCATGTCTGATGTTGACTTGGTGACTGTGTTCGATTTGAAGATGAGGACGACTTTAATGGCGTCGTCGAGGAAACGGTTTGGCTTAAGGGTGAAGCTGACGGCGAAGGGGGACAGTCGTCGGTGTTGATCACTAGATTGCTTTCGTCCGAATCGGAGCACAGTGTTTGCGTTTGCTGTGCCGTCGAGGTCACCAGGACAGTTTGCTTGATTGTGGTCGTCCGGCTTGATTTGGTTTTGACAGTTGTCTGTCTACTGGGCTGATGTTGATGCAACTGTTGCTGCAGAATTTGATTCTGTTGTTCTTGAATGATTTGCTGAACGTGCAGTCGGGTCGCATCGGCCGGCGTGATGGACTGACTGTCACCTAATTGCATGCTTTGCTGCTGAACGGCTTTCGGTAATTGCTGAACACTGTGAACCAGTTCGGCCGTTGGCTGGACCAGGGTTGGCGTCGGGGCCACTTGGACCAACTGTGGCTGCGGTTGCATGCCACTGATGGGCATCAGTTGGACACTGCCGTCCGGACCGATCACTTGGACAAACTGGTTAACTTGAGGCTGTTGAGGTGCAATGATGACTGACTGTTGATTGTGGACACCATAGTTAACCATTGGCTGAGGTACGGGTGTGTTGATGGCGAAAATTTGGCCCGATTCGTTCTGGACATACTGAACCTGTTGTCCGATGGGCGACATGGTGGGCATGGTGGGCATGACAGCCTGGTGGTGCTGATTTACAAATTGTGGCTGCATTTGCTGCATGACCACTTGGCCGTTGGGCAGTTGCATGAAAGCAACCTGATTCATGGCTGCTGGATCGCTGATGACTGATCGAACGAAGACTGGATTTAGCACATGTTACATGAGAGAGCGAGAGGGAAGAGGGAGAGAGCGAGAGAGAGAACACACAAATGTACAGCGAATGTTATTTGAAAGGGAGAGACGATGAGAAATGTTGTGTCGAGTGTACATGCAATGAAACCATGTGTGATGCTGGTTCTGATGAGACTGCCGAAGTGAAAAGGAGGAGAGAGAGAGAGAGAGAGAACGAGAGCGAGAGAGGAAGAGGGAGAGCGAGAAAACAGCGGGTGCTCCGCTCTGGGTATAATGAGCCAGTATAGAAAGGAAGCGAGAGAGGGAGAGGACGAGAGCAGAGAGGGGAGAGAGAGTCTCCATGGCAGCGGCTTGCAGTAGCCCCACCTTCGAGCTGGCCTGCGGCGGGCAGACCCGGGAGAGGGAGAGAGAGAGGGAAAGAGAGGGAGAGGGAGAGAGAGACCGATGGAGGGAAAACTTGGTCCGGCTCTCGTGGTCCATAAATAATAAGCCAGGCCGAGACGGGCTAGTGAGAGAGGGAGAGGGAGAGAGTGCACAACTGCTAATCTTTGCCGTTGTGAAGGGACACGACATCGAGAGGGAGAGAGCGAGAGAGGAGAGAGAGAGAGAGCCCCGAGGCAGAGCGCCAACTGGCCATTTCCTCGGCCACTAAAGGGCATTTTCATAAATAATTCCGAGCGTGTAGAAAGAGAACAAATTTTTCTTGAGAAAACTTGGACATATGATTGATGGTCAAGCATAATTCATCCTCTGTCCGCTCTCTCTCCCTCTCCCTCTCTCCCTCTCTCTCTTTCCCTTTCTCGGTCAACAACGACCATCCGGCTAGAGAGAAGGCCAGTGGCACTCTGGCGACTAGGGCTCGGCGGGGTTCCTCTCGGTGTGTGCCGTCATTAAAGGCCATCGCTCATATTCCTCTCTTTCATTCCCTCTCGCCTTTCTCGCTCTCCCTCTCTTTCCCTCTTCCTCTCATACCTTCTCCATCCCTCCCTCCCTCTTCGCCCTCTCGCGTCCCTCGCATACATTCTCTCTCTCTCTCGTATAATTTCAAATGCAAACCATGTCCTGGTCATTGACTAAAATTCTCCCTCTCCCTCTCGCCTCTCTCCTCCCCTTTCTGGGCGTGCTAATGCTAAACTCACTAATTATGCTCCATCGTACTAATCACATGGCATGAGTCATTTTGATTTTCTCTCTCCCTCCCCCTCTCGGAGTATCTCTGCCCCTCTCTCCCTCTCTGCTCTTTCTCTCCGTCGCTCTCCCTCTCCCTCTCTCCCTCTCTCTCCACTGCAAATGTTCTAAACGTTCGACTGAACCTTCGCTTTCCGTTGACTGGCTGTCATGTCACGATAACAGAAAAAGAAGAGGAGAGAGGGAGAGGGAGAGAGGAGAGAGAGCGGCCTGCAATGGAACGGAAATCAAAATTTCGTCATTGTGCTCTCTTTATGACATTGTCTCCATGACTGGCAGCCTTCGAACTGCGAACACCAAAGGTCTACTGAACTGTTCAAACTGTTGACTTTAGGCGGTCAATGTACTAAAAAAATGTAAACTCAAAGGGAACCAAAAATCCCATTTCAGCGAAAGTAAATAGGCTTCTTTCTCCTCTCTCCCTCTCCCCCTCTCCCCCTCTCCTCTCTCCCTCTCTGAAAGGACCTATTTTGTACTGTTCCCTTTTCTGTTCTGAAATGTACAAAGCTGACATAGAACTTCTAAAAAGCTGGTCAAATAAGAAATCGATTTGCAAGCTCTCTGAACAGTTCGGAGAAAATAAATGATGAATTGAATCGTGAATTCCATTGTGAGAGCGAGAGAGGGAGAGAGAGAGAGAGAGAGAGAGACAGTGAGAGAGAAGGGAATAGCGACATCGCCCGAAGGGTTCTAACTTTCCAAATCGAATAGTTCGAAGTCCATTAATCATTTCTGTTTAAAATGTCCTCTCAACTCTCTCGCTCCCTCTCTCTTCTCCCTCTCTCCCTCTCTCCTCTCCCTCTCTCGCTCTCTCTTTCGCTCTTCTCATCTCCAATTCGAAGACTATGAGGACATAGTTCGAAAAGTTGGAATACATTTTGCTCCCTAAGCTGATGCAGCTCGTTTTTCGAACCTTAGTCTAAGGTTCACAGAGCGAGCCTCAGAACCTTTCGAACTTCTGAGCTGCGAACAAAATTCGAAAAAGTTCGAAAAGAGACTAATGTTCAGTTTGATTGATGTTGCATCGTCGACTCAGAACCCATCGAACATCAGCATCTCATTCGAAGCCGCACGTGTCGCTCTGCATTAGTTGAACAGTTCAGAGTGTTCTACTTTCTCCGTGAAAAGGTTCCCTCCCCGTCCTCTCGCTCTCTGGCGCTCTCCCTCCTCCTCTTCCCTCTCGCTCTCCCCCTCCCTCGCCCAGAGTCGTAATCATTCTCTATTTTAATGCTGTTTTAGAAAGGTTCTAAAACCAGATATATACAGCTCATTTTCTATTCCAATCTCTCTCCCTCTCCCTCTTCCCCTTTCTCTCGCTCTTCCCTTTCCTCATCCCTTCCCTCCCTTGTAATCGAAAAGATGCATCTGATTTAAATCCGAAAAAGGGGGAAAGAGAGGAAGAGGGAGAGAGAGAGAGAGAGAGAGCTCGGGGTAATTTAATGCGACAGCCGGAGCTTCGAGTTTGAACAGTTCGCAGGAACCTGTTCACAAATGGCAGCCAGGGAAGAAAGTGACAGAGAGCGAAAGGGGAGAAGACCTTGAGCGAGCCAGAGATAGAGGGGGGAGAGGGAGAGCGATCTCTCAACTCGTTCTCAGCTCGTCGAGCTGCATAACTAGAATATATGGAACATCCTGATCAGAGAAGCTTAGAACTGTTCTAGTCGCTGCGTTCTCCTATATTGGCAAACAAATCCAATCGTATACTAGTGACTTATTTTTCAATAGCAATTCGCAGCAAAGGGAGGAGAGGGAGAGAGAGAGAGGGAGGGAGAGAGACAAGTCCATCCATGCTGAAACTATTACCGTCATTGCTATTGCATAAAAATTCTCTATATCATCTCATATGAGTATGTACAGAACATTCTGAGAACGGTTCTGTTCCCTTCATAATGTCCTAAATTGCAGCCAACCCCGCCAGAAATTTTATCGCTCTCGCCCTCTCCCTCTCCTCTCTCCCTCGCTCTTCCTATACATAGATATTGCATAACATCAAGCATGATGTACATTCGGTAATAATGGGCACTGCTCGCCATGTCATAACATATATTTTCCACGTGTTTGAACTATAAAAGAAACGGTAATCTCGCAACTTTATACTACACTGTCGAGAGATAGAGAGCGAGAGGGAGAGAGGGAGAGGGAGAGAGGAAGAGAGGGAGAGGGAAAATTAAATTTTCCTATCGCCTTTTCATGTCTGAAAGTGTTGCCTGAGATTACGTTTTGCGGAATTTCTTCAGTTTGTTAGAGAACAGTGTAAGGAAGGATGAACTTCAATTCAAAATGGCGTCGTATTTAGAGTGGCGAGATCGTAAAGTTTCTTATATAAGCGTCCCATGGTCAAGGGTGTCAGCTTTATGCCCACAAAGGTGACCTTGATCGGGTTTCGATTCATTTAGGGAGAAAAACCCCATTTTTGATTTTGATGGAAGAAATCCCCATTTTCGGGAGAAATCCCAGATTAGGAGGAAGAAGCTTACAACTGAAAACATTTTAGCGCAACATTTGAATAAAGTCTTTTATACCTCAATTTTTGTCTAAGCCGTTAATCACTCTGGAGTTTACTAGTTTACCTTTGATCCGGTTTAAATCGTTCCAATCTAATTCGAGAGAAAAGGGAACCTTTTTATAACATTGCCTTCATACGCGTTAGACATTTAATTTCAAGCTTAACACCTTCAAATGAAATCAAATGCAAACTCGAACAATTTAGCAAATCATGTTCGAAGGCAATTGTTTTTCAAGGATTATTTGGCTAATTGTTTCACAAAGAAAGGCCAACATCGTTCACAACCATGGTTACAGTTTGTCAGAGATTACGCTAAATTGTTTGCTTATCGCTAACAGTCAACAATCAACTGTCAGTGCAGTGAACTCTTGAGTCAACTTAAATTGAAAACAAATCGGGAAACAAGCAATCAATCGAACGTTTTGAAATTTTTTCCCTATCAAAATATGACACTATTTGAAGCAATTTGAACATTTGAAAATAGATGTAAACCTAAGAAACAAATAAAAGAATGAAATCAAAATAAAAAAATTATGTCACGACTATTTTCTCATTTCCCTCCCGTTAGGTTTTTTAAACTCAGATTAAGAATAGCTAAGAACACGTGCTCGTAGTGATATGTTGACTGACAAATATTATTCTAGGCGTGTTCTTTCTTATCTAAGCACATCAACAGCTACTCTAGAAAGTTTCTTCTAAGTTTCTTCGATTTTCACATCAAAGGCGTTCCAGAACTTTAGAACCTTCGTCTAGAACTTGGGCACGTCAGTGGTGGGCTGCAGATTTTCCGGCATGACGTAAGAGATATCGTCCCAAGGATGACGATAGAGACCTTGCTTGAGACGCTTCTGGTCAAGGTAGTGACCGATGAAGCCGATGGTACGGCCAAGGACGAAGAGCCCGTTGAGACAGCCCATCTCTATGTACTCTTGGGCTTCTTCGGGCGTGAAGCAGCCCGAGCTGCGAAGAATGTCCACCACGGCTACGGCCACCATGCCGTCAACGTTCAGAATCAAATTCGGTTTCTAGATAGAGGCAAGACGGACAGATTAGTTCTATATTACGTAAAGAAAGAGTGTCAACATACCTTCGAAGTGGTGACCTGTTCGACGGCCAGAGCGTAATCGAGAAGTGGCGTCGCCGGGAAAGTTTGCTTGACATATTCCTTCATCAGCTTGACGCGCATGTCGGGATTATTGATGGACTTGACCCGATGACCGATGCCCATGATGAGCTCCCCCTTCTTGCGCATGTCATTGACGAATTCGTGGGGAATTTTACCGGAGTCGAATGCATTGCTAAATTGTCGGGCAGAGTCGTCCAGAGCGCCACCGAAGCGGTCACCGATGGTCAGCAGACCGGAACACAGGGAGGAAATTAGATCTTTGCCAGCTCGGGCACAGACAATGGTATTGTGGGCACCGGAAACAGCTGGTCCATGGTCAGCGGTCACCATGAGACACATCTCGAAAAACTTGCAAGCGTAGGCCGGTAGGCGGCGCTGGAACCACAGCAGCGACAGAGTACCACCGATGCCAAGTTCCTCCTTGATGACGGTGGTGATAGGAATGCCAGCATAGAGGAGTTCATGGCCACGCTCATCACAGATGGAAGTCATGAAGGAAGCTGGCTTACGAATGAGCCCAAGTTCACGGGCCCAGTTGTAGTCCATGGGAACTGTAGGTGGCGGCACCTCTTGGGCCGGAACAATGACTCCCCTGGTGATCAGGTCGTCGTATACTCTCTTGATCGTGATGCCGAGGTCGTCAAAAGTAGACGGCACACTGGCACCAGCTTCGCGAAGGGCAGCATTCTTGGCCAGAGCCGTTTCCTGGTCACTGTTAGCACAGGAGCCAGCGTGTCCGAACTGAACCTCAGCAGTGAACATACTCGAACACGTACCAATGCACCACGCTACTAGTGGCTTAGTGAGTCGGCCATCTTTCATGGCGTCCACCACCTCGTATTCCTCGACACCGCCCACTTCACCGAGTAGAACAAGCATCTTGATTTCAGGGTCCTTTTCATAGCGCAACAAATGGTCCAGGAAGGTAGTACCGGGATACCGGTCACCACCAATGGCAATGCCTTCGTAGACACCATTCGTGGTACGAGAGACGATGTTGTTCAGTTCGTTGGACATTCCACCACTTCGGGAAACATAGGCCACATTTCCGGGCCTGTAGAGCTTGGAGGACAGAATGTTGTCCATCATGCCACCAGTGTTGCCGATCTTGAGGCATCCGGGCTTCACGCCACCAACCGTGGCGGGCCCGATGACTGTGACACCTTTCGACTTGGCTGCCTTGTTCATCTTTCGTGTCATATTTTCGGGAATTCCTTCGGCAATGATGGCAATGGTTCGAATCTGCGGATACTGGAGAACCTCCAGAGTGCTGTCATATGCTGACCGGAGAGAGGCAAAGCTGATCAGACAGTCAGCCTTGGGATGGTTCTTCATGGCGTCCGACATGTTCTTGTAGATCGGGATGAGCACTTCTTTGTGACCGAAGTAGAATTTTTGCTTGTGGTCACCGGTGAAGGGATAGACCATGGAAGCCACCGAAGGCTTCGTCCTTGAGGAGACAAAGTCAAAGTCCAGCATGGACTGGACAGCTCGCGACTGCATTCCCCAGACAATGGCTTCCGAGGTGTTGGTGAACATTGGCTTCTCACCGTCGGCATACTCTTTGACTTCGATGGACAAGGAGGCCGGCCCACTGCCGTTGCCATTGGGAGCGCTGGTGGGCGACGTGGGCGTCCTGCTAGAGTCACCAGTTTCACTCGGAGCCAACAGGAAGTTGGCAGTGGTGGCACACAGCTGAGGAATATCTTGAGGAACACTGGCCTTGCCCAGTGCCATGGCAACGATGGCCGTCATGTGACTTTCGGGGCCAAACACGTGAATAGGGATGCCCAGAGTGTTGCCCACTTCGCGCATAATTCGCAGACCTTCTTGGTAATTAGGACCAGCTCTTCGCACGTAGATGGAGACTCTGTGCTCGATCAGTTTGGGCTGGAATTCGCTCAGCGCCTTGACAATACCCTTGAAGGTGGAGGCGACGTTGGTGAAGTTGGCGATACCGCCGCCAATCAAGAGAACTTTGCCCTCAGCGTGGACTTCCGTCGTCATGAGTGACAAGATGGTTTTCGCATACTCATAGGTTTGCTGTTCACTGGGTGCCCCAGAATATTCCCCGTAGTTGGCCAATTCAGAGGCTCCGCCTAGTTCACAAATGGTGTCCGCATAGATGACCGAAGCGCCACCACCGGCCACCATGGTCCAAATGCGACCCTTGCGATTGAGAATGGTCAACTTGAGACTGGCGCCCGACTTGGAGTCAAGGTCGGCAATGTAAGCTTCCTCCGGATAGGCATCTCGGCCAAAAGGGGGAGGGAAGTCAATGTCGCCCCACTTGATCTTGCAGACAAATTCGGCCGTTGCGTCAATCTTGGCCGCAAGGTCAAGGACATAGATGTTCTCGGCCGTGATGACCAGCGGATTAATTTCCAAGTAGGTGAAGTACAGTTCAACATAGACACGATAGAGGTCAACGACGAACTTGCACACTCGGTCCTTCCTGTCGTCGGCAATGTTGACCAACAATCTACTGAGCACTTGCGACTCATCTAGTGAACCGTCCACCGGAACTTCGAGCCGAAGAGCCTTGGAATCAACGTCACCAATTTCGACGCCACCTTCATGATGGAACAAAATGGTGTCGCCATTCCTGTGAGAGTAGATGCACACGTAAGCCTCTTCGTTATCTTGATGCGGAAGGAATGGTTCGATGATGAAATTCCTCAGCTTGCCGCTGGCCTTGCCAACCTGAGGAAATAATGTGAGTAAAAAATATTCTAGTGCCACAACGATGTAGAGGAGAGGAAAGAGGGAGAGAGGGAGAGGGAGAGAGAATTAATTCCGATTTACCTGAACATCTTTGCCGATTCTCTGATCAATCCACTGCTTGACTTCGGGTACAGTTGCGTTGACCTTGATGAGACCCAATTTTCCTCTTCGCTTGATTAGCTGGTCAGGTTTCACCACTAGTTTCTGTGATTAGCAACAAATCAAGAGGGAGACAGAGAGGGCAGAGAGAGAGAGAGAGGGAAAGTGTTTTGTTACACTCGGGCAAGCTAATCAATAAACATTGATCGAACTTACTTGTTCGGCGAGCCAAGGGTTGGCAGAGACGACATTGGCAAAGTTGGTCTCCTCGTTAATTGTGGCAAACTTGCACCGAGCACACGTTTGATTTAGGTGACGATTTAGCAGATCTTTGCCAGTGGCTTCGCGAATGGCTTTCGCTGACATTTTCTCTTGAATTAGAACTGCCAACTGGTCACGAAATGACTCTCTCTACTCGCTTCCAGGAAGTTCCTTGTAGGCAATGTTGTTCGCTTGTCGACTAAGATAAGACTAAGACAGCCAAAGACTTGGCCTCTGTCAGGCAAAACCGGGACGAAAGACAACTGCCCTAGGATTTTGGCGTGACGCAGACAAACTCGAAGACAACTGGCTTCAGTTTCCTCGTAGCATTGCACCGTAAAATGCCATCGCCACCTGACTGGAGCATAGTCGGCCGAAGACTTGTATGACGTCACGCCCGCCAGCAGTGCCATCTAGCGACGAGGGGAGGAGAGGAGAGCACATTGCTGATGAACATGAGGACAACACGCAACGGCTGTTCATACAACGAGATTTAGATTAAATTCAGTCTTGACTTTGCTGATTCTTCGACTTTCCTCAACACATCACCCAACAAGAGTATGACAAGAGGGAGAGAGATGACAGTTATCGTATACCGATAAAACTATACGAATGACGTACATTGCATTCAGACACGAGACCACAACGAGTGAGAGGAAGGAGAGAGGGAGAGGAAGGAGAGAGAGGGAGATTTTTTTTATTAATTCCAATTCACCTAAACATCATTGCCTAACTTCGGCCACAGTTGCGTTGACCTTGAGACCAAACTTTCCTCTTCGCTGGATTAGCTGGATAGGTTTTAACGCTAGTTTCTGTCATTAGGCACAAATCACGCGAGAGGGAGAGGAGTGTTTTGTTACAGCTGGGCACGCGAGTCATTCATAGTATGTTATACAAATATATTATATTATACAGGGGTCGCCGAAATACTATTGGTCAACTTCTATTTTTTCCTTGTTTTTATGACACTTTACAGAGTTGGAACTCACGAGTACTAGTAGATGTGTTTAATAGAAATAAGAGGGGGGAGCGAGAGATATTCAGTAGAAACAAAATGGCGTCCAGTATGGCGGAGGCATCTCAGTTGATTGGTCTAATTTCCAGTAGTACTGAAAATAGGTCTTTTGAGTTATGTTGAAATAAAAAAGTTTTAGCCATTTCGATGACAACATTCTTCAGATATCTGTCGAAAGTAAGTGGTATAGAAAGACTTTTGAATTACATATCGGCGAAAATTCTTTGCTGGAAAATAAATAGCTTTTTTATTCGGAATGTTCTGAACTGGAATTACTTTTTCAGAACGTCAGTAATCATAAATTGATCAGATTCGAAGTTCACAAAGAACTCCGTCATCTATTGTGAAATTCTGGAAAATATTACTACACTTGAATGATTGCTTCCTGTATTGGCTGCTATATGTAAAAAATCACGTGACCTTCGTAGGTGTCTGAGTCTTCCAAGTCAAACATTGGCAGGCTCGAGATATTTGATGACGTGGAAGTGTTCTACTGACTGGCCATCAATGCCGTCTATCAGATTAGTTCTAATTGTTGGCGGAGCAGTCAGCTGGCTGCTCTTAAATTCTCATTCAATTCGAATGGCAAGAAAGTTGCTATTGCGTCACACCATGCCTGACTCAGTAAGTACATGTGTGTTCCGTAAGGAATTTCCCTTCAAAATTGGAAAATTCGTTCATATCTTCCTGGGAATGATGCTCTAAATTTCTGCACGATGGATGACTTTCAGGGAAGTTTCAGCCTCGAGTCAAGGCAATAAGTGATAAGTGTTGTTGCCATGAACTTGGCAACCAGAGATGGGCAGAAAGTTGGCGCCATTTCCGAAGGCTAGGGCTCAAATGTCGGCCTTGCTCGCCAAAGCCCTAGACGGTTCGAGCCTTGCCCATCGCTACTGATAAACTGCCAGTTCAGTAGTTTTTGCCCTTGATTGCACTTTCATATTGCATTATTCAACTTCCCAGATTGTCAAATCAATAACTTTGGTGCGAATTGAGATCTGAGTAAATTCTGAGTATGTATGGTAAAATTACATACAGTCAGAGCCAATCAGTGCGTCATGAATGTCTGAACCATATTCGTCACTGTACATGTAGTAGAAAGAATTTTGAATTACATATCGGTGGAATTCTTTGCCGGAAAGTAAATAGCTTTTCTATTCAGAATGTTTTGTACTGGAATTACTTTTTCAGAAAGTCAGTAATCAGCAATTTATCAGATTCCAGGTTCACAAAGAACTGCCTTATCTGCGAAACTCTGAAAAGTATTACCACACTTGACTGATTACTTCCTATAATAGCTGCTTTATGTAAAAAAATCACGTGACCTTCGTAGGTCTGTTCGTCTTTTTTTAGATAGGAATTCTTCCCAAATTTGCTTCCCAAGGAGGGTCTTCGGTTACTCATTAGGCAAAGATAAGGCACTATCGGTATGCTTTTTTGCTAAAGAAAACCAAGATGGCGGCTTGGCGTAGAATATCCAGTAGTTGGAATCCTAGAACTTTGTTGAACGAAAGCATCCCGGAAGTGGAAAGGCCGAAGTTGCAAATGCATGTGTACTTTACACTTGTGTTGCATCATGATGTATGAAGTAGCCATTTGCACGAAGTATTTGCTATTCAAATTCGAAACGCTTATTCCAGATTGACCATCGATAGGAAACTAGACTGGATCCTGGATAACTCAGGGACACAGCTGCGAAAATTGAACGCCCACTTGCAACATAGTCGGATTGCTTCGCCAATGCTCTTGAGATGTTATTCCCGAATAGAATGCATTACTAAATTGCTTGAGTGTTGAGTAGAAGGGTATCGATCACCAATGACCAATGGTCTGTAGCACAGGTAATATATTGGATTTCGTTCGTCAGTTTGAGCACCGATGGTTTTTTGTGACACTTAAAACTGCTTAGTAATTGGACTTTTACGCAACAGCTGTTTTTGATTAAGGTTTTTCAACTTCAACGGACAGATTTCGACCGATTCTTATTCAGCCCAAGTCTAAATTTAGGTCCAGTTGACTTGACCTTGGTCGCAGCCTTCGCTTGATTAGCTGCTCACGTACTGAGTTTCGTATCCATGATTTATTGCATTGTAAGCGGATGGAGACGAACTCAAAGGGACAACATTAAATTACTTTCTTGTCCACCGAGACGAACATGGACTGAGACAACATTAGCCAAGGTCATGAGGTTGATTTAGTTCCGCAACTGACTACATTCTCTTCTTGTTACGATATTTTCCACTTGAGATGCTCTCGTCTTCAGAGCGTGCATAGACGTCTCCAGAGAGGAAAGGGAAGCCAGAGATGATTTAATCCTGACAGTCATCTTGATCCGAATCCTAATCACTGATCGCATCAGTCACTATTATTGATCTGAGCTTCCAGTAATTGCCGCAGGATGGCGCTGACGGTGGCTCTGTAGGGAGATGCAATAAAGTTTATTCAGGGTCGGCATGCTGTCTTCAAAAAGAGCTTCAGGGATTTCATTTGAAATTGAAAAATTTCTTTTTTGTTTCTTTTCGAATTTCCTAAGAAAGCGACGCTTAGTTTTATTTTCTTGAAAGTGCATTTTAAGAGACAGAGTATCTTTGAATTGCCGACGAGGATTGGAGCTGAAATGAAAAATGATGCAATGTCCTTCAGGGCTGAAGAAAATTCGAAGGGCACGCTGTTTGCATTGACTGAACCTTCGAACTCGAACATTGGCAGGCTCCAGATATTTGATGGTGTAGAAGTATTATACTGATTGGCCATGGAATGAAGACGGCGAGAAGAGAAGAGATTGTCAATTATCAGCTCAGGGAATGTCTAGGCGGCACTCGTCATTGTCACAGTCGGCGATGAACAGGGACACCGTGAGTGTCTCGAGCGAGAAGTAGAAGAGACAAACAATGAGTATGATGACCTTGTTGTTGAGAAATACAAATGGCTGCCGCATGTACAGGACGATGAGGGCAGAGCTGAGCAGGAAGACGGTGACAATTAAGCACTTGCGAAGGGCTCTCAGCAAGGCGAAGTCAACGGCAATGGACGAGTAGATCACTTGACAGTTGAAGAGCAGCAGCAGGAAGCACGATAAGAAGAACAAGAACAGATTGTTATCTGGTATTCCGTCGAACAGGTTTAAGCTGTACGTCACAATGTGGAGACAAGATAAGGCGACAAGTGTTATCTGATAGAAGACTGCTTTGGACATGTCGAGGGTTTAAAGTCGCAACCAGACAGCTTCAAGTATGAGTCCAACTTCTCGGAGTGCTCGTCTTCGTCGATAAGAAGAGTATGATTCAAGTGTAGATACTTTTAGACCCTAGCTGAAGTAGTACGTGAGAGACAGACAGAGAGAGAGAGAGAGAGAGGGAGAGACAGAGCCGAGGTAGGTTTGCTTCAAGCCTGAAGCAACTCACTAACTAATTTCGACACAAATGACAAAGTGTGCATGGCTTGAAACCTATTGTTTCCAGAAAAACCCCGAGCTCAGGGGAGAGAGGGAGAGGAGAGAGAAGAAGGGAGAAAAGTAGAAAGAGAGAGAGAGAGAAGAGGGATTTGGAAACTTACTGCTCTACTAAAACATCTAACTCGCCAAAGTACACGAAAGCAATTAGTCGCACATAATTATGCCTCTCTTTTTTCAAGCTCCTGACTTTTTTAAATTTGGCGTGATTTGGTTTCACTTTGCTAATTACTTTGCCTTTATCTTCGTTTTTTTCGAGCCAACCACATTAGTTCTTTTCAGAGTAGCGGCTTTAAGCCGATTAGCACTTACACAATATTGTTTACGCCGAATCACTAATTAGCTAATCGAATTGATGCACAAAAATAACAGCTGTTTTTGTTTGCATTTCAGATATGTGGAAATATGTCGAAGTATGTTCGGAAGCCAAGGGTCAAAGGTAACAAGATGGCCGCCTGTGCCAGTAGAGCGCTCAAGCTGACAAGGTCGTACCGGTTGACCGTGGTTAATGGAACATTAAGCGCCTCACGTGACAGATAATGTCACGAATGATGCAATGTCCAAGTTTGTGGCGCCACACACTCACTGACACACACTTCGCTCAAGAGGAATATATCATCTTTTTATCTGACTTGACATCCAGCTGGTATGCGTGTCCCCTTTCTTTGCAACTTAGCTCTATATGTCACGCAACTATGGCAAAGACTTTCCAATTTCCACTAGAAACGGCTTACACTTATATGTACACTTTTGTTTCTTTCCTCCTTCTCCCTCTTTCCTCTATCTCCCTCTTCCCCTCCCTCCCTCTCTCCTCTCCCTCTCTGTTCTTCTTTCATTTCGTTTCTCTTTTCTCATTTTATAATCTACACATGCCACACTAAAGGCCTCTCCTTTTATAAGTTCCATTCCGTTTTTGCATAACGTATCTACTGTCAGCGGATCTCATCTCATCTCAGGGAATACTTCCAGAAAAAATGTCCGACAGGCAAAATATTACGCCCACTTGCTCTGTGGGCCGCCTTTGACTTTGCCGAAAATATTGGCTGCATTCTTGGCTGAACCCAGCGAACTCGTTAGAACTGGAATGCCGCAGCGGTGGCGCCACTGTCGCTATCGCCTCTGCCACGCTAGTGTGCGTGACTCTGTGTCAGCGCCACCTGGCGGACTGAGTGGGCCAGAGTTTTTGGGCAACTGGGCCTATATGTCAATATCATGGTAATGCATGCAAATAATAAGCACTTACCTGTGATTTGAGTGACACAAAGTGCTCACAAGCGCAAACTCTGAATGTCATTTGTCAAGGCTGTATAATTAACTGGTACAAGTTCACTTTTAGTCTCAGCCCTCTGAACCTTTGCGTGATGTTCTAAAAAACACGCCATAAAATGGCGCCATAACGTCCAAGTTCGATAATGGTTCAGTACATTGCTGCATCCTAATGAGTGTTTCTTACATACTCTCAAGTCGGAGTATACATACTTTGCGTTCCTGTGACGTCACAGCCATAAAATTGACATTACTTGACACTGACAGAACCCAGAGTCCAAAATGGCGCCCAGTGTCGTTGAGTGGTTTTTTTTTGCTCGTGACCAAAGTGTACAATTTCATGGCAAGATTACTTTGCCCTCGAGTGGCTTGCGAAACAAAAATGGCTACCGGAGAAAAAACAGACATTATGCAGAGACGCTCCCTCGGGCTTATCCTTTGGCTAATGCGGCTTTGTAGTCTTACATTGGTCACGCTTCATCAACATGCAATGTACAAACTCGAAATGTAAGCCCTGAATGCGTACTTTGCTGCAAACCTGATATCCTCTCTAACCCAGTTGCCAAATGTACAAGTTCGTGAGTTCTTTCTTTTCTGCCACTAACCGGAAACAAATGAACATTATACTCTCAATTCACTCAAGTTTTTTCTGTAAAGAGCTGCAACTTGTTCTAGAACTGTTCTAGAACTCGAGAGGGAGAGAGAGAGAGACTGCATATCCTGTTTCGCAAATTCGGATCGAATAACCGTTCAACTTCTTACCTTGAGCAAAGGGGCGGCCTTTCCTCCCCCTCTTTCTCTTCCCCCTCCATCCCTTCCCCTCTCGCCCTCTGTCTGACTAATTGTTTGTTTGGTAAGAGCGAAGGCGTCGAACTTGCATTTAGGTCCAATTTCGAATCTAGTGTACGTGCTGGGCTAGAAGAGCACGATGCAATTAAGACGAAGTCGGATAACTGATAAAAGAAAAGTTAGAGAGGGAGATAAAGAGGAGAGAGAGAGAGGGAGAGGGGAGAGAGAGGAGGAGAGATTGCCGTTTGCACGAACAATGGCCTAGTGTGATACTAATTCAACTGCTAACAGCCATCGATTGAACAGTTCAAGACCGTGTTTGCGCTGCCGTGAGAGCGAAAGAGGGAAAAGGAGAAGAAGGGAAAGAGGGAGAGGGAGAGAGACTGCTCTTGCCTTCACACTCTCTCGCCTCTCTGCTCTCGGCTCTATTCATGGCCTCAGTACTAACCCCGGCTCCGAGAGTAGAACATTGAACAGATGCCACTATTATCCAATTTTTCGCACATCGTGAAGTGCTTAGTCTATATATCTGTGTGACAGTCTCTCAAAGTGAAAGTCACTGAGAGACGAGAGGAGAGGAGAAGAGGGAGAGAGATAGACAGTTCTGATGAACTGTTCACATTCCGGGCAGTGTTGTATTGTGATTAGCTGTTGCACAGCTCAGTACAACTTGAAGCGGTGTTTGAACAGTTCTGAAAAGTTGTCCCCATTGTCAAGTGTGTGACTTGAAGAGAAAGAGAGATTATGTTTGCTTCCTGTCAACCTGTCCCCTTGTCGGCCATCTTGGCCAGTGCCCACTAATTGGCTATAAGGGGGTGACAAGTGACACAGAAAAAAAGATGGCCGACGTGGAGCTGCTGGAGCAGTGGATATCAGGGGTGCTCATCACGCTGCTCTGTGTTTTCGGTCTCATAGGAAACACCTTCACCCTCATCATACTCAATGTAAACAGTGATATGCGCCGGAAGCCCATCAACAGCTACCTGACCGTGCTTGCCCTTTACGACAATGGCGTACTGTTTAATGCCCTGCTCATGCTCTCCGTGCCCAGCATTTACAAGTGGAGCCTCCAGACCCAGGCCGAGCCCGGTGGCCTGGTCACACTGCCCCCGGGCCCGGTGGGGCCGGTGCCGTCGCCTTCGTCACTTAGTTTTGTCAATTCGAGCCAGAGGCCGTTTCCGCTTCCGGTGTCAGGTCTAAATGGCTCTAATCAGCTGCCGGGGACACTGGCTTCCGACTGGATCGATGGCCAGTTGACCACAATGACCGCATCGACCGCATTGAGTACACTGTTGAGTGACCCCGAGAGCCATTTGTCTGCCGTGAATGGGAGTGAAGTGTCACGTGACCCCTTGCTGGACACACAGACAGCCCCCGAGGCGCCGGCGGTACGCCACAATAACCCGTTACACTTGTACATTCGCATCGTCTACCCCTTGGCGCTGACTTCCCAGACAGGGTCAATATGGACGACCTGCCTGATCACGGTGGAGAGATACCTGGCCGTGTGTCACCCCCTGAGGGCAATGGCGCTGTCCACCCGGAGCCGGGCCCTGTACGCCCTGCTCCTCATGACGCTGGGCGCCATTTTGTTCAATGTGTCCCGCTTCGCCGAGGTGAGCATCGTGCACCACCCGTCAGGGGTCACCATTGTGCAGCCCTCTGCCCTGCGGCGCAACGTGGTCTACAAGTACCTGTATTACATTTGCCTCCATCTTGCCCTGCTCTACGTCATACCCTTGACCCTGTTGTCCGTGCTGAATGTCAAGATATACCTGACCGTCCGCCAGGCCACCCGGGCCCGCAACAGCCTGACCCGGAGCCAGCAGAGTGAGCTGAACGTGGCCTCCATGTTGGTCCTCCTGGTGGCCATCTTTATTTCCTGCAACGTGCCCGCCTTCATGGTCAACTGCCTGGAGATCATTCAGTCCAAGTATTACGAGATTGCAGTTTGCTTCTCCAATCTACTGGTATGTTTCAACAGTTCGGTCAACTTTCTCATCTACTGCATCTACGGCTCAAAGTTCCGCCAGAAACTGCGCCACCTGGTGTGCGGCGGCAGTGGTCAAGGGTCGGCCAGTGTGCAGCGGACTAACCGGAACCAGCAGTGTGCCAGCTTCGCCGCCGAGACATATGTGTAGGAGCCAATCTAAGTATAGAACGTACCTTCATGTTCGCAATGTTCACAGTGTGTACCTTTCATCTAATTTCCTCTCCCCTTGATGTCCCCTGGTAGTGGGCTTCAAATAAAGGCCGACATCTTTGTTCGTCATTTCGTGTCCGCCGACAGCCACATCCAGAGCTCACAATGACGTCATCCCTTGGGATGACGAGTTCGGCGGCTTTGAAGGAGATGCTCATTGCCGTTTCGCCGAAAGTTCCGGATGCTCAGCCCGTTTCGCCGAATGTTCACAATGTTCTAACGAGGTTACGACTTTGAACACGTTGCTCTAGAAACACGTCGTAATCTCCGTGACTAATTGGGATTACGCAATATGCTGCTCATTATCATTAAAAACTGTCTCGGCGGTAAAGCTGTAGGAATATCAAAAAAGGTCACTGTTTCCAAATATCACCGCTAGGTGGTGAACAAGGAATGTTGACGTATATGATAGGAAAGTTCAATTGCCCAGCTCTGGAAAACCCTGAAACCAAAGTAGAAAACGTCAGTCACGCTTCAAAACTAAAGTTGGCAATAAAAAAAGTTCCACACAGGTAAACTCGAGGTGGTGAAACTTTCATTTCAAATTCGAAACGTATCTCATACTACGCGTCATGACTTGAAGAGAAACCCATCATAGCTGGGCGGCCAACATATTAAAAGTTGAAATGGAGAAAAAGTTGACCAACGGTCTCGTCACGGTCCAGTTTCCGTGACCAGTCACGTGATCTGGTTCGAGGGGTGACACGTGACACTGGTCAGCCCACTTGTCTGAGGAAAGGGAATGCCATTGGCAATCATGTCAAATGGCGACTTGTATGTCCAGACTAATTAAACATTCGATACCATGAAAGACAAGCCGTGTAGGCCAGTGGTGGGCCAACTGTGGGCCACGTAAGCCGGCCCTGACATGAGACTCAAGGGATCTTGGCATTCAAGGGGCTCAGCGGGTCGCCCTTGAGTACCCTTTAGAACATTCTGAGCCACTTGACGCGTATCCATGTTCGAAAAGGGATTTTCATGATATAAGTGACACTTCTCTGGGAATCTCTGTTGTCATACTATTGTCATCAAAGGGCTAACTGGGACTTTGTACATTAAGATCTGTGACAAGTGGCGCCCCGAGCGGCAAGCTATTAATGTAAATCCCATCACTGGCCTCACATTTCCGGCTCAGAACCCCGTGGTGGCCATCTTTATGCCCCATGCCAGCCATTGGCGGCCATTTTTTCGAATCCGGCCAAATGGCCTTAATGTCCAAAATACGATTCTAGGTCATTTATCGTGACGTGATGCAATGTTACATCACAACAACCATTTCCAGGCCACAGACAGAGTGTGAGTTTGTGTGAGCACACATTTGTGATTAATTTGACGTGTTCAAGAGTGAATCAGTGGAGTGTACTTGATAAATGGCGAACATAGCTGTCCTAGCTTTCCAACCCTTTCCGCGGCGGCGAGAACAAAGGGCAGCTCTTTTAGAACTATTTACCACTTGAGAACAATGGCGGCCATTCCAATTAGTCATCTCTCTTCAGCTTGAGCAAGTGTACTTGATTTTTCGCAATTAACTTGCTCCACAGTTCTCTACTCGGGATAATTTCTGTGGCCAACGCTTCGCTAATTGTGCAAATGGCCGCTTGATTGCTCTCAACTGCTTACAAAATCAAGCCTCGGCCGTAACTTGAGCTCGAATCGAATCTACTCCAGATAAGTTGTAGCCATCTTGATTTAATTGTAACTGGCAAACATATATATATGTTTTCATTAACGAAGCTAACCTTTGACCGGAAGTGCCGAAAAGCTCTTCCGGATGCACACAAAGGAGAGATATCTCGTTTACCCGAATGGTTCAAATGTCATCATGACCTTAGGCTGCCATCTTGTCAATTAAGGCAAGATGGATGGCGGAAGCCCGGGAAGCCGAGACCGTGTTACCGTTAATGCAGTTGCCAAGGTGTTGATACTGAGATGGTCAATGAGCGTAACATGGCGGCTGTCTTTGTGTATCATCACGAAACCGTAACAATGGCTCGTTGAGCTAATGACCATTTCGAGTCTCCAGACAAGATGGCGGAACGAGAGCCGTCAGTGGTCACTCAACGTCTCTCTCCCTCTCCCTCTCTCGAGCCATCTCAGACAATAAGCTATTACCCTGATGGCTGAAACTAACTTAATTTGAACCGTTGAAATGTGAGGACATCGTCATTAAAAACAGCTACATATGTTTGTGAAAGATTCCGTAATTGGAAGACCACTGATGTGATATTAGTAATATCATTAATTTTGATGACATCTGTCTAGAAGAGTTAGATATCTGACTTGGACATGAAGGAGGATAAGTTGACATTAGAGTCACAGTCAGTCTACACTGTACCATCGGATATCTGACACACTCGTACCACGGATACCGGTTACTGTCGGTTCAGACACGAGAAAATTATTCACTTTCGGATCTTGGAACCGGATCGAGTGCGAGCAGGGACAGATGATAAATACTACAAAAAAATATTATATATTATTATACTATAGTTATAGTAGAACTAACGTTCTTTTTGGTTTGGAAGTAGTGCTATAAGTCGATCGAAAGATCTCGTCAAGTAGAATTCAAATAAGCTATCGCTGAATCACGTCGTCTTCAAACTAATGAGCTGTAGCTGTGTTTTAGTCTTTGCAATTTTTGGAAGGTCCCTTGAACGAATTGCATTTCTTTTAACATCCCTCTAGTGCCCTTTTGAATGAAGTATGAAAGCGTGGATGAGAGTTGGGTGATTAAACATTGTGACTAAGCAAGTGACAGCCCACTTGTAACAGCTGATTCTTCACGATTTAGCTAATTTCAATATATCACGGGACCCGAAAGTGAATAGTTTTGCTCGTTTCTGTAGAGCTTGATATCGTGACCAGTGTCCGTAGGTATAAATTCTTGAAATCCTTGCCAATTAACTGAATTCGAAAGGTTGACCCAACTATGAGAGAAGCTATAGGTTGCCTCACACATTCCGCTACACAGGAAAGCCGCTTAGCTATGAAAGTTTATACTTCAGTTATATGATATTTTGAAAGGCCTACCGCGGATACCTTTCGGTAGAATAGCTCACGGTTATCCGCGGTCCATGAAAGGACAAACATGGCGGCAGTGGAATACGGTATTCAGATTTGCATACTTTACGTACTAATGTGTCGGCCATTAGTGGACAGTACAGTACTTACAGCGGTAAGTAGATAATGTGAGTAAAGTTCGAAAACAGGCAAATGACGAGAGGTTTGTCAAGATTAACTCTGTCGACTTTCGGACATTCCAATCCTAAGGCTAGTTGTTTGGCTAGAATTCTAATTAACATAAAGCGGATGTTTCAGTAATTAATCAAAACACAAATGACTTTGCAAACCTGAGAGACAAGTCGAGTTTCCATAATTTGAATACGCACGAATATTGATCGGTATTTTTCCAACACGGGTCAACGGTGTGATTTCATAATGTAATTACTGTATGCATAACGGTCTGGTCACGTGATCACGTCGTGAACTTCAAACGACTTCATCAGACGGATAATCAGAACAACATGGCGGCCATTGTTCGATCTGATCTCTGCCATTGGCAGTTGATTACGTCATCCTTGGAATGCTGCATGTAGGTGCCATTTCATCATGCAATCGACACGATGACAATCAGTAAAGTGCTGCAGTTAGTTCACTGCGCTCAGTGATGCAATCAACTGCCAGCCAGTTGTCTGACTTGATCAAGAAACCTGCCCACGGCGGCCCACTTGTACCGGAAGTGGCTGAATTAACACTTCGTGTCGCCAATGTTTGCTTGCACTCTGTCAACCGGAGCCAAGGACGACGATGATCAACTTTTCATGACTTGATTAGGATGTTCGGAACACTAAATTGGGCTGAAAGTCGAGACAATTGATTGAAAGGGAGAGAGAGAAAGGAAAGAGCGGCAGAACAATATCAATCACAAAGCAAACATTGCCAATGTAAACGCAGCCTCTCGTCGCGCAACCTGGCGGCCGCCAGGAGAAGCTGCAATCGAATTCTTAGAGCCGAAGTGCAAGCTAATTGGCGTCCATTGTGGAAGTGAATAGAACAATGGAGCCGACAGACAGAGACTAAATTCAGTTCATACCTGAACTTGAAACAAAAACCTTCGGCAAATGTACACATTTGAAAAATAAATTTACTCTTTGAGCACACTGATGGATTTGGTTTTGTTGCGGAAGTAATACAAATGGTTTGACAAGTTAGTTACGATGTACAATGGGGGAGAGTTCTCAATTGCGTTCTGTCATGCTTCCATGATTTTTTCCGTTGAGTTTAAGTATATACGAAAGACGAACAGTTAATTTAGTTAAAAGCGCACTGAAAGAGAGATCACGATGAGAGAGCGAGAGGGAGAGGCAGAGAGAGAGGGAGTGAAGTTGGTGCCGTGTCTTGTCGTTAACTTAATTCCGCTAAAAGCATTCACGATGAGAGGGATGGTTTCAACATTTCTTCACACCTTTGCACTTTGAACTTGAGGCTCTTGAGGTACTGACGGGCCACGGGAGACAGAAAGGTCTGCAAAAAGAGAGATGTTTAAATTGTAGTTCGATTGGAGAGGGCTCTCCGAGAGGGTGAGACATGGGGATCAGGGAGAGCGAGAGAGAGAGGGAGAGGGGGGAGCAAAGCAATCAGAGGGGTGAAACTACTCACTTTTCCGACAGCTTGGGAATCGGGTGACCAAATGCAATTAGGGGGAGTTTATCACATACTTCGATAAAGTGAGCTTCAGTATGACAAGGTGATGAATGGAGACAGAACGGATGAAAGGGAGAGAAAGGGAGAGGAAGAGAGGAGAGAGAAGAGATTCAATCACAACTCGGATCACGTATTCAAGGACATGTCGAGCTTACCGTCATGTGGCTCAGGATAGAAGCTCTCAATTTCGGGCATTTTCTTCTTTGCTATAGACGGCTTTTCCGGTCCAATGAATGCACTTCCGCTATAGTATCGACCCTGTTTCAGTTTATCCATGTGCTTCTGTTCTCGCAGCCTCTGCAGATCCCATCTACAGGAAAGAAAGTGGGATGAAAAGAGGGTGAGAGGGGGAGAGGGGAGGAAGGGGGAGGAAGAGAGAAGTATTTTAATTTAGAAAAAGTTCGCCAATACTTCGCAAATATTTCTACACTTACCGCTTCCTTCGGCGCTCTTCAATTTCCAGCTTTGAATGCCGCTTTATGAATACTTCATCGTCTATGTTCTGCGGAGAGCGAGAGAGGGAAGGGAGAGAGGGAGAAAAAGGAGAAAATGCAATTGTAAGTCAAACTAAACAGAGGGGAGCATTCTCAAGATTACCTCAATTCCCTCTGGACATTGGGCAATGGGAATATTGACTACTCGAAAACTGGGAACTTCCACTTCCTCGAGGCAAGTTCCCGCCACTGGTAGTGTGTCACTAGTATCACAATCAAGTTCCTTGGCATTGGTGATGGCTACCTTGGTCATGCTCTCGCGCACTGTGATGACGTCATAGTCGTCTTCGGTGATGAATATTTCTCTAGGAATTGCACTTTTAACTGGAGGTAAATCTTCGATGACTTCTTCGATCACTTCAGGTATGGATTTGGTAATACTAATTGTCGACCGGCGCTTCTTAATGGAAATCTTTTTGCTCTCCTTGCCGCTCTTGGAACCCGTTAAACTGAAGCTGCTGTTCGAATTGTTGTTGAATGTCAGTGTACTGTTTTCGGAGTCGATTGATTTTGCCTTTTTGTTCCGCTTCCTCGGCGACTGGTCCTTGTCTGACTTTTTTGAACGTTTCTTTGTCGGCTTCAGTCCCTGGCTTTCCAGCGGCTCGACAGGCTCCTCTTCATTTGTGTGCAGCTCGACGTCATTGTCGAACAGGGAGTTCTCGTTGTCATTGAAATAGCTAGAAAATATGGTCGAATCGACCGAATTTGAATTGTCAGTGGGCGAGGTGCTCCCGAGGGATGACGGTTTGGACATTGCTTGATTAGCTAATTGTTTGGCCGCAAGCTCATTGGCCGCCAGTAATTTCCTAGTTAGAACGCCTACTCTCTTCTCCATCTTGTCTAGACGAACACACAGAGCTTCCCTATCATGCTTCAGACCAAGCAACTGTCTCTCCTTCTTCAACAGCTGTTCACTTTGCTGCTGAATCAGATCAAGATGTACCAGTATCATTTCCTTGAGCATCTTGATTTGCTCCTTGTCTTCATTGTTTGAGAACGCATTGCCAAAGAAGGCACCATTAAAGGGACCGTTGATGCCGAAAAACCCGCCAGCTTTGGACAGTTCGGAAGGTAATTTGGTACACGATATGTGGTCATGAAATGCAGCTGCCAGGTTAACTTGTCGAATCAGCGCCTCATCAAAGAGGCCGCCGGCGCCCGGGTTCTTGCCATTGTTACCATTGTGAACTTGATTCCGAGAATTTTGAACTGTCATAATTTTGTCCTTTGAATCACTCTTCACCGTTCTCTGTCCGTTCTTGACAACTTGCAATTGGTCTATCACATAATCTGACTTCATGACACACTTGGACAATGCAAGAGGAATTAAGGTTGTACGACGCTGAATATGAGTGAATCAACGTTAAAAACAAACACGATTGACAATCAGGTGATCGATAAACAATTGTCAAACAAAAACAACGACTCAAACAGTCGACGCCATATTTGGTTTTGTTGACTCCTGACTCCGTCACTAGGTGGCGCTGGCGTCGCTTCGTTGGCGCTATATTCAAAAAGGACTCACAATACTACATTTTTGCGTTTGCGTAATTACATCATTCATTTGTGAACGAGTGTTTAGCTCAGTTTCATGTCGATATCATCCTTCCTTCCTTCCTTGATTAATTGGAATAGCATATTATCTTCCTGTTTCAGTTTGATACGGGATTAGCAATATAATTACACACGCTGTATGTACACATACGAATACTACATAACTAGTAGTTTTACTACATTCATCGCGAAAACAGCACGAGATAAAATAATTGCTTTACCTTTTAATTATGTTACTCTTTATAGGTCTTCTACTGTGTTCAAGCTTCCTCACCATTCCCATAGGTTTGTACATCAGATTCCAAGTTCGATAAGTATTTTATCCCTGAAACGTAGTTCTAGGACATGTTCATCCGATCGAAGACCATTCCAAGGACATTACGAACTCAATCATAAATCGAGAACACATTCTCAACGACCTGGAATCGAACATTGAATTGCACAATTCGGACCCTGAGCTGTTGTACACAGTGGACGACTTCGACAAGAACATTACCAGCTATGCGAGCGATCTGGAAACGGACATTGAGACGCTGAATAGAACATTCGTCGACTATTTCTCAGTTCAGCGATCACACGAATTCAACGAGAGCCTTAAATCTGATATAAGACATAATATCATCAAAAAGTTGAAATCATATCACGGAATTCAAGTTCTGACGCAAGACTTCACAGTTCGAGTTTGGCGCGGAAGTCGACAATTCAAACTGCAGGGCAAGAACATAGTGGCCATCTTGCCCGGCAAGTATCGCAATACCGACAACGACAGCATCACCCTGTTTGGCGGCCATTACGACACGGTCAAGCAGTGTCCAGGGGTCGATGACAACGGGTCCGGGTCCGTGACCGTCATGGAACTGGCCCGCTTGTCTTCGAAGCAGGCACGGACTGAACAGTTCAAGCAGACCCTGATGTTCGTCCTGTTCGATTTAGAGGAATGGGTAAGGTACTAGATTTCAATACGGTCCCTCTGACCCCATTTTCCATAGGGAGCAGTGGGGTCAATGGCCTTTGTCAACCACTACCTGGTTCCGGAGGAATTAGTTAAATTGCGAGCTAAATTTAACGGCGCTTACATAACGGACATGGTATTGCTGTATGACTCAGCGGAAACTTCCCAAAGCTTACCTGTGGACATATCAAGGGTAAATTCTTTTTACCTGATTCGCATTTTCACAGTGGCGCCATCTATTAGGCTGTTCCCGGCTCGGAGAAGTGGATGATGGGCAACAAGTTCAGGGGTGACTTTCTCAGTGTATGGTCAAGGTCGCCTATTGACATGGAACTGTTCACGCAACTTGAAACACACTGGATCGACGATTCCAAGTACAAGCTGTTTCCGTTTGACCCCAAAATGCCCGCCGGGCCACTTCCGGCCAACCATGAACTGTGGTCATACCAGACCTTCCTGAGGAGTGACCACGCCTCTTTCTGGTACCATGAGGCCAAGTTTTACAATGAAACACTCAAAGCTGTCCTGCTCACTGATCTGGGTAACGTTGCGCCATCTAGTGGTGAGAAAGCTTAATACTTATATCTCCAACTATAGGTCCGTGGAGAGGATACCAGCGCGATTGCTACCATTCAGCTTGTGATAACTCGGTACAGTTAACGTCAGAAAATTTATTCTTTCTCAAGCATACCATTGACGTACTATTCAACATTGTGCGAAGCCAATGACGGACCATCGTGATGAAACCCAATCAGAGTAGATAAAGATAATACTGGTAGAAAGAAGCATGTCGGAAGATAAAAGAGTAAAATTCGCGTATTTAAGTCTTTATGAAGTATATGCCATTACTTTATATGAATCATGACATTCACGTTATCTGTCGTATTAAGAGCTGAACATGATCATGTGAATGAAATACGTTCTTCAGTCCATTGAACACGAAGCTGTGCAAACAAGTTACAAAAAATACTTACTTACCTTCAGTTGCCACTAGATGGCGCTCACATTCAATGAATTCTCAGTAGTTTAATTTTTTTTCGCCACATGTAGTTGAGTATTTGCATTTCTCATGTCTTAATGGATCACTAATTATGATCATAATTTAGACAAACTTTCAGGATTTTCTTGACCCGACTTTCTTACAAAGCAGATTTATTATGATTGTTTCAAGTATAAAAGACAATTGCTATGTACACAGAGATGTTCAACTTGTTATCTAAGTAAGTGAAGATTATTGTTACATTTTGAGAAAAGCCTCAGAGAGAAAACGGTTGTGTATGTCTGTTCGTGAGTCACGCAGCGTGACTACGTGTGTTTTGAAGGATGACAGGAAGAAAGACAGTTGGGAATAAAGCATCATTAGGTAAGTGTTTGAATAAACAATTACAATCGAGAACAAGTTACCTTGAAAAGGAGACAAATTGGCAATTAGTGCACATTAGTATTACATAAATTGCATTTTAGGAAACAATTATCAGTTTTTTGTAGGAAAATATTTACCCAGGTATTGACTCTGCTAGGAATCAAACAATGATCAAATGATTAATTGACAAATACAGTTAAGATAGACGCGTGCACTGACAGCACTTAATCTTAATTACACATTAGTGAAAAATTACCCAAAAAAGGTTGTCAATCTACAAAAACTCTGGCTAAACATTTTTATATAATTAATATGTATATATCGTAGAAAAAGAGTCAAGCTGCGTATGAAAGGTGGGAAAGCACGCCATTGGTTGTGTTTGTGTTTCTAGACATAAAAAATGGTGTCATATTATAGCTTCAGACAGAGTTCCATATATATATAAAATTTTGTTTACGATGTCAACTTGATATGCAATTCACTACCATTTGTTGTCTTGGAGTACAAGGTTCCCTCTCTTCCTCTCTCCTCCCTCTTGCTTTCTTCATTCATAGAGACTTTCTGTGTCACTTCCCTTCTCTTCCCTCTTTTTTCCTTCCGAGGCCAAAAACAAGATGGCCGCACTTGGGTTGAACTGAACACAATTTGACTGCGAATTGAGTGCAAATTAACGAACCAATTGACGCCAAGTGTTGAAAGCCATGACCAAGTCGCAATTTACAAATTGTAGCCGTTGATTAAGGTTCGCTTGCTCTTCCAAGGCAGAGGGAGAGGGAGGGAGGGGAAGACAGGATGACGAAGAGCACTGGTCATGCTGTGAACACTGAGACGACACCAGGCTTGATTTTGCAAAGTTACATGACGAGCATAGCTAATTGGTCTCTTCTATGGCTAGTCAGTAAATCACGTCACCGTGATCCACTTAAATTCAGTGCAGAGCAGCAAGGTGTTGACCATTCAAAGTGCACGGCATGCTCTCCCGGTGACATCATATCTTGTCTTGTTTGTTTATCGAACAAAAAAGAACCAAACTATTTTGCTAACTGATTTGCCAATCAGAGAGCGCTCTTCTCTCTCTCTCCCTCTCTCCTCTTCATGCGCCTCTTGACAAAGCGAGCAATTTTGTTTTCTTTTCTTATCCAATTTGTGTCTCGGTTCATTAGCAATTCCAAAGAGAGCGAAAAAGAGGAGAGGGCACTTGACTTAATTTTGCTGATGCACGGTGAAGAGAGGGAGAGGAGAGAGAGCGAAACAACTTGGCTCTCTTGCGAGGTGAGAGATAAGAGGCAAAGGTGCGCCGCTAATATGTATAAATATATATTCTTCTATCAGCTGGACCAAGGCTAGGCGTAGATGTCCACTAGAAAGCGAGTCTTCCCTCTTCCTCTCTCCCTCTCCAGAGAGCCGTCTCTTCGAAATTCAAATGGTTGCATGAAAGTATTTACAATTCGGTAGTTTAGCTTAAATTGTTTCGTCAAGGTGATCCCAGAGTGAAACTGCAAAGCAGTGCCAACTGAAGCCCATCAGTGATCGAGATGCGATCAAGTCAGATCAGTTCTAGAACCATTTGACGAATTCTTGACGAAATGATGGTTTACGGCGATAGATATACACTTTTTCTTCTCCCTTTCTGAAGCGATGCAAAGCTCTTCGCTCTCTCCCTCTTCTCTTCTTCCTTCCATGATACGAAATGTAAAAAAGGGGAGCAATTTACACGCACTGGTGATATTCACACATAGCTGCACACATACACAGACACACATGATAGCAGCTCAACGTTTTCTCTTCTTTTTTGAGTTACTTTTTCCCTTCTCGCTCTCCTTTTCACTTTTCCGAGAGGAGAGCGGCCTTCTCTCTCTCTCTCCCTCTCTTCTCTGTCTAGACCAAAAAATGCATAGTCATATGGTGATGATGATGATTCTCTCTTCATCCCTTTACGCGTAATATTCTCTCGTCGGCGCCTTCAGGTAGCCATTGCTGGAGCGCTTGTGTTCTTCCATAGCATAGGCGCCTTCGTCCTTCTTCTTCAAATTGTACAAGATGAGCATGACGAGCAGAATGGCACAAAGTAGTCCAACTACGGCTCCGCCGATGACCGCTAGAGGGAGAAGGGAGAGAGAGAAGGGGGAGAGAGGAAAGAGAAAGAAATGGAACAAGATGTCCATGGAATTAGCATGGCGAGTAGAAGTGTGGGCAGCCTGAAGAAATACACATGGGTAAACTGGAGTAAGGCGGAGTGGGAGGAAGGGGAGAGAGGGAGGGAGAGCCAGAGGGGAGAGCGGGAGGGGGAGCGAGAGGAGACAGAGGGGGACAGCAGTGGAAGCGAGGCATGATGACAGGAAATGCCCATCCTGCACAAATGGAAATACAGGAAGTGCCGCTAATTGAGCTCATATGCTGTCTCTCCCTCCCCCTCTCTCCCTTTCCCTCCCTCTCAATATCACTCAACAGAGCGAGAGAATGTGTGCATCTGAGACAATAAACATTTCCTTACCGGCTAAAATGCCAGGCCGGGCAAAAAAGGAAACCTTGTCATCGTGCTTGTTTCCCAACACGGACACCTCGTTGCCGAAGGTGTGAACGGTGTCGTCCGTGATTGGCTTAATCACGTCCGTGCTCGAATAGTATGGCGGACTCTTGGTGGACGTCACATGGTCAACCTTGTTCTCGTGGCCAGTTTCCTCTTCCGGCATCGGGTCGACGATGTCATGAGTGTCGTCAGTGTCCTCATACTCATCATCATACTCCTCGTCGTCGTCCTCGTCTTCGTCGTCAAAGTCCTCGTAGGCGGGCGTTGTACTGGTTGGCCTTCTAGTCGTACTTGGCTTGACGATGTCCACACCTTTGTGCTTCTTGTTCTTCTTGGGCTTGGTTGTAGTTGTACTGGTTGCCATGGTGCTCGATCTGATTGTAGTTGGCATGGGAGTGGTGGTGCTGGTGGTGGTAGTTGAAGCGCTCGTCGTGCTGGTGGTGGTAGTGGTGGCCGTGGTTAGACTGGCCACCGTCGACGTGCTGGCCGAACTCGTCTCGGGCGAGCTGGAGAAGATGCCTCCGTAATCCTTGTCATCGTCGTCATCATCGTCTTCGCCGTCTACAGGAAAATTGAAAGAGCAGAGAGGGAGGCAGAGAGCAAGGTAAAGAGGAGAAAGGGAGCAATTTGCAGGGGATTAGTAGAGTAATAAGTATACGGTATAAATCAGAGAGGCAGTCCATTTAAGTATGGTAAAACAGTAAAACGTGAACTGGAATTTTAAGCAGCCAAGACCAATGGCTGCCCAGCACGCTTAAGCCGTTAAATTATTGCCTCACAATGACTATAAATAGTAAGGTTCGCCTTCTCTTGCTTCCCAAATTGTTTTTTATCTCTGTCTCTCGTGAAGAGAGGGAGAGGAGAGAACTAACCTCCGGATCCCGAATGGTCGTCGAAGTGGGCCGGCAGCTTGTCCGACCTGGAGAACGGGCCACCGGAGTCAGGCCAGCCACCGGCGTGGTCACCCTTGTCACTGTGACCCAGGCCTGATCCTTCGATCAGTGGCCCACTGTCCTCGTCGTCCGGCGGTGGGCCGCGGTCCGAGCGGTCTGGCTTGTGGATTCCGGGCAACGGGTGACTGGCTGACGGCCAGTGGCCCGAGCTGCCCAGCGTGGGCACATGTAGAGTCGGCCCACTGATCAAGGGTCCATCCTCGTCGTCGCCGTAGTCACCCGAACCTTCGGCAAACGGCAGGGAGCCATTGTTGCTGTCGGGCTGATCCGATTGCATTTCGTCGTCACTGTACACATCATTCCTTAACAGTGACTGCCGTGAACTGGATTTAGAGCTGGACTTCTTCCTTCTCGAATCGTCATGGTATTTCCTAGCCACACCTGGCTCGTCACTTGAACAACATTCTACTGGCTTTCGGTTCAACAACTTGTCCAACTGTGAACCTTTCGACTGACCGTGTGAACTTGCCGCCAGGACAATGACCAGAACTGAGAGCACTGCCACCGATGACCAGGACATTGTGATCCAACGACGAACCGTTCACAGTTTACAAAAAAGGAGGAAGAGGGAGAGAGAGAGAGAAAGAGAGAGCTTCACAAATGAGCCAGCTTTGGGTTTGAAGAGAGGCAGAGAGAAAGAGAGAGAGAGGGAGAGAGAGAAACAAGACAGTATAATGTACACACGCCAAGGCTGGAGGTATGTGTACTGTGACTTGCTCTGGGCTTCTCAAGTAGGTACAGCAAAGAGCAAGGCAGAGAGAGGAGAGAGAGAGGGAGAGAGCGAGAGAGGGAGAAAGAAGAGGAGAGAAAGAGACTGTAAAACTGGTATCAGCAGCGCTCTCTCCCCCTCTCTCTCTCCGGTTTGCGAGCTGAAAAAGGGCGACTCTGTGCGCAGGCGCGCAATTGTCTGATTTTTGTCTCTCTCGGTGAACAGAAAGGAAGACGGTCGCTTCCGTGCCTTCAGCTCCACTGCAGACAACGGTTCGTCTTTGTCTACAGGACTGTCAGGACTTGTCAGGTTGACTTTGTCCCTTCCTTCGGCACTGAGAAAGACTTCAGCCTTAAGTCTTCAGCTGCTCGCGCTGCCGCAGACAATGCCGACTTTCGAGCGAACATTTCTTCTACAAGTGCAATACATCTTGAATATGATTTAAGTCCACTAAAATGGACACACGAAGGCCTCAGTGACGTCACCATGACAACGAAAGGCCACTCGTATTTCGAAAAGAAGGAAACAAGTAAGTTCTCGGGATTGACTTGATTAGGTTTAGAAAGGACGAGTGAAAAGTTTCGGTAGACAGAAAAAAAAGCAAGGTCGACTATGCTGACTATCGGCTAAGCGGTGCATCTCAGGGGTCGGCGGCCGTCTAGCCTACGGCAAGGCGCACAAAGAGAGCGAGAGGAAGAGAGCGAGGAAGGAAGGGAGCGAGAGGGAGAAAGTGAGAGGGAGAGCGACAGCTCCACGGCCATTGGTCGACACGCTCGCCGAGCGCTCATCTCTCTTCCATTATTTTCTTCATATTCGCCTAATTGGTCACTTGAAGCTCATCTTCAATTCTAAAGTTCAAATTTATTCCTATAGAGACGCAATTGCATCAAAGGATAAACAAAGTGAAGCCTCTCCCGTCTATAAGTCAAGTTGTAGTTGCATAACTTTCCCTCTTACTTTCTGTATTGCAATTTGCAATTCACTTTAATTCAGTTTAATTCAGTTTAATTCACTTTAATTCACTCCAAGTCCAAAACTGAATTCAAATTTGCTAATTGAATTGCGCGCACAATTAGTAGTACAGTGTGTATTGTGTGACATTCAAATCAACGTGCAGGCAATCAAATCAACTCGGCGCTAATTGTTGCTCAGAATTACGCGTCAGGTGTAGTCACATGAAGCTAATCAGAAGCATGATTAAGTCCCAGTGTCAATAACGCTATTCACAATTTACACAATCAAGCTGACACGGACAACACAGATCAGTGCTGAATGCTAAACAATGGACGCCATTTTACTCCTATTCACCCTAATTGCAACTTCGTCGTCTTTGTACACTTCAGGTAAACCTTGGGCGCGAACTGTAGGACATTTGCTAATTGCAATTATAGATTACAGCTCCAATCAAGCGCCGTCGCCAAGCCCGGCCAAGACCTTCATCTATCTTGGCAACGACACTCAGCTGGGCCTGATAAAGGCGAAAAGCCAATGTTCCACTCGAGCGGCCATCATATCGGAGCCCAGAACAATGGCCGACATGCAGATATGTCAGAACATATCGTACAGCAACCAGTTCTGGGTTGACGCCTACTTCGAGCCCACCTCGCAGACCTTCAAGTGGGCCTCGGACAACTCCAATGTGACCAACATTGACTGGTCCACCGGTGAGCCGTCCTGTCTGCCCACTTGCGGTTGGTACGGGCTCACGGTAGATGGCAGCACTCTCAAGTGGTCCAGCGTCGTTTCCAATACAAATGTGTCAGTGGTTTGCGAGCTCAAGGCTTCGCAAGACGATGACTTCTCTTTAATTTAACTGAATAAATTTAACTAAATTAAAGCAAATCCAGTGCACAGTCAGACCTTGTTGGCCTCTGCGTCGTCACTGGCCTGACTTGATTCGGACCTCTCGGTGTACAATAGGCGCTGGACTGTAGTTGACCTTGCGCACTTGCTGTCCAGGTTCTCAATGTCCGAGCCGTCATTTTCGTCCTTCAGATCTGACCGACATGTCAAACAGGTAAACAGGAAAGCAAAGGCAAAGAAGACACCCATGAACACGAAGCCAATGTAGCTGTGGACCGCCATTTCCCAGTCGAATTGCTGGTTGATTTGGTCACGAAAGCTCATTTCGTGACCATGTGTCAGAGATACGATTGCCAAAATGGCGGCGAAGTATGAAATGTGGTTAGTTTTGTGATATGGAAACATCATGGAGCAATTTTTTTCAGAGATTACCTTCCGAAAGGACACAGAGCGCGTGACTCACGCAACGTGATATGCAGACTGGGCTTTTATTGGTTTGTTCGTAAGTTTCATTTTTTCGCTTTGTGACACTTGTCGACACCTAGTGGTGATTAACATTTGTAATTAACACATTACTTTGATAAATTGCTTCACGAGCTTAGGGACTGATTAACGGTTTAACCAAGTTTTTGACTAGATTTAACTCAACAGTTTCAGATATAACAGGTAAACCGAGATATGTGGATTCAGCTCTCTTTTCACGATATGATAAATATTACCAGATTGATTAGATAAATGAGCAATTAGGGTTTAAGTGGATTAACTTATTGTCGACGCTTTTTGACTAGAATCAACTCATCCGAATATTGTCGTCATTCAAATCGCAAACTCTAGTATTCTCTGTTTTGCAAACCAGAGAACACTGAGACGTTGATTGCATTGCCGACTAAATTGTGATCAAGAAAACTGAGATTTAACATGTTACAATTAGACTAAGTAGAGATTAATTGCAAGGAGACGCTTGAGATGTGCTTTCTAAAACGAACAAGTCCGTAAAATCCTTTCCTTTTTGTTCCGTGTTTCAAGCTCAACGTTGTGTTGTTGGCACTAAGACAGGTGGCGCCACCTCTAGGCGGCGGCGCGCTCGAGTTTGATCATCTCCAGGATGCCGTCCTGCATCTCCTTGACGGCCTGGAACTCGGTGAGCCCGAGGCGGCGCTTGTTGGATATGTCATAGACTCCGCCCTCGGACTCGGTGTGCTCGCCCCGGGTGCCCCGGACCTGGAGGCTGTAGCGGGCGGCAATTTCGTCCAGCTTGGCCTTGTCCTTGGCCAGCTTGGGCAGGGCGATGTGCACCGAGGCCCGGATGGTGGTGCCCAGGTTGGTGGGGCAGAAAGTCAGGTAGCCGAAGCGCTCGTCCCGGGAGAAGGGCGCCTTGGCCTCGATGGCCTTCACGGCCGCGTTGAGCCGGGAGAAGACGGCCTTCAGGTCGGCGCCCTTTTGCATGGAGATGATGCGCAGGTGGTCCTCCTCGTTGATCCACACCAGGAAGGTCTTGTCGTCGTTGTGGTAGATGCCCCGCCCAGCTGGCCAGTAGCGGCACGCGTTGGCGTCCTGCAGGAAGCGGTCGCCCTCCTTGAACAGGAAGTGGTCGTCGATCAGCTGTTGCTGCGTCGCCTTGTCCATGCCGGTCAGCGGGTGGTACTTGCCCTTCAGCTCGCCCTCCAGGCCCTGCAGGCAGGTGGACACGGTGGCCTCCATGTCCTTGTATTGCTGCTCGGTCAGGCAGGGGTTGAAGGGGTAGCCGGCCAGCGAGCGACCGCAGCGCACCCTGGTGGACACCACAAACTCATTGTTGGGGTCCACGTTCACCAGCTCGTCCATGTTGCCAAAGTCGGTCGCCGGGTGGCGGTCGCTGTCCTTGAAGCCGCCGTGGTAGTCGTCGATCACCGGGTTGAACAGGGGCGCGAAGGTGGTGTACGACTCCGCATCGGGGGCGTAGATGCCCACACCTGAGTCCAGGTTGGACACACCTGTAATCAGAGGGCAGGTATTAGAGGAATGGCATGTTCCTCTCTATTCCCACTGCGCATGCTCAAGTCGACACTATGGATGGCAGTAAACGTGTCCTCTGTCTACTCTGTAACTTATTCTTGGAGAATTTGATCAATCAGTTTCACTGTTGCTAATATCGCTACGTAGCAGCAATGTCGATTATTCGAAATATAACTAAGTCTAGGTAGCTGATTCGAAAAAGGCGCCTTTCTATATAGAGATTGTCTCGGCTTCTCTCATTGGACGAGACGAGTCTAGCGAAAGGGGTAAAAGTCGGACGAGGCGTTCCCATTGGCTGGGGCTGAAAATCAATAGGAAAGCCTTGATTTCTGAGGAAGCCGGGCCACACTTTTATCCCCTTTTTCCCTCAATCGGGTTAAATTGCGGTGATGCCTAATTTCGATCGCATTTAAACTTAATCCAGTTAATCTAGAAAAGCTACTCTAGCCTTCTCATACTTTCCCTGAACTGAAATCAATAACAATAAAAAGCAAAAGCGAAAGGGGGGAAAGCAGTGCAAGAATGCAACAAAGGCTGAGGACGTTGGCAAGGGCAACCTCTGCCTTCGGTCAACCGAGACTGAACAGTTCAAGTTCGAAGGGGTCACAGGGCCACTCCACCTACCGGACTGGATGACGTCGAGCAGGGTGGCACCCATGGCCGTCTTCCGGTTCTTGCAGGCATCGAACACCTCACGGGTCAGGTGTTTCTTCAGCAGGGACTTGCAGTCAGTGGCGGCCTGCAGTTTCTGGTAGCCAGCTTCCAGCTTCTCCACAATGGCGGCGTCCACCATTTTGTTTCTTGACGAGCTGCAGAGGAGGCGGAGAGGAGACAGTGATTTAGCTAATTGCTGGCCGATTGGCATGAAAGGGAAACATTTACTTTTTGGATACTGAAGGCTCACGAAAAGTTTGGTTCAAGTGGAAGTAACGGTTCTGTGCTTGCGACTGAAGCTATGCTTTGCCTATGGCTTGTCTTTTATAATCAATGAGAGCAGCCTTTCCCTCTCCCCCCTCTCTCCCTCTCAGGGTGTCAGTCAGTGCGCATGAACAGTTCGAAGGGATCAATTGTGTGTTCTTCAAGTGTTCTAAGAAGCTTTCTGAGGGGTCACCTTTCGAAATGCGATATTCTTAGTGTCACAGCCAGAACCGTGTCGAAGTTCGAACTCGAACAGTTCTTGCCAATGACGCAATGTCCTATTCTGAACATTCCCGAGCTCGTGGTTTGATTCTCCACTGAGTTCTAGCCTTGATTAGCTCTCTGAGAACCTTTTAAGACACTTGACTACCTTTTCAAGTGCACTTTGAGCGATGTTCGCATTGCGTGACCAGACCTTGTCACGCAATGTCTGAACGGTCCATTTGTTTCCCGCGGTGAAGGAACATGCAAACAAGGCTGTCGTGCACGAAGGGCTGCTAATTGTGGTTGAAATTAATCCCCTTGTAATGTTGATTGAATCAATCACGTGCTCAGCTGACACAATTAGTCATTAGCGAGTCAGTGGCGTTCTCGAATTACTGAAATGTACAAAGAGGACATTTGTACAGAGTTCGTCAAAGTTGACACTGAAGGTGACAAGTTGAGAACATTTCCTTTCCAGAACCTTTGGCTTCGATTCGAGAAACGGAATTAAAGTTCTGAGTCTCGTCACAGAGCTGCCAACTTATTGGCAACCTTTGAAACTTCATTCCTATCTATAGATCAATTCGAGAATATTGTTCTTGTTCCTTTGTTCAGTAGAGCATCACGAACAGTTCAAGTTCGTTGTAAGGACATTGGCAACTGTGCGAACTGAAGCATCATTCGCGTCGAACTCACGGGAAAAGTTCTAGGTGAACATCGTGTCCGACAAAATGGTGAAGTCGCATTCACTGTGAACAGTTCTAAATTGACTTTGAAAAGTTTGAATCGAACTCGACACTCAGTCGAAGTTTGAATTGTTCAAGAACATGTTCAGCAATTTAGTACATTACCTGCCACCTCGAGTTCTGTAAGCAAGGTAAGCCACAGTCGCGGCCGTGAGGGCCGAACCAATTAGAACCAGATTCTTCTTGCCGGCCATCTGAGCCAACATGGTGCACGAACTGTTCGAACTCGACGGCAAGAACTTTGCAACAATGGACAACTGATCAGCTGATCGCTCGAACTCAACTGCCGAGCGACACAGGTTCGATAGGGTATTAAAGAACATGTCTCTAGAACACATGGCGCCACCAAACAAATGACCTGTTTACGCAACCTATGTCTGCCAAGTTCTTGGGACATATGTTCGAAGGGATTACACCTGTACATTGTCTCAATCATATCTGGAACCGGAAGTTCATGTTTGGTATTCTCAGAGGAGCCTGTATTTGTTTCCGCAAAGCCGTCGAGTGAGTGAAGTGGGCAAAGAGGTGGGCAGGACGGGACGCCAAGTGGGCCCGACCTTCTACAACCTCTGGCTCCCAGTAGGTGGCGCTGTGAGACAAAAAGAGACTCTTGCTCCCTTTCTCCCCTCACTCCATGATAATCACGAGACATCAGCTGTTCCGAGTCAGAGTCCCATTTGTGAACAGTTCTGCACATTACCTGCCACAGCCAGGTGCTAGTGAAAGTTGAGATACGTTGACCATTGAGATTGCCAAACAAATCATGGCCAGTTTAAAGATGGCGGAATTTCGATTGTGCTTGAAAGCTGAAGCACTGGGCTGAACTACTGAGAACGTCATGAGAGCAAATTAATTTATGATTAATTTATGATGGAACAAGTAAATTGCAGTATTAGAGTCTTAGCATATTGCAGTATTAAACGTTAATTAATCAAGCTATGGAAGAAAAATGTTCTGCCATTGATTAATCGCGATAATTATTAGCAAAAACAAAATGTGAAATGTCAATAGCAAATAGTTTTTTGTCATGGAATTAACTTTTCGCTTCATGATTGGACAAAGTAAAGCTGTAGTGCAAGTAAATGAGAGATTCCTATGAAATAAGACCTATTAATAGCTGGCAGTAATGTACAATCTTGCGTTCGCATGAGCTGATTTAGAAATCAGTATTCGCTCAAGGCAAGAGCCAGTGCATGAAACTACAGCAAGTGCAAATGGGCGCCATATTGCTACAATTGAAGGCGGAAAAAATGGCCGTCAGTATTTCAGAAAACACCTGTGAGAAGGGTTACTCGAAAAGTGCGAACAGTTCTCAAGTCCGTAATCAGTGAAACCGCTCGCTGCGACTGCGCAATGTGGCTTTTTGAGCTGGCATATTTTTGGCGCCAAAATCGTCTTCAAAAGTAAACAGCTGATTGAAGTGTGTTGACGGACGCCGAAGGTGATTGCTGTCTCATTTTAGTTTGTGATGTTGATTTACGACGAATTATGTTCGTAAAATTCTCATTCTCTCATCTTTAATCCGATAAACCAGCTCAACTAGACAGATCATGACAGTTGTTTTGGTTTAGGTCTTAGAAGTATTCCCTGAATCAACCGGTGAGACAAGCAACAATTAGCAGAATGGAACTAATTTTGTGCTTGTTAATCTTCCGATTTGGTTGACTTTAGTGTCAAGTCAGTCTCAATTGTCTTAGAAACATGAGCTAAATTCAAATTTATGCCATCATCTCAGCTTTACGTCTAGTTCAATATTACGCTACTTGGCTTTGCGTCAAAACAAACCTTCTTTCGGGCAGCATTGGATTCGATGGCTAAATCTTTCTAATCCAGCTTTAGTATGTAACTATGTAACAATCAAATGTCGACCTTGATTGAAAAGATATTGAACTTCAAGAAATGATCTACGATTAAGTCTACAGTGCTGTGATGACGCTGTCATTGATATTGGCCGCAGTGATCAAGGTCAAATTATGATTATGATGAAGCTATAGCTTCAAAAGCCATCTTCAAGTCCCGCTTCATATCCTTCAACATACATTGTCTTGAGCATTGCATGGATATCACCAATCCGACGAGACTCGCATCTACGTCACGGTTCATTAGCTCTGAAAAGACCACTCATCGCAAAACCTTTCCGGGTTAGTTCTCCATTCAACATGTCGGACTCGGACGTAGCGCTTGATATTGCAGGTTGCAAAAGCTTCACATTCTATCTACAGGCATTCACTTTCCTTGCACCTATTTCGAAGAAAGTTGGACCCAAATGGAAACTGTATACTGCACTATCGGTATTGGTTGTATGTTTGTGCTTCGTTAAAAATATCTTGATGTATCTCACGGATGACGCGGTCAAGTTGAACTACCTGGGTGACTATTGTAGCCTTTATGGCGGCCCAAGGTCGCAGCAATATGTATGCTACTCGGCCCAGCTAAGTTTCACTGTGAGTCACATCACTTTACCCCTATATACTTGGTATCTCACATCGACCAAAGATGGCCGCTGTTTGTTGGCTAAGGTCATGGAGCCACTGAGGATACTGGAGGGCCAGCAAGCTTGTCCGTCCTATCTGAAGATGGAAGAACTTAAACGCTTGCGACGTCAGACCAAGTTGGTTGGCCGTATCGTGGCCAACTCGGCTATGTATGCCACACTGTCTTTCGGCCCATACATGTCGTACCTCTTTGTCGTCCAGCACTTTCGGGTCATGGGTGATCGACCCTGGTACTACCTTATCGCAAATTGCATTTTCGTCTTTGTGTGGCTTCACCAGGGCATGGGAACAGTGGCGGCCTCTTACGGCTATTTCTTCTTAATCACCAAGATGATGAGCATGCGAGCACGTAATTTCACTGCTTGTCTCATCAGTGAAAAGTGGAAAATCGGATCTCGCAAGGCGCTCAAGTTGTTGGAAGACCATGACGATTATATCAGTACTCTGTATGCTTATAATATCTACTGGTCATGGTATATGGGACTCATGTTTGCTGAGTTCATACCGCTGATTACCACTGCATCTTACATGGCCTTCTTGCTTGAACTTAATGACCCAATATTTCGGATAGCCCTCATCGTGATCTATTGCGAACTGTTCATCATGTTTTCGGCTATATGTATGGCAGCTTCCAGGGTCAGCAAATCAGTAAGTCTAGTATTTATTCATCAACTTGTATTCTTATTACTGTACAGGTCCATGGGTGCTATAAGCACATGATTGGCTTGACAAATCCTAGCCTTGGCCGCGAGATCAACTGGAAGATCATGAGGTCGGCTTCGTTATATGAGAGACCTATCGGTATCCAGTGTGGAAAGCTTTTCGTTGTTTCCTATGAGACGTATTTTACGGTAAGGCTAATATTACAACTTTGGTTTGATCTAATCTTGTTAATTTTCAGTCGGTAGCTGAGATAACGTCATATTTCCTGCTTATGGTCAACGTTGTCCAGGGTGGCAAGAAGAGTTTCTTGTACTATTTTCTCTACTTCTAATCACGCTATTTACTTGCGGTATGTTGTTCACTTTCAGCTGACTTCGAAAACCGCATCCATAGGTTTTTTCTAGATTAGAAAAGAAATGTCTCAAAGACTTCACAGCTAGTTATTGACAGAACAGAAAAAGTTCGTATTATTTCATAGTTAAGATCATCGTCGCCAGCTGGAGGGTTTGTTCACGCCTCCATCTATATTCCAGCTGATTTGTACACATATGACAAAAATAACAACCTCAGTTCACCGGATTGTAGTTTTTTCTATAGCTTCTCAGGAACTGTTACCTAAAGAGAAGTTCGCGTTTTAAGCCTAACTGATATAACATCGTAGTTTCAAGCAACTAGAAACCATTATTGAAATGTCACACCTTCAGAACCTTGGGAAGAATACACTAGTAACAGCTGGGACTGAACGTCAAGAGGCCTTAATTTGGATGACTCTGTCCTTGAAGCACGCAATGAAGGTGAACATTGAGAGGGGACCGCTGACATATTGCCATGAACTGGGGACCAGTCTATACTTATGCGCTAACCGAACAAAGGAACCGTTTCCGAAGTGCGAACTTTGCGCCAGAATATTCTCGTTCTCTCTCACTCCAATATAAATGTAATTCCCAACGATCCCTGTGAATTTCGAACTTTTGAAATGGTCCCTTGCATAGTTAGAGCGACGATTTAAATTAATCGCGATACATCTTCTCCTGCTGTGTGACACACTGCGTGACTTGACTCTGTCGACCTTGTCAGTTGCCACTGTCTGTTGTATCTCATTTTGCACTACTACACTTAATGACATCCTTAAGCTTCAATGGCTTGCATACAGTTTGCGTACTTTTTCTATGGAGCTCAGCAAAGTAGTGAGTACTTAGCTAAGGTCTATTAGTTTAGCTACCTGTCTTTATCCTTGAAAACCTTTTGAACACAAGCTTCAGTTCAATGTGAGAAGTCGACCAAGGTGTCAGGAATTGAACTGCAGAAAGATACGTCAAGTTCGAATCTCTTATTGGCATACCTCAGCTGGTTCACATTTCTCGGGGACGGTTCAGTAGCACCGAAAAAACTTCCCCTAAAGCTCCCAAGAATATTCAAAATACTTCTCTTGTTGGTTGTATTCTTCGTCACGATCCGATTTATTGCTTGGTTTTTTATAGATGACCCCTTGACCTTGAATCAACTGGGCGACTATTGTCGACTCTATGGCGGCCCAAGAGCACAACAATATGTGTGCTATTCAGTACAGCTGAGTTTCTCTGTTGCTGGTACCATCTTGCCGATATATACCTTGTACCTTCTAACGACGGTGGCTTGTGAGCAAATGATGGCCAAGATATTGGAACCACTGGATATACTTTCTGGTCACAAAGCAGTGGCGTCATACTTGAAAGCTGAAGATATAATCGAGTTGCGACGTCAAGCACGCTGGATAGCCAAGATCGTGAGGAGCTCTGCCATCATGTCAGTCTTGTTTTATGCTCCATATGTCACATATCTCTATTATTCTGAGCAAGTTCGCTCGAGAGGTAGCATCGGCTGGTACTACACCATTGCTAATGCGATATGCCTCGTAATATGGCTATATCAGTGTATGGGTGCCACTGGGGTGTCCTTGGGCTACTTCTTCATAACCACCAAGCTCATGACTAGGGACCACAACATATGTCAAAAATAGTGCCCAAAATATGTCTTTGAAAAGGGCTGAAATATGCCATGAAATATGCCATTTTTTACATTTCCCCAAAAAGTAATTGAAATTCGCAAGGCTCTCCAGCCCGGACAGCTGTGAAAAAGCTCGGGACCACTTAATCATTAAAATATGATTTACAGTAAAGATGACTTTTGAGTTCAGTAGAGTTGACTGTGCTAGGTTGAATTTTGAGCTTTGCTAGATAATTTTTATACCGTCCCGAGCTTTTTCACAGGTGACTAGGCTGGAGAGCCTTGGAAATTCGTTTGCATCTTGAGCTATACAGCTGTTATAAGTGTTTTTTAGTTGCATTAGTAGCTCGGTTGAAAAGAAAATAGCTATTCAATTTGCCAGTACCAGGGCTCGAACTCGGGACCCTTTGACAAAAGTCGCCGACACTAACCACTAGGCCATCACGAGAAAAAATCAGTTGCAGAGAATGAAGATTTTTCTGAGTATAGGTGACGGTTATGAGCTATTCTATTCATGTATGGTTCATGTAGCTTAGCTCGAGCAACGTCCTTTCAATTAATTAGCAATTTCTCAAAATCGCCCATTTTTTGCTCGAGATATGCCAAAATTTTAGAGCATATGTCATTTTTTGAAAAGGCCTGAAATATGTCTTTTATGCATTCACGACCTATGGCATATCATACTTTTTATTGACCCTCTTAGTGCCTGTAATAACCCGTGCTATGATATGTCATCTTCAGCACATATGTTTTTTGACCATTTCTGTGGTCCCTACTCATGACCTTCAAGGTCTCAAATTTCACTGAAGGGCTTATCAAAGAAAAACAGAAAGTCCCCTCAGCTCGCAAAGTTATGCAACTCTTGAGCGATCATGATGAGTATCTAGCCACTCTTCATACGTACAACCGCTACTGGTCGGGCTACCTTGCAATCACGTTACTCGAACTGATTCCACTCTTATCCACAGTTGCTTATATGGTATTTTTGGTCGAACTAAACGACAAGATTTTTCGGCTAGCATTCATCAAATGTTTTTTGGAGTTCATTATTTTGTTCACTTCCGTCTTCATGGCTGGCTCAAGAGTGAGCAAAGCCGTAAGTTGACATCATATCGCTTCAATCGTTTCATGGAATATTTCCAGGCTCACAGCTGCTATCCTCACATGATGGGTTTGATCAGCCCAAGATTCGATGGCAGGATAAACACGAAGATATTGCGGTCGGCTTCTGTGTATGAGATACCCATCGGCTTCTACTGCGCAAATCTATTCGTCATCTCGTACGAAACATATTTTTCGGTGAGATTAAGTCATTAAGTTTATGATTTGTCATGTCAAATTCATTCATAGTCCGTGGCAGAAATTACATCATACTTCTTGCTGATGGTCAATGTCGTTCAAGATTGAGATTTTCTTGCACTATTTCCTCTACCAGAAATGTTCAGTTCAAGTTGATGTCACAGAATTTATTAAGTAATCATAGTTAATCAGAGAAATAAAGAATATGCAAGGTTGACTGCGATCACATGCTCACTTTTTCTTACATGCCAGCTTAGAGATCAACATCGGCCGGCTACTGGTAAGGTGGGCGTGCTGGCCGGCTGCAGCTATGAAAATTCTTGGCCGTGTGAGTTAAAGTGATCAGCTGTTCTAAAATTTGTATACGTACTAGTTTCGGCCAACAATATTCCCGGCGAACACAGCTGTGTCGGCCAGCCAAGATTTCTCTCAATTTTTACGGCTAACGTCGGCACTGGCCGGTTCAAGCCAGCTGACTTCTACAACCTCTGGCCCCCAGTAGGTGGCGCTGTGAGACGGAAAAGGCTCTTGCTTCCTCTGTCCCCTCACTTCATGAAAATGCGGTCACGAGACATCAGCTGTTCCGAGTCAGAGTGAAAAGTTCTGCACATTACTTGCCACAGCCAGGTGCTAGTGAAAATTGAGATACGTTGACCATTGGTATTAAATCATGACCAATTTAAAGATGGCGGAATTTCGATTGTGTTTGAAAGCTATAGCACTGGGCTGAACTATTGAAAACGTCATGAGAGAATATCAATTTATGACTTGATTGAAACGATATTGAACTACAAGAAATAATATACGATATGTCTACAGTGCTTGATTGATATTGGCCCAGTGATCAAGGTCGAATTCATGATGAAGGTATAGCTGCAAAAGCGATCTTTAAGTCCCGCTCCATATCTCTAAGCATACATCGTCTTAAGCATCGCATGGATATCACCAATCCGACGAGACTCGCATCTACGTCACGGTTCATTAGCCCTGAAAAGACCAGTCATCGCAAAACCTTACCGGGCCAGTTCTCCATTCAACATGTCTGACTCGGACGTAGTGCTTGATATTGCAGGTTGCAAAAGCTTCACATTCTATCTGCAGGCATTCACTTTCCTTGGACCTATTTCCAAGAAAATTGGACCCAAATGGAAACTGTATACTGCACTATCGGTATTGGTTATATGTTTGTGCGTCGTTAGACATATCTTGATGTATCTCACGGATGACCCGGTCAAGTTGAACTATCTAGGTGACTACTGTAGCCTATTTGGCGGCCCGAGGTCGCAGCACTATGTATGCTACTCCGCCCAGCTGAGTTTCGCTGTGAGTCACATAATGTTACCCCTATACACCTGGTATCTCGCATCGACCAAAGATGGCCGCCGTTTGTTGGCCAAGGTCATGGAGCCACTGAGGATACTGGAGGGCCAGCAAGCTTGTCCATCCTATCTGAAGGTTGAAGAGCTGAAAGGCTTGCGACGTGAAACCAAGCTGATTGGCCGTATCGTGGCCAACTCGGCCATGTTTGCCACATTGTCTTTCGCCCCATACATGTCGTATCTCTTCGTCGTCCAGCACTTTCGGGTCATGGGTGACCGACCTTGGTACTACCTTATCGCGAATTGCATTTTCGTCTTTGTGTGGGCTCACCAGTGCATGGGCACATTGGCGGCCTCTTTCGGCTATTTCTTCCTAATGACCAAGATGATGAGCATGCGAGCACGTAACTTCACTACTTGTCTTATCATGGAAAAGTCAAAAATCAGATCTCGCAGGGCGCTCAAGTTGTTGAAAGACCATGACGACTATATCCGTACTCTGTACGTTTATAATATCTACTGGTCATGGTATATGGGACTCATGTTCGCTGAGTTCGTACCGCTGATCACTACTGTATCTTACATGGTCCTCTTGCCTGAACTGAATGACCCAATATTTCGGATATCCATCATCGCGATCTATTGCGAATATTTCGCCATGTTTTCTGCTATATGTATGGCAGCTTCGAGGGTCAGCAAATCAGTAAGTCTAGTATTTATTCATCAACTTGTATTCTTATTACTGTACAGGTCCATGGGTGCTATAAACACATGATGGGCTTGGCAAATCCAAGCCTTGGCCGCGAGATCAACTTGAAGATTATGCGATCGGCTTCGTTATATGAGAGACCTATCGGTATCCAATGTGGAAAGCTTTTCGTTGTTTCTTATGAGACGTATTTTACAGTAAGGCTAATATTACAACTTTGGTTTGACCTAATTCTATTCATTTTCAGTCGGTCGCTGAGATGACATCATATTTCCTGCTTATGGTCAACGTTGTCCAGGGAGGCAAGAAGAGTTTCTTGTACTATTTTCTCTACTTCTAATAACGCTATTTACGTGCGGTATGTTGTTGTTCAGTTTCAATTGTTTCGAATATAGCATCTGTAGGTTTTTTTATACTAGAAAAGAAATGTCTTTAAGACTCAACAGCTAGTTATTGACAGAACTTCGAAGAAGTTCATATTGTTTCATAATTAAAATAATCTTCGTCAGATGGAGTATTTCGTAAACA